>JBAIZL010000003.1:52051841-52651841 GCA_036971475.1 Prosapia bicincta | reverse complement strand
AACTAGTTTAAGGTTTCGCTTTCATATAATTATCGTTTCATTTTTGCTAATTACTGTAGTCTCAAAATTCCGAGTCCTGATATTTCGAGCTTCCGTTAAATTCGAGCCTATTTCTGTTTGAGCCTATTTTATCTATTTGAAAGAAAATGATGAGTAGAGATTCCAAGAAATGTTTATAGTCGTTCAGTATGGAAAAGAAATGATTCAGGTTCCAAAAAATGTTCATGTAAAGTTCTATAAACTTATTTAGTGCTTTTTTAACTGTCTATAGTATTCGGCTCATTAAAACTGTTTGTTTTTCTAATGCACAGGAACGTAAAGAAGCAGATTTTGGTACTATGGTATTTACATTGTCCCTAAGTTGTCAATGCTGGACATCAACAGTGTTGATCAGTCCTTGCAAATTAAAATCTTGTTCATTTTTTGTAGAAATGTTGTAAAGTTTATTAAAAATATCAAGACAGTTCTCTCATAGATTATAGATATTTTCTCACCAACAAATATACTGCTGGGAGAAGTTGAGTTTTGTTAAAGGAGCGCAAGCCAATTTGATAAACAACTTATAAGACTTTCCATTGGCACACACCCTATCAGGAAAAACTTGTCTTTGACTTACGCCCTTTCAACAAAAAGCGATGCAATTGACCTCTTGGTAGTCTTAGGATAGGTGGGGTGGGGTAAGATAAGGAAATTAGTGTAATTATGGTTTGTGGATGTGAGATGCTCAGCAGAGTTGAATTGGGTGAATGCTTTTATAATGTGTTTTTGATAGCGCGTGTAAAATGATTTTATTCTTTGGCCTGCGTAAAACCTTGGGCAAGAAATACAAGTTAGTTTGTAAATGCTGATGGAGTTATAAATGTCTTTTTTTATAATGTAGGCTCAAAATATCTGTTAAGGATGTTGTTTTTAGAAGAAGCTATTCTGTAATTATGTTTACAGAATAATGGTTTGGTTAGTTTATGAGTTTTAGGTGATCTGTGTAGTAGTGTTAAGTGTTTTATACTATTGGATATTTTGGGTTGCGTCATTGAGTTTATTTTTGAAAGGGTTGTTTAGTTTATCAATCATTATTGTGTTGTATACATTGGTTTGTGCTGTATGTTTTATGGTGTTTAATTCTTGGTGGTTTTCTTGTTTGCCTAATGGTGTTTATGGTAGGCGATATCATGGTGTTGTAAGAAGCTAGTTTGTGTTGTAGAAGGTGGTTTAAAGAGTTGGGGATGGTGATATAAGTGTTGGTAGGTTTTATGTATAACTTATGTTAAATTTATGAATTTGTTTGTACTTATAATTGTACGGTCCAAGAAATTACGGGAGTTCTCTCTTTTAGTTTCGATGGAGTATGTTAGTTTTAGGTCTATGGAATTAAAATGTTTTAAAAATATGTGTAATTTCGTAAAATATAAACATGATAAATATCATATTAATATGATAACATTAAAATATTATAGGTTATGTTCAAATTTTTTTACAAATTACACTTTTGTTATTACTTGCTACCAGACAAAAGTGTAATTTATAATTTACAACCAGCTCGTCATGAACAGCAACAAGATTTCGAAAGTTTTTTAATTAAAGTTTTGTTTGTGTGGTATCACTGAAGATAACAATGTCATTGAAACAGGTTTTAGATTAAAGTTTTTATAATTGTGGGCTGTATATATTTCTTGTGTTTATTAATATGATATTTTTTATATTATTTTTTTTTAATTTGCAGGAAAGATCTGGACATAACAGTTTTGACCATGATTCACTCACTTTAAAATACAAACTTGATAATGAGTTTGAGTTGGTTTTTGTTGTTGCTTACCAAAAGATTCTACAGCTCTCTTACGTAGATAAATTTTTAGATGATGTTCATCTTGAGTTTAGAGATAAATATAAGGAAGATCTACAGAATGCCAGGCATTTTCAGGTAATGTTAGTTTATAACTAGCACTCTCAATCTTGCAGGCTCTGGGCCCTGCCTTTATAACACTGGTCAAGCCCCTATTCCATTTATATTTGGTCAAAAATTTCAATCTCAATATGAAACTGAAGTGGGTTTGATCAATTAAATATCAAATAATTTCATTTATGATACTGCAGTCCTTCAGTGATATACTTGTTTCAGGCTTTGCATGTCACATCTTTAAAAAATTGTTAAAAATGCTTAATGTAGGTAAACATATGTTTTACACATTAAAACACAATAAAATGTAAAAAAGGACTATATAATAAATTAAGACTCTTACCTATGCTCCAGAGACATTATCCTTGAGCACGGAGACTATAATTCAGTAATTAGGGTATTCTAAAAAAAAAACCATAACTTAGTTCAATATGCATATGTCATGTCAGCCTACCCGCTTGTACGCCTGATTGAGGGCACGTATAATCTTTTGGCACTTTAAGTGACAATATCAAGAGCACAGTTGTACAATATATTACAAAAAACATATTGGAAACAACCACAACACCACAAAATTATAAAAAATAACTGATAATACAAGTGACCTAAGATTAAACCCTTATGTACATTTCAATGACCATGTTATCATCATCAGAGGTTCTTATTACAAAAATTCTATCTAGAAAACAGTAAATTACAAACTAGACTGACAATGAAAAAGGTGAGTCTAGTTTGTAACTTATTGTTTTCTAGATTGTAATTTTGTAATAAGACCCTCTGATGATGATGACATGGTTATCGAAATGTACATAAGGGTTTAATATTTAAGTAACTTGTATTATCAGTTATTTTTGATTATTTTTGTGGTTTTGGGGTTATTTCCAATGTATTTACTGTATTGTTAATTAGAATGTTTGTATTTTTTTAAAACACGACCTTTTAAAACTGAATATTTTGCAGCTATATTGTAATGTAGCTTAACCTAGTGATGTGTATTATTTTGTTATTTTCTAGGTCTAAATTGCACTTGTTTCTTCAAATAATGTTCCAGAGTAATAGTTCAGTCAGTTTTAGTAAATTATAAACAATTTCTCTTGTAACATACTGGTGTAATGAGGCATATTTTGTAGTTTCTCAGCTTAAACTTCAAATTTGCTTCCGGTCATTAAAGTTTTGTTTCTCTAACCCATTGTTTATGTATCACAAAATTGAACTTAAAAGCTATGAGAGTATTCTCTTACATCTGGTATAAAACAGTGTTGTAATTTATAACCTAGTATCAAAATTGTGAGATCAAAATCTCAATAAAAAGACAAGGTATGGCACCAATGACCGTTATCTTTCATTACTTTTCATGTTTTTTTTTTGTTTTTACTTATTTTGCATTAAAAAACTGTTTTATTATATTTTAACTTAAATTATTAAGTTTAAAACAACTTAATCATTTTCATAGCTTACAAAGTTATTATAATGTCTGTAACTTAGGGAAAGACATTCAACTACAATATTTGGATTTATAATTATTTATTTTTAGAATTTTGAATTCACTTCCAACTTTAACACAGTCCTCCAAGGGGCTGAGGAGTGGTGTAAAAAACAGGCGCGTGTACCGAAACAAATGCGAACTTTTGAAGAATCTATGAAATCTAAGAAAACTGTGGCATCCATGATAGAGAGAAAAGGAGATGAAAAAGAAAAGGAAAACAAAAAGAAAGGTAATTTTATTCTGCAGTAATCACTTTAAAGGATTCCTCTACCATTGAATTTCAGAAAAACTTCCAATATGAAAACTTGGTTACAACTTATTTGATCTTCATATTCAATTATTTCAAAATGAAAAAACTGATATAACATCTTTAACTATTGTAGCAATTTATCATCAATATGTCTCCATTTAGGGCTAATTTAATTGATCAATTGCTTTATAATTTTTTACTGATTTAATTGTATAACCCTTATATTTTCACAAAGACAATTAAGATAATAAGAGTTACTAGGAAAAGAACATAGTACAGTTAAAGAAGAACATTATTTTTATTGTTTAACTTGAAAATTTTGTTATCTGTTTAAAATATATAAATAGAAAAGTATTTTATTTATTATATAACTTACAAGTATAATATTTAAGAATGTATTAAAAAAAACTCTAAGTAACAATTTTCATTATTTAAACAAAATCTATTTGTTGTAGGTTTGTTTGTTGGTATGCTTTTTTTATTATCTCAGTTCATAATAATATAAAACAATTATTCTAATTCAGTGTATTTTCTTAAATGTTGGTAACTACTTTCTAAAGATACCTCAGGAAGATATTTTATAAAATTATTAATTTAATAAACTTTACAATATTATTTGAATGTAAGTTAACAATTTTTTTCTTTGAAGATAAACGAAATATTTAAATTAAAAGATAGAAACAATTTTAGTTGAAGTAAAATATACATGTCTTTCCCATAAACAGCCAGCTGAACTACGAAAAAAACTGGAAATTTCAAAATAAGGTAGTAAAATTTGTTAGTTAATAGATGTTATTAACATAATGGTGAATGTATTTAGGACTCAGGTTAATTAGGGCCTAATTTAGGCTTGAAAAAAATTCTAAATAGTTACAAAAATTCAAAACTAGTAAGTTGAAATTCAGTTACAATGTTAAATGATATATCTATTTTAAACAATCCTAAGAAAACCCATTTTAAAAGATTTTAAAAAAATATATAAGATTGATATTTTAAAAATACATCATGTGTGCATAAAAGACAGATGAGGCGTAAACTGTAATTAAAAAATATTGATTGAACTATATTTGTAGTTAGCTCATTTAATTTAAAAGTTATAATTAATATATAATTTTTTTACACATATAATTTTTATGTATATATATATATATATATATATATATATATTTATATATATTTTTAGGTTAGTTTTGGTTGGTAAAGATTATTTAGATTTTTTGGACTAGGAGACTGACAGACTTACCTTGGTAAGAGTCCACTCTGTAGTCTTGAAATAGAAACACATAAAAGCACTTAAACAATGATATATTTCAACCACACAGTGGTCTTTGTCAATCGAAGAGAAAACACAAAAAGAAATATGAGAGAATGAAATAAAATAATAATAAAACTCATATTTCTTTTTGTGTTTTCTCTTCGATTGACAAAGACCACTGTGTGGTTGAAATATATCATTGTTTAAGTGCTTTTATGTGTTTCTATTTCAAGACTACAGAGTGGACTCTTACCAAGGTAAGTCTGTCAGTCTCCTAGTCCAAAAAATCTATATATATATATATCACTTTCCTTATATGTACTTAAACAAGAATCTTACTTGATACTTACTTCTTACTTTGGATATCCAGCCTCAAGTGACGCCGATGATCCGATGCCCATGATAGATCGCTGCCGCCAGTGCCCATGTGGACTTGTCCAGGAATGTTCTTCTCCACTCATCGTTAATTAAAAACCTTAGCCTTTCTCTTCTACTATCTGATATTTGCGAGCATTCCAACAATATGTGCTGCAGGGTTTCTTCCACTTTGCTGCACGCTTTACAGATTGGGGAGTCCGACAGGTTGAATTTGTATAGGTAACTTTCCGTCACTATGTGACCTGTTCTGGCATGGGTTGCGAATGTTGCCATTATGTTTCTGTACCAGGATTGCGCATTTGGTTCAGGTTGTAAGTTGAAGAAATGTCTCCCAGTGGTCTCGTCTTGCCAACGCTTGATCCAGATGTCTCGAATGGTCCTAGCTGCATCTTTCTTCAATTTCGATAGTGTGGTTTGAGGAGACATGACGGGTCCCATCGTAGCTAATTCTTTGGCGATGTTGTCTGCTTTTTCATTACCTTACACTCCGCAGTGGGCTGGAATCCACTGAATTGTAACTTTTTTCCCCAGCTGCTGCAATTTGAGAAATGTCACATTCGACTTCAGGCGGAAAGCGAAGTCTGTGGGAAGTGGATTTTGGATTGCTTCCATCGCCGATTTAGAACCTGTCAAAATACAAAGTTCGTTGTCGTTGCTCTGCAGACAGTGTGTTAGTGCTGCTTGTAATGCTATTAGCTCTTCATCCTTACTGGAAGTGGAGTTGGATGGAATAAAGTACTCCTCCTTTGTTTTCTGATTGAAATATCCAGCACCGGATTTGCCCTCGATCAAGTTCACTGAGCCATCGGTGTATATTTTTATAGCTTGACTGTAAGTTGTGTTGATCATGTCGATAGCCTCATCCCGCAGCACTACAGCAGTTTGGCTTTTGGTTGTATTTCCTGGGAGGTTGCTTTTTGTGTCAATAAGTGGCATTTTCCATGGGGCTAACCATAGACAGCTGGTATAACCTCCGGTTTATTGTGAGATGCACCTTGGTCATACGAATTCCATCTGCTACTGAACGATTGTTATATAGTGCATGGTGTAATTTCTCCTGTAATGGATGTGTTTCAGAGATACTTTTATACTGAAGATATTTATACCAACTTCTCTGCATTATATATAAGTCAATTGGTTCAATACCCGCCTCAACCTCCATAGCCGCAATGAGAGTAGTCCTCGGACATCCCAGACACAATCTCAGAGCTACCGATTGAATTGCTCGGAGTTTATTAAAATGTGTTTTAGCGGCACCTCCCCACACTTCGACGCACTACATCATTTTAGATCTGATTGGTCTGATGGTCTTTGTCAATCGAAGAAAAAACACAAAAACAAATATGAGGGAATGAAATAAAATAATTGTAATCACAGATTGTGTAGAGTAGAAATCAGATGTCACAGATGCACAGATTAAAGATATATATATTGTTTCCATGAGCATATGAGTGATTATAGTTTATATAAGTCTGTCAGGGGAAAAGAGATAAGGCTATTTGGAAAAAAAACCCTTAGTAAAGAACCTTCCAACACATACCCAGGACACAAATCATTTCATAGATCGACTCTCACAAATATCTGTACCTCTACCCCCGGTAACTATTTTGGTCACCATAGATGTCACCTCTCTCTATACCAACATCCCTCATGCACACGGCCTATCTGCAATAGAGAATTTTCTAAACAAACGCCCAGGCAAGCCTTCTCCCACTACACCTTTTCTTGTGAACCTGACCAGGTTCATCCTCGAGAAGAACAACTTTCAGTTTGAGGGAAGGAACTACCTTCAAATAAAGGGAACAGCAATGGGCACCAGAATGGCACCATCGTACGCAAATCTGTACATGGGATTGTTGGAAGAAAGTTTTCTAAAGACACAAACACACCAGCCATTATGTTGGTATAGATATATAGATGACATCTTCCTAATTTGGACACAGGGTGCTTCAACACTTGAGGCATTTTTAGACAGCCTGACACAATTCTCCACACTTCAATTTACCTGGGAGAAATCTACATCAGCCATCACCCTTTTCTATGTAGAGGTAACACTCCAGAATGGAAATATCAACACAGGAATTCACATCAAACCGACAAACCACCTACAATATCTCCATTTCGACAGCAATCACCCAATAAACATAAAACGATCCATTCCATACAGTCAAGCAATCAGGGGTAAGAGAATCTGTTCGAATGATAGGGAATTGGAAGATTTTAATAGAAAGATATCAACAGCCTTCCAGAGAAGAGGATACCCAAAAAAACTCATTGAAAACCAAATTCATTCAGCACAATCCTCGGTTCACCATAAACCACAAACAGAACAAAATAAACTGTCTTTAATAACAGACTACCATCCTGGTCTACATAAACTCAACAAGATATTGAGAGATGGCTTCAAAATTCTTCAAGCTTTCGTCCACACCAAAAATCTTTTCACCGATCCACCGCAAATTTGGTACAAGCAACCTCCCAACTCGAAAAACATCCTAGTACATCCTAAACTACCAGACCCTGATGCAGAGAAACCACACAAACTTCCTCATTGCTCCTTCCCATGCAATAGACCTAGATGCAAGACGTGTCCAATACACCCCTCAGCAAATAGTTTCAACAGCCAAACAACAAAAATGGTCTTCAAAATACAGGCTCATCATAATTGTACATCGAAAAATGTCATATACCAGCTACAATGTAAACTTTGCTCAGCACAGTACATAGGCCTGACCACGGATGGTCTGAATATCAGAATGAATGGCCACAGACATGATGTTAAAATTATGAATATGGATAGACCAACAGCTCAACATGCTGCGAGTCACAACATCACAACTTTTGATGACTGCTATACCACAAAAATAATTAAATCACTCCCCCCTGATTGCAATCCCTCAGAACTGAGAAGGTGGGAACTATCATACCAGTGGTATACCAAGTTCAGAGAATCCCCTAACCTCAACATCAGATAAATCCATTCATTTTTTTTTTCCAAATAGCCTTATCTCTTTTCCCCTGACAGACTTATATAAACTATAATCACTCATATGCTCATGGAAACAATATATATATCTTTAATCTGTGCATCTGTGATATCTGATTTCTACTCTACACAATCTGTGATTACAATTATTTTATTTCATTCTCTCATATTTCTTTTTGTGTTTTCACTTCGATTGACAAAGACTACTGTGTGGTTGAAATATATCATTGTTTAAGTGCTTTTATGTGTTTCTATTTCAAGACTATAGTGTGGACTCTTACCAAGGTAAGTCTATCGGTCTCCTAGTCCAAAAAATCTAAATAATCTTTACCAACCAAAACTAACCTAAATATATATATATATATATATATATATATATATATATATATATATATATATATATATATATATTACGTTATGCATTGTTTTTCCGTTGCACTGACTTTATGAAGTTATTATATTACTATTGTAAGTAATTTTATCCACCATTAAGTGCAATGATTTTGCACTTAATGGTGGATAAAATTACTTACAATAGTAATATATTAACTTCATATATATTATAACATTTATAGAATGGGCTATATAATATTATTTAAGAATTGGAAGAATATAGTAGAAATAACTCACACAAAATTTAAAAAGAAATGCATTAAAAGATTGGTTAGGTTAAAATGGAAACTAAATTTAGGTAAAAGCCTAGATTAGTAAACAAGGTATTTGAACTGTAAATACATAAGGAAATTTGTTGTATAAAATAAAATTTAAAACAAGATAATCTAATAATAGTTATGTGTAAACAAAATTGTAAATATTAGTAACATAGGGCATAAGTAATTACTTGAAGGAGAAAGTGAAATACGATTGTAAACAATGAGATTGGAAGGTTATGTTTCTATGAATTCGGCTCAAACACACACAATTCGGAAATATCACAAAAGTAAAACACAAAGACACTTCACACACTAATAATATTAATAAAATAAACACTGGAAGGTTTGTTGAGGATAGAAAATTAAAACAGTATGTTAACAAAATTAAAACTGGTGAAAATAGTTCGTTGACATTAACAGATGTGAAAGTAAACAAATATAAATCGGTCAGGTGCAGTTTGACTCTAGTGAGAAGGAATCGAACTAAATTATAAACCATCTGATTTTGTTTTTTGAAGAAGGAAGCCGCCATATTAAAAAAACAAACAATTGTGTAAAATCTAAGGACGCGTAGTTTAGTCAGAGATAGCGTGGGGACGCGACAAGATCGGACCTGCCAAGACCAGTCAAAATTCTATTTATTAGGAACTTCGTCAAAATTATACCGATTTGTTAAGAAGATTGGCCAAACTAAATTAAGGAGAAGTGAATTTCAAAATATAATACAGTGGAAATATAATGTGAAGTAAACAAAAAAGAATTTAAGTGTGTAAAATGTCTAACTGGAGAGAACGGGAATTTTACGTAAGCGACCAGCAGAATTTTGATATTTATTAAGTTGAGAAATAGCGCTATAAAAATAACTTTAGTGGACTTTTAAGATAATAGAGAAGTTTAAAATTGTACATTAGAATATCTTGTAGTTAATCAATAGTAAGTAATAAGAAATAATCCAGTTCAAATAGTTTAGCCTTTTTGCATATTCAAAATTTAAGTTTTTCCATCAGGAAAATATTTATTAAAACTAATTTCAAAATTTAATATTGTTTTTTCAAAATTTATTTAATTAACAAAAGAGTTAATATAGCCCATGCTATAACCCCGAGATTGTAAGAGATCGTAAAATTAGCCAAGGGTATTAAAATTGTGTAACTATAAAATCAAAAGAAATAAGAGTTAGTATATTTTGTTAAAAGTTGTTAAGTTTATTTTTGTTCTGTTTATTGTGTTAATTGTTTACTTGTTGAATTAATAAATAATTGTAATAAAGAATTTAAATTACAAATGCCTGAGTTGTGTTGTGTGTTATAAAAATTACATTACATTTGGCACACCAACGTGGGGTACGATTATTAAAAAAATAATAATATAGAATTAATTATTCAGGAGTTTGTGTTTTGTAAATAGAGAAATTAATTATTTTCTCGATATAATAAGATATAAAATTTATTTAGAGAGATTTTGAAACAAAATTAATTTAGAACTTTTTATATGAAAAACATTTGAACTGGAAATAGATTTAGAAAAATTTTGTAAAATTAAACACTGAGTTGAATAGTCAAGGCTAGGTTTATAGTATATATATAAAAATTGTTTAATTTTGTATAATAAGTTACTTACAGTTAAAAAAAAGAAAAAATATGTCTGATGAGAGGGAATTATACAATTTGCGGGGAGATAGAGCTTAAAAAACGGGAAAAAGGGACAAGTTTGGAAATGAAAGAATTGGAAGGCACAGATATGCCAATAGGAAACATTGAGGTAGAAGAAGCTAGGGGACTACCACCTATGCAAACCCAACAACAAAAACGGGGAAATAATGAGAATGAAGATTTAAGGGAGATAATGAGAACTCTCATGGAAATGAGAGTAAGCATAAATAAAGGGAGAGAGGATATAAATAGAAAATTAGATAAGATAGACGAATTAAATGAGAATATAAACGAAGTAAAAAGAGAGATGAAGGAGGATCTAAAATTAATAAAAGATGAAATTAGGGAGGACAATGGGAAAATGATAGAGGATATGAGGCGACAGTGGAGGACAGAGAATAATGCTGTAGTAGAGGATGTGAGAAGAGACTTAGAGGAGATAGATAGAGAATTAGAGGAGGAGATTAAGGAAAATTTTGAAGAAACAAAAGAAATAATAGCTGATGAGATAGAAATTAATAAAAAAGAGATAGAGAAAGTCGAATATATAACAAAGAAAAACACAGAAGAGTCAGGAGAGTTAAAATTAAGAAATGAAGTAGGAAAGATGGAGGTACTGCAAATAAAAAATTTAACAATTCAAACCGCAACTAATAAGAAAATTGAAAAGATTAATAAAATGAAAATGGTAATAGGAGAAAGAGGAGGAGTTAAATATCCGTCTCAATGCTTAGTGGTACAAAGCTTATTGAGAGAAATGATCATAGGTACGGATATGTTAATGAATGTGGAGGCACAACTCGAGTTTGGAAAATGGGAAATGGAATTTAAATATGAGAGTAACACAGAAAATAGAAACTATGAAGCAGATGAAAGATACAATGGAGATGTAAACGGGGTTAAGGCAAGGACAGGCGTGGGGACAAGAAAAGAGCATGGTGCCCACAGTCAATTGGAAAACTAAGACAATCAGAAACCCAGAAATAGAAATTAAATAGAGGAAACAAGTTTACAGGCATTAATCGACACAGGCAGTAATATGACATGTATCCAGGAGAACTGGAAAAGGAAAATAATAATAAAATAGGAAGGGAGATATTAAATATAGGTGAAGGAAGCAATATGAATAAACTCTAGGTGATGATGAGTATAAGAAAACGTTAGCAGGAGATAAGTTTTAAGGGATGGTAACTATATCTACGATAATCTATTGGAAAATTCGTCGAATAATGAATAAAGATAAAATTATGTATATTTAAACTTCGTCGTATTGTAAGGGAGAATCTGCGTTGATAAATAATGGAACTTCGTCGTATATATTATATATTATAAAAGAAATATGAATCTATGATAATAAATATTAAAGCATCGTTGTAATAAAAATATGGTAATTGTGTATTTAAACTTCGTCGTATTGTAAGGGAGAATCTGCGTTGATATATATAAGTATTAAAACAAAATTTATATTCGTTGATATAGGGATAGTGTAATTGAAGGAGCTATAGATATGATCAAATAGAGGATATGGGGTTGCAACCTTTAAAAATATTAGATGTTAAACTTCATACAAAATAAACTGAAATGATATAAGAAAATAATTGAACTGGATGTGAGATTGGAAGGGAAGATAAAATACTAACTTAGAACTGAGAGTTAGACGAAGCTAAAAGCAAAATAAATACGAGATAAATAATAAACAAGGAATAAACAGAAATAAGGGAAAGAGAAATGTTATAACCAATTTGACCAAATCTAGACATACTATGACTCGGATAGGCTGGGATTTAAAGACACGGTATCAGAGAATATATGTTAAATAAATATTGAATCAGACTTATGATTGGAAGGATTCCAATTGTAATAAATGTAAAAAAAAAAAAAAAAAAAAAAATATATATATATAGTTATGGAAGGAATTGTAAATACCAGAACATGATTTATTGTTACTATATGTTAGAATTGTTAAGGAATTGTCGATTGAATGTTAGTTATAAGTATATTGTATTGTTAGAAGATAAGTTAAGTAATATGTAGCTTGAAGTGTTCAGCTCAGTATTTGATTGTTAAAGAATTAAGATAATATTGTGTCGTAGGAATTAAGTATAAATGGACAGATGAATGTATAAATGACTTTTAAATGGACAATTATAAAAGAAGTAAAGACAATGGACGATAAGTTAGCCAAGGTGTTGACTTACTCAATAAAAAAAAGTGTTCAATTAGTTATTAAATAAAATGTACAATTAGGAAATAAATGTTAATTTAAATTTAATTTAAAAAAAAAAAAAATATGTATATTTAATCAAGCTTGTAAAATGTAAAGAATGTGTAATGTAGATAGTAGGAATATTTTTTTATTTAAATTAAATTAGGGGACATTATAACATTTATAGAATGGGCTATATAATATTATTTAAGAATTGGAAGAATATAGTAGAAATAACTCACACAAAATTTAAAAAGAAATGCATTAAAAGATTGGTTAGGTTAAAATGGAAACTAAATTTAGGTAAAAGCCTAGATTAGTAAACAAGGTATTTGAACTGTAAATACATAAGGAAATTTGTTGTATAAAATAAAATTTAAAACAAGATAATCTAATAATAGTTATGTGTAAACAAAATTGTAAATATTAGTAACATAGGGCATAAGTAATTACTTGAAGGAGAAAGTGAAATACGATTGTAAACAATGAGATTGGAAGGTTATGTTTCTATGAATTCGGCTCAAACACACACAATTCGGAAATATCACAAAAGTAAAACACAAAGACACTTCACACACTAATAATATTAATAAAATAAACACTGGAAGGTTTGTTGAGGATAGAAAATTAAAACAGTATGTTAACAAAATTAAAACTGGTGAAAATAGTTCGTTGACATTAACAGATGTGAAAGTAAACAAATATAAATCGGTCAGGTGCAGTTTGACTCTAGTGAGAAGGAATCGAACTAAATTATAAACCATCTGATTTTGTTTTTTGAAGAAGGAAGCCGCCATATTAAAAAAACAAACAATTGTGTAAAATCTAAGGACGCGTAGTTTAGTCAGAGATAGCGTGGGGACGCGACAAGATCGGACCTGCCAAGACCAGTCAAAATTCTATTTATTAGGAACTTCGTCAAAATTATACCGATTTGTTAAGAAGATTGGCCAAACTAAATTAAGGAGAAGTGAATTTCAAAATATAATACAGTGGAAATATAATGTGAAGTAAACAAAAAAGAATTTAAGTGTGTAAAATGTCTAACTGGAGAGAACGGGAATTTTACGTAAGCGACCAGCAGAATTTTGATATTTATTAAGTTGAGAAATAGCGCTATAAAAATAACTTTAGTGGACTTTTAAGATAATAGAGAAGTTTAAAATTGTACATTAGAATATCTTGTAGTTAATCAATAGTAAGTAATAAGAAATAATCCAGTTCAAATAGTTTAGCCTTTTTGCATATTCAAAATTTAAGTTTTTCCATCAGGAAAATATTTATTAAAACTAATTTCAAAATTTAATATTGTTTTTTCAAAATTTATTTAATTAACAAAAGAGTTAATATAGCCCATGCTATAACCCCGAGATTGTAAGAGATCGTAAAATTAGCCAAGGGTATTAAAATTGTGTAACTATAAAATCAAAAGAAATAAGAGTTAGTATATTTTGTTAAAAGTTGTTAAGTTTATTTTTGTTCTGTTTATTGTGTTAATTGTTTACTTGTTGAATTAATAAATAATTGTAATAAAGAATTTAAATTACAAATGCCTGAGTTGTGTTGTGTGTTATAAAAATAACTTTATAATATATATATATATATATATATATATATATATATATTGTGATAATTCACGTTGAGCATTATTTTTTTGTTGCAGTGACTTTATAAAGTTATTATTGTACACAATTATCCCACCACTAAGTGCAATTAACTTTTACCTTATTTAATGGGGCACCTTTTAGTCACTTGACCATTGTCGAATCACAGCCGAAAGGTGTTCATCACATAAGGTAAAAATTAATTGCACTTTGTGGTAGAAAATTAATATTACAACTAACTTCATACATTCATATCTATATGATTTTAATTTATTTCAATTAGATTAGGGAAACATTTTAATTAATTTTAATAACCATATTTTCGTGTGTTATTGTGAGGAATGTTTATAGAAAAAATTTGCTATCTGAAACCATTTTACTTTTACTTTAATTTTTTAACAAAATTTTCACACAAATTTACAATCTAATAAATCATGTTTCATTTAAATTGTGACAGTATAGCTTGATTTACCTTGAGCTTAAACATTTTGTTTTTGAGTAATTCGTTTGACGCATATATCTAATAGCATTTTATAACCTTAAAACTGCAAGAAAGAATAATTTTATGAAATTATTTTTGTAATTATTATGCATATTTTTAAAATTTTCTCAATTTGAATCTTTGTTTTATAAACAATTTTAAAGCAGTTATGTAATAAGAAAGTAGGACTAATTTTTGTGAGTAAGCTAATTTTGAAAATGTTATTGTTATTGAAGTTTGGAGTGAAGGTCAAATATATTACACAACTAAAGGCCTATCGATAAACAAACAATCAGCAAAGCTGATTAAACAACATTTACAAATTATGTCTATTTAAGAAAACATTATTTTAGAAATGGAAATATTTTGCTCACTTACAGTAATTAGAATTTGTGTTGCTAAAATGTATGGATAATTTGAACTATTTTCCATGGATATTTGGATATTTGTTAGTACTTGAATTTCTAACAAGCCTATGCTAAAAGACCTATAATTGAAATTTATTTTTATTAAATAATTGTTTTCAAAAAATATAAATAAAACTCTTTAGTTTCACTTTATCACTATTGTGTTCAAAGAAACAGCAGTAGTGCCCTCTAGATAAAAGAAAAACCGATGCTACATTTATTCGTCTTCTCTAGGAAGTTAGTAGACCTTTAGGGAGTATACAGTTGTATGTATTGTAATGATCATTATCCACGATGCTCTCAGAGCTCTAAAATATTTGTGTATATTGATGATTTCAGTTTGCTTTTTTTTAATAAGTTGAATTCTAAGTGTCTTAAGAGGGCTGTGATTAAAATGTGTTTGCACTTTGCATCGGAAATTTTCACAGTTTACCATTGCTTTTATTCAGTGTCATTGAATTTGAATTTGTGCAATCATTATTGTATTTTTTATGTGTATTGTGCATTAAAAACCAGTACAAAATTGTTTGTAATACAAAACTACTTTATTCCCTATTAAGATCCATGGAAACTACTAGCAACTTTTTACGTTGGCATCACATCTTCTGTGAGCATCAGCAGCATTGATCATCTGTATAACATATAAGTCCCTGTCAGTAACTTGATGATGCAGATCCCACTCAGTAATTAAGCGTTTTTCTGCGTCCTTGCTCTTTTTATTTCATCTGTCTTGTCAATTTTAGGCATTCCGGCTTCATGTTCAGTGTTTTTGAGGTCCTGCAGTTTCTTTTTACTTCTTAAATCATAATGTATTTCACCTTACTTGTATAATCTACTTCCAACTTGACTGGGAATATTCCATAAAATTATATACAGTAGAACACCAGTTATCCGAATCAATTGAGACTGAACCCCATTTGGATAAACAAAAATTCGGATAATTGGATTTTTTCGAAAAAAGGCTCTGTTCTAATTAATTGCCGTATGTATATTGCAAAAGGAATAAAAAACTATTTAAATAATTGTTTAAGCTTCTGAGCTAAGATCTTGCCTTTTTTTAAGGATTTGGACCTGAAATTGAGTTTTCCATAAAACATTATAGCAAAAACCACTTGAGAACGGCATCTTTATTTCTTTGTTGCTTCTATTGATTTTCTTGACGAAATTTTATCTTTATTTTAAAGCACTGACATGTAGTATTATAAATACAGATACTTTCACTATGAAATGTTGCATAATGTAATAGTTAATTAAGTTTAACTTGAAAAAGTGTTGGAAGAAACTTGTTTTTGTATTGTAAAATATATTGGTATTTCAGTGAAGGTTGTAGAACCAGTGAAAAAAGAAAACGTCATGGTGAATGGAAATACGAATAGTAATAATGAAGAAATTATAATACAGAACAGAATGAAGATGGCTCAGAAGATGGGATCTCCCAACGCAAAGAAAGCAAAGTAAGTCGTCACACGAATCCATTATGTAAGTATAATAGAATTAGTTAGCATTCCTGTTTCTTCCAGACACTATAACCTATTGTTGTGTAATTCATTTGTCCTAGCGACCCCGTGGATAAGGATGGTTGTGTTATCACAAAAATCTTCACACACTTATAAATAGCTAAATATTATATATTATAAAGGCACAATTTTTTGAATTCATTAATTTTAATCTTCTTTAGTTTATTATTTTTAATTGATTATTATTTGTAATCATTATTTACTGTTAGCTTAGCAGTTGATTGTAGGCCTTACAATTTGTACAAAAATGTTACAACTTAAATATACATATTTTTTAATATTTACATTTAGATTTTTCAATTAATTTAGAATTCACTACACAGTTTCGCTTCCAATATTACCTGCTCCATTTCTGATGATCTGAAGTTTTGTATTACATCACAAGACAGAGTAATAACGAAGTTAAGATTATTCTTAAGAACTTTCCTTAATTGCAGGCTGTAATTCAACAATAATAAAGCCTACTTTATTGTTCTCTCATTCTGAGGGTACATTAGAACAGCTAAAAATATCTTTCTTTATGGTGACAGTTTGAAGAGGCAAAAATGTTCCCTAATTCATTAGAAACATGCCTTATGTGCCCTATCTGAAACATACTCTAATCAGCAATAGGTTAACCAATAGAGTATTTTTATACATAATTTGGATTATTCAAGAATCGTTTTTTTTCATCTAATGGTTGTTTAAAATAATTATATGTTTATTTAAAAAATCGTAGCACATCAGTTCAAGATAAAGTCTTGAATTTTTATAATAATATATTAACTGCTGCTTGGATGAGCCAAGCCTGGCCTTGAGAGATCCAGTTGCATGACAGTTTATCCAAGCTTTTTTGTCAATAAGCAAATTGTTTTTCTCACTATTGTCATAAATGTCATTGAAGATGTTTCTGATGGAGCTCATTATGATTAATATGTCCTCACACAGGACATTATCTTGTCTTCACACAGTCAAGTCCAAACTATGTGAATTGATTGCCTCAAGGAAATAAATACCATCTAACAAAACAAAAACTTACCGCTCTTTGTGGTAGTATTAGTTTTTTTTTTTAAGTATAATTATGCTTCATAATTAAATTTTATTTTGTAATAGTTATTTTTTTAATAAAAGTTTGTAAAATTAGATTGTTGTAGTTGTTCTATATAATAAACATGTACTACATAAAATTAAAAGGTGATAAAAACACATGTTTTAAGGCATGGAATAAACTATAAAACCATAAGTCATGTCCTAGACAATGTCACAGAAAACTAGACATTTGTTAAAATTACTGACGTCACAGTAATAACAAAGACAAAAAGTGATGGCCTGCGTAGTCGTTGATGCTAATCTTTTTGTAGCCTGCAGATGGGTCATCAGCAATAAATTTTGTAACATTTTTAATGTTTATAGATTAACACGTTAACTGTCAGCCACAATAGATGAGTTTTACCCATATATTTCCAAAATATTTTAGCATATTTTTAAATGTGTACTTTTTTCTTGTTCTCCTCTTGCGCCTAAGTACAAAATTATGTTTTTATCATTAGCCCTGATGAATTAGCCCTTATGAATTCATCGTTGGCCTGATGAATTTCATAAACAGCCAATCCATTTATCTAGAGTAACCACGCTATATGTGACCTCTCAATGTAAATTATCAGCCCATATTTTTTAGTCATCATTTTCATAAAATTGAATTTTTCATTTCCTAAAAACAATTCTTATACTTTAGATTGTTTACAATAAATTTATTTTCCTATATATATTTTATATTTTTCAAACCAACAAAACCGGAGTTTGCTGTCTCACTCTATATTTCAAAACTTTTATTTTCGTTGTTCTATTATTGTTTATTATTCTTATAACCAATCAAGAATTCTTTATAATATGGTACATTGATCCTCCACAAATGTATAAAACTACTTTTTACTTTTGTAACATAGTTATTTACGATATTTTGTTACATAGTTTGTCAAGTTACTGTGTCATATTTATTCTATTTTTTAATAATTTATAACCTTTTAAGATTAACTTTAAATTTCAATTTTACTTTAAAGTTTGTATATTCAGTTGGTGTAGGCTTGAACTGATTTTGCTACCATATTGAGTAAACAAAACTTTCTTGTTATAAATGGTTAAACATAATGTATTCTCATTGTAATTGTTCTTTTATGGAAATTTATTGATTATACGAGGGTCGTCCAGAAAGTAAAGAACGTTTTGGTGTAGGTCAATGAAAACAAAAGATACGAGGATGAACATTTATTTACAACTATTTATAACCTTACTCTATTTTTCAATAAAATCACTGGAACCGTCAAGGCACTTGTTGTAGCGCGACACCAATTTTTGAATACCGACGTTATACTCTTCTGCCGCCAAGGAATGAAGTCACGTTTTTACTCCTTCTTTGAGATCATCGTCGTCCAAAAAGTTTTTCCCGCCTAAAAACACTTTCAACTTTGGAAACAAGTGATAGTCACTCGGAGCCAGATCCGGACTATACGGAGGATGTCCAAAGATTTGCCATTTGAAAGATTGAAGTTCTGCTTGGGTTTGTGCACTGCAATGAGGCAGAGCATTGTCGTGGATCAGCACCACATTCAACGACAGCATTCCGCGTCGTTTGTTTTGAATAGCGCGGCGAAGCCGATGCAAGGTCTCGATGTAGGCCGCTGAGTTGATTGTTTCTCCTCTCGGCATGAACTCCACATGGATTAGGCCTTTCCTGTCCCAAAAAACTGTTGCCATCACTTTCCTGGTGTTCAAATTTGGCTTTTCTTTCCGGTTTTTTTTTGGCGAATTCGAGTGATGCCATTCCATTGACTGGAGCTTTGTTTACGGGGTTCGATACGAAAACCAAGTTTTGTCACCCGTTACGATGCGGTCAAGAAACATCTTACCATCTTCGTCTTACTGAGTCAAAAACTCAAGCCCTGCTCCCATCCGTTTGGTCTTGTGGACATCAGTAAGCATCTTAGGCACCCAACGAGCACACATCTTTCGATAACCAAGACGCTCCGTCACTATTTCGTGCAAAAGCGACCTTGAAATTTGTGGAAAAAATGCCAGTAGACCGCTTAAAGTGAAACGCCGGTTTTCTTGAATTTTTTCGTCAACTTTCGCTGTCAACTCGTCAGTAACGAGTGACGGCCTTCCACTTCGTTCCTCGTCGTGCACACTAGTTCTGCCTTCATTAAATTTAATGCACCATTTTCTCACCGATGACTCGTTCATCGCATTGTCACCGTACACTGCCTTAATTTGCCTATAAATTTCTATGGGTCGAACATGCTGCACATTCAGAAACCGAATCACACTACGGACTTCACACTTGGCGGGATTTTCAATTGGCGCCGCCATTTTGAACTTCCACAAGAGACGCAAACGTGACCTCACGGCACCGCTACATAGCTCAAACTGAAGCGGAAGGTTTGGACTAAAGAATAAGCCCACTCCCGCGGTGGTGGGGGAACTGCGCCGTCCGTGATGCGCAATCGTTCTTTACTTTCTGGACGACCCTCGTAGTATTCAACTACTGTAATATTTTTATTTGCAATTATTTATTACATTCTCCAAAATATGATAATAAGATTATATTTCACATTTACCAGAATTTACAAGATGTCAGTGTTCAACTTTCTTTAAACGTTTTGATACACATAATCTACTAAAGTTTACAACCATATTCCTAAATATGGAAATAATTAGAATCTATTAATTTTTCTCAACATTTTTTTTTATAAAATGATTAAAACTCAGGCTGCCTGATGCATTGATTATCAGATCAGATTAAAATGGTAGAGTTCAGTTGCTATTATAAATAAAAAGCTGAGTCATGAATTGTATAAAATGCAACTAAGATTTATCAAAAACGAATTCAAGACAGCTTTGTTATAATCCCCTTCTTTTATCAAGTAATGCGTGATGAATTACTACATAACATGACAATTTATTATTTTTTTTTAACATCCTATTCTAATTGGCTACTTTGTGCCTATATTGTAAAATATGTGCATGATAATTGAATATAGAATAAAGTAGTGTTATGTTTAATAAAGAAATATCCAGTTTAGACAGTTTGGTTAGCATTTGTCCATTCAGGTTATGTTAATATTTCTTCAAATTCAAAGGACTATTTATGGTTTGGAACATTATTTAAAATCACTTTATTCTAGCCTACAATGTATTTCTAGTAAGTTGTGCAAAAACTTAGAAAAATTTGAAGGTGATTGAATTTTAGCTTTTTATTTCTTTTTAAAATACTTGATAAATATTTTTTGATTAAAATTTTATTGTTTCTGAATCTTTATTTGAATTTTGAAATTTTGTAAATGTTCTAAACTTAGACAAATGTTTAAAATCAGTTAAGATAAACTTATTGTAGCAGTTTGTTAACAAATATTTTAAATTTGCGTAGTTAATCTTTTTATTATCATTAAAGATTACTAAGTAGGTCTTAAATAAACAAATTTTTCGATGATGCAAAATAATGTAGTAACAAATCATTAAACACTTTGTTACAGAAAAAGTCCAAAACCTTCTAAAGAAGGGAAAAAACCACGTATATGGGATCTAGGTGGTACTACTAAAGATTTGGCTGATCTTGACCGTTGCAAGGATAAACCTGAGGATGGGGAAATCATTGCAGATACTGCAGTAAGTATATATAATTACTTTGAAAATATTTTTGTTGCTAAAAAGGAACTTCAAAATTTTGTTACACTGTAAAGTAATAACTTGAGCTGTTGTAAATTTTAACGTCAATGTTTAACATGTTAGATTTCAGTTAACTCGGTAACATACAGGGTTGCTCAAAAAGAATCGTCCGATTTGTCATGTCTATATTTCGAAAACTATTAAACATATACAATTACTCATTTTCTTAGCTAAAAGGGAAACTCAAAAAGTTTTTCATACCTTTTCCAAGGCGTTGAATACTTCTCTCTTGAGATGCTCGTCATATGTCTATGCGGTATTCGAATTCTTTACACACTACAGCGACCATGTTTTGAGTTATAGCTTCCACAGCTGTTATGTGAATCCTCAAATCATCCATTGTTGGTAGCACATAAACAGAGTCTTTAATAAATCCCCGCAAAAATATCATATACAGTAAGGGTTAGTGACCTAGGAGGCCAGAAATGTAAGGCTGTATCATTCTGTCCAGTACGGCTGATCCACCGATCACGAATTCTTTGATTTAAAAATTCACAGACTGCCAGAACCCAGTGTGGCAGTCCCCCGTCCTGTTGGTAAATAAAGTCGTTCGAATCGGTCTCCAATTGAGGGAAAAGATAGTTTTTAACATATCGAGATATGTATCTCTGTAACAGTGTTCTCAGCAAAAAAAAAAACACATTTTCCTTTGAAACCCCACAAAAAAGAATAAGTTTTGGAGGATCTCTCATGTTACACAATTTAATGTGGTTTTTCTGTACTCTATATTCTCACATTTAAATGGAATGTTGCCTTGTTGTTAAACATTAGGCGTGGAACAAAATTGTTATCGTCTCTTATCTTGCTGAAAACGAAGTTAGAAAACGCATGTGATGTTCTTTCTCACCTTTGCGAAAGAGCTTGCAGTAGCTGAAGACTGTATGGTTTAATGTGTAACTGTTAACACATGTGTAACACATGCCAATGGCGGATGAGCTCGGATGCAGATTGGTTACTATGGGACGGCCCGGTGTCTTTACACAGACAACCTACGGAATTGTTAATAACATTGTCATATGCTCTATGATGTAGGAGGATTAACACCATACCTTTTACAAAAGTTATACTCAATAGTTATTATGGAGTCTCACTGCGAAAAACATAAAACACAAAACGCTTTGTTTTTCCAGACGCAATTTTCACTAGAACTGTAACGTTCACTCAAGCACACTGCTGCTACCTAGCAGGAATCATGTAAAACTCGAAGGTTTCCTCTTTTGAACAATGCATTGTTGACGCATCTTGCTCAAATAACTGAATAATTATGATTTTTTAAATCGAAAGATTCTTTTTGATGCGCCCTGTATATTACATTCAAGTTCCTCATTAAAATCAATGTGTGTATTATTTTGAAATTTGTTTTTATGTATTTTTTAGTTGATCTATCAAAGAAACTAAATAAATATCAATGTAAATAAACACAATTGAGCAGGAATAGTTTTTTGTCCAATTTTATAGAGTGTATATGTTTGCTGCATTATAGAGCAATGATCTTAAATAATTTGTTACCTTGATTTTTTGCAATCTTGATGTTACTGCACAAAGCAGTACAATTTGAATTTTGAAGTTTGCTGTAAATCTTGTGTAGTGTACACATATACAAAAAGTATTTAATTAAAATAAGCAATAACTTCTTTTTAAAAAAAATTTGTAAGAAATTTAATTTAATATGTTCTCTAATAAAGACCAAAACATTTTAAGTATTGGAACTCAGTTTTTTTTCCTTAAAAATAAATGACAATACCATTAATAAAAGGTCTAGAGTTGGGTAAATTTGGTGAGAAATAGCAGGTTATATAGATTTTTATAAAGTAGAAGAACATAAATTATTAGAAATTATGAAAAATGAATAAGAGAAAATGCCTTAAAATCCAAACAAATTGCCAAATATTTGCTAGGGTTTTTTGTGTGAAAATTCAGGGAGAATGAAATTGTATGAGGAAGAAATCAGGCTTATTTTATTGAGTAATTATCATAAGGAGTGTTTTGTTTATTCTCACATATTAACAGAAATTAAATAATTGCAGTAGAGACAATTAATAATTAAATTGTTCATGCTTAATTAATTATCAAATAATTAAGACCTGGTTAAGAAGTTTCAATGGGATCATTTTGGACATCTGCCTTACCCACTGATTTTGCACCAAGTGACTCCCACTTATTTCCGCAGCAGAAGCAACATCTTGGGGGATGGTGCTTCGGAAATAAGGATGATTTAAATCAAGATGTTGAAAGATGGCTAACAAAAGGTATGGCAGCAGATTAAAAACTTTCATCACAGTCCCAAAAATGTGTTGAAAAACAAAGCGATTGTTAGAATAATATTGTGGTGTGTGTGTGTGTGCGCGCTCACATGTGTGAATGCGAGTATGTGTAAACACTAATAATAAACACTGTAAACAGCAACAGCTTCGCCTTATAAAAAAAATTAAGTATGGGCAACTATAATTGGAAGTACTCAAATTATCTTTACCCAATTGAAACAAAATTGTTTAAAAATGAAACTTGAAAAGTTCTACTCTCATATCTACTTTATAGAGTTGATTTGCTAAGAATCGGGCTTTGATGTTTCAGAAAGGAGAAAAATTTTCTTTTTTTTAATAGTAATACAGAACATTTTTTGTATATAACATTACTATTATAGTATTTGAAACTGACTAAAATAGAATATTTTGCTTTCAGCTTGTAGGGCGAATGGTTGGTGGAATCAGGGACTTAGAAGTGGAAAGTGATTCTGAAGAAGAAGAAGAGGAGGAGGAAGAAGATGACAATGAAGTTGCAATGCAAATAAAGAAACCTGCAAGTACCAAATCTTCTGGAGTTTTTTCTATTTTCAAGTAAGGAAAAGTATTTTATAGAGAATAAAAATATATTCATCTCATTATCATTTAATTAAAATTAATGCACAATTTATGGTCATAACTAAAAATAATTTTTGCACAAACTATATCATGTTATGTGAGGAAACTCTGGTATGTTCGTAGTTTTGCCAGTTAGACACTTATCAAGTGATAAACAAACTGGACATGGTGAGTGATTGGCTAAGAAGTACTTCAATGTATTTGGAATTTTTTGTGTGGTAAATCATTGTATCACACAGTTTTTTTTATAAAATACAGTATATTTAATAGACTTCCTCAATATTTAACATATTCAGTGCATGCCCATATTCCTAGCAGGACCTTTATATTATAAATATAATTTGTGTGACAGCACTGCGGTGCATCTACATCATTATGCATTCGAATGCAGATCAGTCTTGTTTTAGCTATTGACTGTGACTCTTACCCTTTAAAGACCAACTGTGTCAAAAAATAGGAGAATACCGACCGGGTGATTTCTGGACGACAAAGTTTCAATTATTATTTAAAAGATCATATACTATATTACCAGATCATTAAATACAATTTTGTTATAATGTTTACTTCATAAACAATAATTCATATTGATTCCCGTAATCCAAAATAATATTAAAGTGACAAAAATAACTATGCAATTAGAATTATACACTATCAGTGGTTCGGGTAGATGATACGCAGTTTTCCACCAGCTGGGTTGGGCAAACCACTTTGTTTACGTTTGACGCATTTATTATGTTTAAGTATTGTGATGTAGTTTTGTGCGAAATGTGTTGTGATTTATAAACATATTATTAGGTTTGATAGTTTTGTTCAACATGGCACACAAAAACTTGAGAACAAATTAACTTGATAGATTGTTTGATGGAACCATTGATTCGGATGATTTCCCTAATTTTTTTGGTAATGCTTCAGATATAGACCCTCCTTACAACCCAAATGTTGATGAACCATCATATATATAGATATAGATATAAATGTATACCGCATTTCATTTGAATTTAAGGCAGTGTATAAGCTGTCATTTTGTTTTGTTTACAGAGGTCTTGTAGGGAGCAAGAGTTTATCCCGAGAAACAATGCAATCTGCGCTGGATAAATTGAAAGACCATCTCATAACAAAGAATGTAGCTTCAGACATTGCCTACAAGTTATGCGACTCTGTAGCAGCAAAGCTAGAAGGCAAGGTAATCCTTGCTCGATCATTGTAAATTAAGGTTAGAAAATTGCTGTGGGTTTTTCAAATATCAGTGATTTTATGTTAAAATAAAACCTTGTTCCTCTACAGTTTTTCAAGGTTGTTTGTGTTTTTTTTTTTATAAATGAGTTTACTTTTATATTTCATTACTTTACCTTTTACTGTATTTCAGTATGGATTATACTCAACATGTTTTATTTAATGGAAGAGTATGGGTTTGGCATATACATTACTTAACCCATCTTTTACTAAAGCTTCTAAGTCTCTGTCTTAGAGGGATATACTTGAAAACCTTAATTTAGCATTTTCTCCATCGGCCCTTAAATGGAGAAATGAAACTGCTAAAAGATATCTATTTCATTTTGTTTTTACCCATCCTTTTTCACCCCCCCCCTCCCCCATCTAATATCTAAGGTGTGGGCTTTTTACTTTTATTCTGTTTTTTACTTCATACCTGTATTTGAGAACTGTTTTAAAGACAGGTTTTTTTTTAATTTATTAGTTCCATGTTAGATTTTTTTTTTGTTTTGTTAATACAATATGAAGAGCACAGTGGTACAGCATATTACAATAAAAATATTGGAAACGACTCCAATACCTCAAACATAATTGAAAATAACTGAAAATACAAGTGACTTAAGATTATTTTAATTTAGTTTTTATTTAGTTTTTATTTTATTGTTATTAGCTGTAGTATATATTTATTATTATAGTTTATTTAGTATTTTCTAACGTAGCTGGCCAAATTGTTGTTTGTTTGTCGAGAGCGGAGAGGGGGCAGAGCTTACCTCACCCCTATATAATACAGCGACCCCAAAGAAAGATTGTGTGTCAGTCTAGTTTGTAACATATTGTTTACTAGATTGTATTTTTGTAATAAGACTCTGATGATGATGACATGATTATCGAAATGTATAAGGGTTTAATCGTAGGTGAAATATTATCAGTTATTTTTGTGGTATTGGGGTTGTTTCCAATATTTTTATTGTTTATATTTCATTTTTAAAAAATTTTTTTAAATGTCTTTTCCTCAATATGGTGTAACACTCCTAAATAATTTCGTGTCACATATAAAAGAATTTGTATTTTTTTAAAATTTTTATTTAATAATTATATCAGCCAAATATAAGAGAAAATTTTTTTGTTTCTTTCTTTGTATAATTGCAATTCTAGCGTAAGTATTGTAGCGACCCTAGCAGGTAAAAATGTAGAATACCGTTTGAGGTAGAAGCTCAAGCTAATTAAGTATGTCACGCCATGTGACGTAAACATGGTCTGATATTAACCGATCCGAAGCACCAATCAAAAAATTCAAAATTATAAGTAAGGGTGGGAAATTTCGTTGGCGTGCCCTTGCAAAAGCCCCAGTCACCCAGAGGTTCCCGAACGGAACAGACGTCATGGCATTTTTCGGAAAATAAATTAGAAGTTTGTAGCTTGCAGTATTCTAAATTCAAGGTTATAAGGATGATACTAAAGATTAATATCGCAATTAAAGATGAAGCAAGAATCGATCATTCACGTGTTTGAAATAAGTAGAATTCGTATTTTTTGGTTTTTTAAAACGCTAATTGTAACAGGGATCTGCAGTGTTAAGTGTTAAGCGATTAATGAAATGTGTTACAGTGTTTTAAACGTAAAGTGCATAACCAGGTACGTTTTAGAGATAAAGAAAATGTATTTTAGTTGTAATTGATTTGAATTCTAAATCATGAATAATTAACACATGAACGGTGGAAATCGCCTTTGAGTATGTTCATTTTTAAAATTATATTGTAACTTGAGTTACTCCTCATCGATACATAAATTAAGACTAGAGAACATGTAATTGAAACAGTAAGCGGTAATTAACCGTAAACAAGTAATTGAGATACCAAGCAGCAATTTAATGTTTGTAATTTAACACATAGTGTCTTTTGTTCTTTGTAGTTTTGCATAAGTTAATAAAGTGTTTAATTTTGCATTTTAAAGTTTTAAATTATCATTTCAAAGTAACCTAGTTCTACCTTCCGAAGATATCAGAAGACCGTTTTAGTCATATTTTAGTTATTACTTGTGTGAATGTACTATAAAGCAATGATTTTATGTCTTGAAAATACACAGTAGTTGTTACATGACATTTTTAATTGTTAATAATTGATTTAAATACTCAAAACATGATCCATAGCAGTTGATAATATGAATATTTGTATATGAGCCTAGATTCTAAAGTGACCCAGTAAGTAATTTAGGTCTTATGCAGCTAAAGTTCTATATTTTTATTATAAAATAATGATTGATATCTACAACAGATATGGCTGACACATGGGAGCCTTGTCACAAGGTCTCCCAGCTTTGCATCTGCTAGCGGGTGACACAAACAGAAAGCCCAAATGAAACAAACATAGTTCTTGACATTATTTCATTCAAATTATTGTGCATCGCTTATCTCTCTATTTTTTTAATAAATTATTTTTGAAGTTGCTTGATACAGTCAACTCCCGATTATCCGGGATCGCATCAACCGGGATCGTCAGCTCCACTTGAAGCAGTGGGGCGGGAGGAGTCAAATGTGAACGCGGCGGGCGGTCGTTGGGGCGTACAGTAACCTTTACGGAATAATTTATAGACTGTCAACTCGCCCGCAGTCGCCACCCCGTGTCCTAAACCCTCCTACCTGTTTCCGCGCGACGCACACTCGCGGGCAGAGTTTCGGTCAGCATGTCTGAGTTGACGTTATTTTTCTTGTTGTCCTTTTATAAATTCACGCGGTTCTATGACGCACAAATCCCTAATTATGCGTTGATCTCCAACGTCCAATCAAATCAGAGCATATCAAAGCATCGAACGTGATGCATGGAGCTGCGATAATCCCGAGCGCGAGCAGCTGTTTTTCGAAGAATAAATCCGAACGCCGAATTCGCGGAATTACGCGATCGCTCGAGTCGAACGTAAACACTACCCTTCCTCAGTGGTCAGTCTATGCGTTGCTTCTGATCAAAACGAACTGTACAGTAGTGACGGTAAAACAGGAGGCGATACTATTTATCAGCTGTTTTTACAGTCATTGGGTAGAAGTAGGGCTGTGGATATTATGGTATTTGTTTTACCCGTGATTTCGCATTATCCGTGACGGCCCTGCCGGTAATTATCCCGGATAAGCGGGAGTTGACTGTATATGTAAAAGGTTAGCTTCGTAAAAAGAACGAATGTTTCGAAACGTGTCAGCAAGTAAGCCATTACGTATCCACTTATAACTGTATAAAACAACTGGGGTGTAATGTGTAATAATAAATGAAACCTCTTTACCACAAATGAGTTTTTCTTTTATTTAAAACCTTATGTACATTTCAATTGCATAGCAATCATCTTCAGAGGTAATTTACAATAAAAATACTCATTATATACTGAATACGTATTTTTATTGTAAATTACCTCTGAAGATGATTGCTATGCAATTGAAATGTACATAAGGTTTTAAATTGAAAAAAACTCATTTGTGGTAAAGAGGTTTCATTTATTATTGAACGTATTCACTTAGTTCAGTACTTTTATAAATATAGTAAATTATTTTTGTCAAAAACTACATGACACTAAATACAGTATTACAAACTTCTTTCAGATGGTTGTATGGCGTTTTGAACATATTTTTAATACTTATTTACCTGAGACGCATTTGTTCTTTATACTTTTATCCTTAGAACCATAATTTTATTTTAATTGACTATTCCTTCTTCTAACTTTCTTAAGAAATTGTTTTTTAATAATAAGCATATGAGTGATCGCTGCCAATAGCAGGTTAGGCTTCGTCAATGAAATGACTGTTTCGAAACACCTCAGCAATAAGGTAATAGTTTTCTATGATTATGAAATAAGGACTTGTTTAAATAATAAGCATTTCATAAAGTTTTTGGAATTTGAATTCAAAATATAGAGTATTCATTAATGCTACTCCTATATATCTGATTATTTTCATTAAATTTAATTTAAGTATAGAGAAACAATCCAAATAACCACAATACCGTATTTAGAAGGGATCTCAAAATTGTCAGTAATGAAATTTTAAAGAGTTCTCCTACTGTGCCTCAGGCTATCCAATTTCTTGTTAATAAATTTTAGTAACTTAGTTCTGTTTATTAAATTTCAGAAGAACTAAAGTAAATAAATGTTATAAAATATATTTGAGTACAGTTCTCTGCCTTTCCTAAGATTACAATATTCTCCTCCATTTCGGAGTAACTATATTTTCAAAACTTAATTGTACTGTTCCCATAAACTTTGAGCTCAGCTTTATATACTATTAGCTTCGTCCCCATTACTTCCAGACCTCGCTTCCTATTAGTGCACGTCTTGCTTCTTGAGTCCAACTACTTAATAATTTTAAACTTTTAAATATAACGTCTTACTGTGTATTTATTTGTTTGTTTATTACATTTTCCTTTTTTAACTTTGCTTTATAAATTTCTAAATTTTCTAAAATATTTAAATACCTTCCTTTATTAACGTAATGTAAAATTTTCATTGTATTTCTCATTTCTTCCGGTGTATGGCCCCCTTTAAATAAATATGTAGCATAATTCAAATGCATTTTATAAACTCCATTTTTACTAAACTTATTACAACAGAGAAGAATATTGGGGAAGGCAGAAACTGTATTCAAATATATAGAAATATTCCTAGCAGAAATGAAAATGAGTGTATTACGAATTTGAAATGTTTTGAAATGCTATGATTTTACTATGAGTATCCATAAATTAAATTTATTTTTTCAGGTGCTTGGTACATTTGAAAGTATCTCCTCCACTGTTAAATCTACTTTAACAGAATCATTAGTGCAAATACTGTCTCCACGGCGAAGAGTTGATATCCTGAGAGATGCAATGGAGGCTAAGAAACAAGGGCGGCCGTTTGTAATGGCATTCTGTGGTGTCAATGGCGTTGGAAAGTCCACTAATCTTGCCAAGGTGAACCAAAAATAATAAACAGAAACATCTTTTAAAACTTACTGTCATACCATGATATACTAATTTATTTATGGGTCACAGATTCCAAAAGGTTTTTCTTAAGGCCGTTAGAGAATAAGACTTTTCCAGATAGCTAAGAACAAACTTATTTTTCCATATTGTAATATTATTGATGTTTTTAGGTTACAATGTGTATCATTGTATTTCACTATAGAAAACCGATGTTTTTGTAAAATGGCAGGTGGTACTTGAGAATTGTATACAAAGAATACTTTACCCGTTGTTTCAAATTATTTTGTGACATGGTTATATATTTTAAAATAATATTTTAATTTAACTCTAAACAATTAATAAATGAAACTAAATAACTTAAAATGCTATATTAAAAGACATTGTTAAACACAGAATCTGTTGGTACAAAAATGGGTTTTGAAATTCTGGTGGTAATTAAAAACTTTGAATAGAGTGTTTACAAAACTTTCAATATCAGAATTTCTTTTATTTTTCTCCACACAAAAAGTATGTGAACCCTCTCCTTTTAAAATGCTATTATTGTATACGAAATCATTAGTTAAAACACTTCAACAAATGTATTCTTCAAAAGTGGCTAGTCTCTTGTTTTAGCTTGCCTGGAAACCACTTTTTGACCTATATTCTCCAATTTATTAAAATTTGAACACTTGGAAATACCTGACAAAAATTTAAACCAACTGAAAATCGTGAATACTAACTAATAAATCTCAGCAGTGATGATGAGGTTAAACCATTGACGTTAGGGGTTAATGCAAAAATTAAATTTAATAATAAAGCTGTTTATATTTTGAAAGTTTGTATTGATCACTTTAATAGCTAAAAAACGTCAAACATCCTGAATCTCGCAGTTTTTGTGTTGCACGTCTTAAGGTTTATTAAATTGTTATCACTTGGCAAAAAAACCACTACTTACTGATATTTTCAGCAGACGTGTTACACACTAGATCAGTGCGTTGTTCAGTGCTGTAAGTCACGGATAAGACTGTTGCTCAGGTATGTTGTATTGATGTGAGTCTGTGGTGTATTATTGTTCATAGAATTGTTGTTAATTATGTGTTCAAATATAGTGTTTGATTGTGAGTGTGTTTTATTGTTTAGATTGTATTGTGGATGGTTTTTGTGGAGTTTTTATATCTTGTAGTTTTCTGTTGTGTTTAGTATGTTGTTTTTTTTTGGATGTAATGAAGGATTTCTAGATTCATGTCTATATTATTGTATGAGTAATGTAATCAAAAGGAAACTACGAGATATAAACCACAAAAACCATCCATAATACATTCTAAAGAATAAAACACACTCCTAATCAAATACCATAATTGATCACATAATTAACAATTACTCTATAAACAATATAGCACCACAGAACAGCAATACACTGCAGGCTTACACCAATAAAACACATCTGAGAAACAGTATTGTTCATGACTCGCATCATTGAACAATGCACTGATCTAGTGTGAAACACATCTGCTGAAAGATATCAGTCAATATTGATTTATTTTCCACGTGATACTGAAAGTAGTAATCCTGAATCTATTGATAAACATAACTTCAGCAATTTGTCTACTGCTCAACCCAAAGTAAGCAAGTTGCCTGGTTTCTTAGGGATATTAGAAATAGCATTTATTTCTTGAAAACTTTATATCCATTGTAGATGAAAATCTTCACTCTCCTGAGTCTAATAAAATTAGACATATTTTACAGAAATTAACTATGTTTGTAATTACATCAAGCATAATGTCTGTCCATAATGATTAGATATTTTTTAAACATTTTTGATAGTTCAACTTAATAAGAATTACCAATATATTTTTTAATAAAATGGTTAAATTTAAATTGGTAACTTGTCACTCATAATAACGATTACAAAAGATGTTAACAATAGTTTGTAATTATTGTAGATTATTAAAATTGGTGATTTATATAATTTAATTGTCTTGCTTCTAAAATAAATACTGATACTGTCCAAATGTAAACAATAGTTGCTAAAAAAGAAAATATTTATGATTTTAAAGTTAGTAAATGAGATATTATAAACCTTTTCTAATAATTTAATACATAATTAGTTCGTATATTATCAAACGTAATACAAATTGAAACCAAAGTTTTCTTGTTTTCCAACCAATAAAGTATATTACAAAGTACACAACGTAAATTTAAGCTACATAAAGTATATAATTGACTCAATTTCACTAAACCGCTCACAGACTTTTAATCTAAAAGAGAAATTTCACAAATATATTGTTGAATGTAATATTTGGACTATTTCGCATAGAATACCCACCGAACAATAAAAGTGGAGAATCAGACGACTATTTTTAAAACACTTTAAAATGAGTTTAAGGACTTGATTTTCTGATTATATCTTTAACAATATTACCCCATAACATTCTATACTGTAATTACATAATTACTTTAACTGCGCTTCTAATACAAGTATCACACTCAGTAAATTCAGTTACTAATAGACTCTGCCTTACAGTTAGTCTAATAACTGAAGATGTTATTGTGAACTATGACTATTGTCATCTGTTAGTAGCGTGTTAGTACCTCTGTGAACTTCTAACCCCAGACAATGAAGATTTACTTATACGAGGTGTGATCAAAAAATACGGAGAATGATTTTTCATTTAAAAAAGTAATAAACTTACATTGAATTCGATTTAATCTCCTTCAAAGTACTGCCCTTGGTTGGCAATTCACTTATCCCAACATTGAATCCATGACCAGAAACATTTCTGTAAGACTTCTTTCAGAAGGGTGTTAAGCTGCTATTTCGTGGCTCTTTCAATGTCAGGAATGGTGTCAAAACGTTTTCCTTTAAGCAGAGCCTTAATTTTTGGGAAGAGCTAGAAGTTGCATGGTGCTAAATCGTGTGAGTATGGTGGAATTGGACAGACTAGAACACTTATTTTGGACAAAAACTTGCGATTGAGAACCAAGGTATGACATGGCACATTGTCATGATGGAGAAGAAACCCATTCACCCATTTTTCTGAACCGTACAAGATCTTAAGATCTTCCAATAGCTCTAGAATAGTCATTCGCCTGTTTGAATGAACCGTTGTTTCTACTTTTTGCACACTGTCAATTTTTGAGGTTAATGGACGTCCCGAATGCTGTGTCTTTAACCGACTCATTTCTGCTTTTAAATCCACCATACCACTTGTACACAGTCTTCAGAGTTGCTACATTATCGCTATACACAGATTTTAACAATTTGTGAGCTTCTTTGGCACTATTTTGCAACATAAAAGACAAATTTATATTAGTGCGTTGTTTGAAACCCATGATGAGCGACAGACACGATAAACACAACCTCACTTTAGCTGCTCTGGTAGTCGACTGATAAGTTCTAGTGTGTTGAAACTTGTCGCTGCCTATCTCAACAGACCAAACTACTAGCCAAATTACATCATATATATGTAGCGCCAGCAGTTGTCGCTATAAAAATTCATTCACTATATTTTTTGATCATACCTCGTATACTACAGTTTTACATTTTGTTTTTGTTCCACATAATTTTTGTAACCTGCTGTATATATTTTTTTTTGTTAAAAAATTATGAACCTTGTTTCAAGTTTATGAAAATATTAAGGTCATATTTATAAATAAAGTGCAATATTCAGTTGATGATTAACATATTCCAGGCTGATAGAAATATAATGAATATTGATTATCTCGGAATATATAAGCAAACACTATAGCATACAAATTTAGTACAGGCCATCAAAGTATTGTTAGCGCATGTGCAATAAACGGATTTACAGTGGGACAAATAGTAGTGCTGGTAGTATGATAGTGGAGGGGGGATTTGAAAGACAACACTGGAATGCATAACACTGCAAACAGTTCCGTTATCATTTTAGTAAGTTTGACAGTGATTAGTGTCTCGACCAAAATAGTATTTTTCAGTACTAAGGATATTTCAACCGAAGACAGGTCTGTTCACCAAAATAAAAGTAAAATTAAATTCATTATTATAAATTGATTTAAAACCATATTGTAAGAGCTACGATCCGTAAAATAAGTCAAAAAAGCATGCATGCAATTCATGCCTATTTCTATTCGAGCCTATATTATCTATTTGGAAGAAAATGATGAATCGGGCTTCCAAGAAATATTTATAGCCACACGATATGCAAAGGAAATGAGTTGGATTTGCTAGAAATATTCATATAAAGTTCTCTAAACCTATTTTCTGCATTCTTGTTATAGTACTGTATTAGGGTTTATTAAAACCCGTACTACTGTATAATCCTAGTTTTCAATAATCCAAGAGGGTCTCGGTCCTATTTACTTCGAATTATCGAGACATTACTGTATTTGTAAAATGATTAGAACTACAAACCATGGACTTACCGGGTTTTTGCAACAAATAAGGTCACTGGCCTTTTGTTTTTAATAAACTAATTCAAGTGTTCTGGTGTGTACTCTATAATTGATCATATTAGTTCCTTCCATGACTACCTGTTCATTATTATTTTTCCTAAACGCTACTCTTTTCTATTTGTCTCTCCTGATTTCAGGTTTCTTCCCTATGTTCTCTCAGATTACGTAATTATGTTTAAGAAATTCCAAAATCTTAATTTGTTTTCTGTAGATTTGCTTTTGGTTAATTGAGAACAACTTACGTGTGCTGATCGCAGCTTGCGATACGTTTCGTGCTGGCGCTGTAGAACAATTGCGAACACACACTCGTCACTTGAATGCACTCCATCCTGCTGATAAACATAATGGCTCTCAGATGGTTCAGCTTTATGAGAAGGGATATGGTAAGGAACAAACTTGACTTTATAGTTGATTAATGTTTTATTGTTTAAGATCATATAAGTGTAGAAAACCATACTCAACATTTTAAATATGATGCTGTAATAAAAGATAACCTTCTGTTGAAAGTAATAGAAATAATTTCTAATAAGAAGTAGGGGTTAAGTCCCACAGATCTAATTAATATAAAAGTAATTCAAGTAATAATAAAATACCAAAGGATTGTATCTAGTGTGCTATCAACATATAGCTATCATTTTCTACCTGTACTTGTTTAACTCAAAAAACACTTTTCATTAGATCTCATAAAAAAAATCAATAGACACTTTGTGTTTTGTACTTTTGGATTGTTAACCCAATATGCCAGCAACATCTATCTTCAGTTTATCCAATCAAGGGTTATCCCATAGAATACTTTCTCTATGTTGTAATTTATCCATTTATGAATATAAATCTATCTTTATGAAAATGAGAGTTGCAAGATTGTGGAAAAGAATTTGAAATATTCAGTCTCGGTCAAGCATATGCTAGAACATTACAGGTTTTTTTTATTTCAAGTTTTAATTTCTTCTATGGTTAGTTTAAAAAATCTTGAAGTTTCTTCTTCTCGTATCAGTGCCTTAAATAAAACTGCAGCAGCTTAGGATTCCTTCCAGCTTTGTTTCTACTTTAGTGAAATGTCCATAAATCTATAGAACATCTTTAGTTTTCACATACAGTTATTTTTGGGGAATGGCACTGGTGGTTTAAGTATAATAGTGTTTATAATAACTTGGACCAACTGTGATATAATTTTTAATTGCACATAAATAAAACCTCTTACGCCAGATGATGTACATTTTGATTGCAAGGACCTGAAGTTGTCTTGTAATAATTTCTTCTCAAGATGATTTCTTTGCAATTAAAATGTACATCAGGAGATAAATAAAAAGTGTTTATGACTTAAGAGGTTTTATTTATTTATAATTAATCATAGTGTATGTTCTTTTTATAATAAATGTCCTCCAGCAACAGTTAGTTCATTGCTTACCTCTAACTCTTACGCAACACTGTCTTCATTGATAACTTCACATGTTTGAAAGTTTTTTTTTATTTAATACTAGCTGACCACCCATCCTTCGTACAGGGTTGACATATATTTGTATTGATTTAATTTGTATTTGGGTTGAATGTAATTTAATGAAATTAATTCACAATAAATATATTAAACTATAGTTTATAAACTTACCGATTATTGTTTTGAAAAACCAAGAGAAGGAAAAGCTTCTGCTTGCAACATGACATTTGTAAAGTATAACTAACCTTGAAAGATGAATAACAACAAACATTTACTATCAGCTGATTAAGCCAAGTATAAAAAGGAGTATAGATAATTGAGTGTTGGGGAATGAAGTTTTCTAGGCCAATGGGGCAGTGTCCTGATGTAATTTCTAAATAAAAGTAGGCCTATGTGTTAACCAGCAACCCTAAAAATGTCCATGTAAAATTTCAGCTCAATGGGTCCAGTAGTTTTTACGTGATTGAGTAACACACACACACATACAGACAGACACCATTAGATTTATATATAATAGTATAATTTTATGAAGTGTTATTGTTTAATGTTTAAAGGCAAAGATGCAGCGGGGATTGCTATGGAAGCTATTAACTTTGCTAGGGAGTCACGTATTGATGTTGTTCTAGTGGACACTGCAGGACGAATGCAAGATAATGAGCCTCTTATGCGAGCTTTGGCTAAAGTAAGACGTTCAGAATTTTTACTTGTTTAGTAGCAAAATTATATATCTAAAATTATTTGTATTTATCTTATCTTACGCCTGTCTGAAATAATGATTTGATACTGACTTTTGCCATGTTGCAAAATTTTATAGTCACAATGTTTTTTTCCTGCCTGGCTTCAATTTAACTTTGAGTTATCTGAAAAAGGTGATATTCATTTCACATAACATGGGCGAAGTAATTGAGTTTCCATTTTATAGTATTAATCATTTCAGTTCATTTCTAGCAGTTCATGGGGTTTTAAATTACTTCGGTCATGTTATATAAAAACAAATATCACCTTAATTGTATATAATATAAATTAAAACTATTCTTGTATTTGAAATATTTTTATTCATTAACTATATTATAAGAAAACATATCACCATATTTAATATATATATATATATGAAGTTAATATATTACCATGTAAGTAATTTTATCCACCATTAAGTGCAATAATTTTACCTTGAGTGATGAGGCACCTTTCGGTCGTTGACCTATGGTCAACGACCGAAAGGTGCCTCATCACTCAAGGTAAAATTATTGCACTTAATGGTGGATAAAATTACTTACATGGTAATATATTAACTTCATAAAGTCAGTGCAACGGAAAAACTATATATATATATATATATATATATATATATATATATATATATATATATATATATACTTTTTTTATTAGGTGTACTTTTTTTGGGGAATGTGTGTTTGTTTTTGATGGCGTCTGTAGCTAAGTTTGTGTTATAAGTTTCAGGGGTGATGTATGCATTGATGTCTTCTTCATATCTATCTTTTAATTTCTTTTTTGTTTGGCCTATGTATATTTTATTACAGTCTGAGCATTCGATTTTGTATATTCCGTTATTAAGTGTGGGACATATTTTTTCCGTTTGGTTTATTTTATTGATTATGTTTCCTGTGTTTTTGTAAGCTATGTTAATATTATTAATTTTTAGTGTTTTAGTTATTCCTTTTGTGTTGTACCCTGTGTATACGAATGTGGCCCATTTTGTTGTTGTTTGTAGTTCGATTTTAGGTTGTTTTAATTTATTTAATATTTTAAATTCTAATTTATCTATAGTTTTTTATTGTATCCATTTTTTGGGCTATTTGATATATTATTTGTTTCTCTTTGGCTTTTTCTTCATTTATTAGAGGCAGTTTTAGCATTCTGTATAAGAGTGAGTTGTAATCAGCCGTTTTATTTTGTGGGGGGTGGTTGGACTAGTTTGGTATTGTATTTATGATTTTTGTGGGTTTCCTATAAATTGAGTATTCAATGTTACTTGTATTTCTGGTTATTGTTATGTCTAGATAGTTTATTTTATTGTTTATTTCTTCCTCCATGGTGAATTTTATATTAGGGTGTAAGTTGTTGATTTCATTTAGGATGATATTATTATTTATAGCTTTATTTTGTGAGATGTATAATCCATTGTCAACAAATTGTATCCAATGTCCGTTGGGTCGTGGTTTTTATGGTTTGTGTGATTAATTCGTCAAGGTTTTGGAGGTAAATTTCTGATATTACATTTGAGAAGGGTGATCCCATTGCTAAGCCATCTATTTGTTTATATATCTTATTATTAAATATGAAATAGTTTTGGTTTAGTATGGTCTTTAGGCATTTTGTGATTTGGTTTGTGTATTTAGGAATGGTTTTAAGGTCAATTAATTTGTTTTTTATTATTTGGATGGTTTCGTTTATTGGGATATTAGAGTACATGTTTCTGATATCAAATGATATAAATTTGGTGTTTTTTGTTGTGTTTATTGTTTTTAGTATTTCGGTTAATTTAATTGAGTTATTTATGCTGTATTTATTTTCCAATTTAAGTTTGTGTTTTATGTGGAAATATATGTATATATTTCCACCTGGATTCAGTTAGAGTCCTTTAATTAATGCCATACAAGAGAAGAGAATACATAACATTGTAGTAAGGATACACAGGATGAAATGCTTATCTTTTCTTGTTAATACTTTCTTCAGCTTTATAAAAGCAAGTTTTTCTTGTTCAATTCTGTATCCAATTCCTTGAGTTTTGTTCCAAATGTAGTACAATAATTTCCTTCATTGTGAGATACTTTACTGTGTAGGAAACCAAAATTCTTTTTCTTGTATAATCTTCAAACTATTCTTGCTTGTTACAATACCCACCTCTCCCATTATCACTAAATATTCTATTTTATAATATATTTTTGGAGAGGCATAGTTTGCATAGACAGTGTCAGTTTTTTAAGCAGACATCTACTGGTGTCAACAAAAGATAGCTGCCTGCTTCTTGAAGTACAAAATAGAGGATTTATGTTTTTAATAGTTCTATGATGATATTTTTATTGCATTGTATGCAGGGTTTTTATGTCTTTACCTTAATTATATTTGTGTTACATAAATATTTTTTATTCTTCAGAGTTGTTTATAATTAAATTGATTTATTGTCTTGAATCACCATTAATTGCTCAAATTATTATTGTTTGTATGCTTTAAGTTTCCTACTAAAAGTGTATATCGTAACTTTTAATTTGTGGAATAAACAAACCGCTTATACTGTTAATAAATACAATAGAGTTTTGGTTAACCGAAATAAAGAGAGGGCAGCTGTTGCGGATAACGAAAATTACTAGTTAACCCATGACTGTTTAAAAATGGCTTATGTTAAAGGAGTTGGGGAAATAAATATCAATAAAGAACGATTTCTATATTTTTTAAAATTGGATAGTACATATCGCTACCCTAATTAGCAAACCTTGTAACTCCATAATTTTGTGAAAATCGTTTTTTGATTCTAACCTCTCAAGTAAAATATTATCTACATAATGAGAATACCTCTGAACTACAAAACTTAATATTTTTTGCTCTATTGACGAATTAACAAACCTTTTAACTCCATGCTATATATTATCAAAGGCAGAACTCGTAACTCCCAGCTGTAACATTGTTGATAGAACTGAATGGGAACAAGCATTTTTTCATGTTTGTTGTGGTTAGTTGTTATTTACAAGTATTGGAACCTAGGTGGTAATCGAAAAAAAGTGTTTATATGTTTTATAAGGATGACTTGTGCAAAAAGAAAAATGTAGCTCCATTGTCACAATGTAAATTTTTGCATGTGTTTGATGATCAAAATCTTTCTATTCATCAGCCAAAAAAGGATGTATGTAATACTTGTGAGTGGCTTAAGGAAATGTGAGCAGCGAACAGTATGAAATTTTACAACATACAATGTCAATACAAAGGAAGGGTTCTGTTTCATCTGGAATGAGAAAGAGGCTGGTTTAACTTTAAATGAGTTTGCAACCATCATTTCAGACTTCATTTTATCAAATATTTCCTTGCCTGAGGGGAAAGAGAAAATTGAGCTGTATAGTGATGGCTGATCATATCAGAATCGATGTTCTACACTAGCCAATGCTCTTGTCCATGTTGCATCTTCGAACAACATAGTATTCGAACAAAAATTCTTAAAAGTCGGTCACACACAAATGGAGGTAAACTCCATGCACTCCTGCATTAAGTAGAAATTGAAAAATAAAGTAGTTAATGTTCCAGCAGAGTATGTTTCGATCTGTTAAGAGGCCAGGAAATCGCCTGCCCCATACACCGTCAAGTACTTATATCACAAATACTTCAAAAACTTTGCCAACCATTTATTTTGTGAATAAAAGTATTAGGCCAGGAAGGCTCAATGGGTCTCCATGACTTTGAAATATGGACCTGATCAAACAATCGAATTTAAGTTGAATTTTTCTGATGAGTGGGAAAATTTATCCCAAAGAAAGGATAAAAATATAACACCAACAGCACTTCACAATTTATCAAATCTTTACTCCAAAATAATACCTATCAAAAAAAAGGAAGTATGATGATTTACAAACCTTAAAATCTATTTTGGAACCAGATTTTCATCATTTTTATGATGAAATTCCTCATGACTATAGATGGTTTCTCACATTGTTAAGAAATTTGAGAAAGTTTAAGAAAATAACAATTATTTGTTTTAGCCTATATAATAACATTTTTGTAGATAATTTTAAATGTCTTTTATTTAAAATGTACAATGTAAATCTCCTTTTACTATAATAAAATTCTTCAAAATGTATTATTTCAAAAATTTTCTTTAATAAAATTTCTCAGTTATTTAGTTCAAGGTAGGTTAGTAAATTTTCTAATTTATTTTAAGAGAAATAAATATTCTAGAGCTTTCTTTTTAATAACAAGTTTAATGTATCAAATAAAACAATTTCTTAGCCATTATAAATTCTATTAATAAATTACAATTTTCTGTTCTTTTTTAAAAGTTTTACAAATTTGCTATAAGTGTCCTCTATTATAATGAGTCTTATTACTCTAAATTCTATCTCTCTTTTGGCAGCAACAGTTTTTACTTAATTTAGTCTAAATTGATTTTAATTTTAGTTTAGCACAAGCTCTCTTAATCTCGGGTTATCTGGTAGGTTTTAAATTTTGAATAATGAAAACTTATTTGGCACTCTAAAGTACAAGAGCAAAAAAAATCTAAGCTATAAAATCTTATAAATTATGTTACAAATTAATTTATTTCTAGGTAAAATTGTCCCTTAATAGTCTTTCTAAATGATTTTTATAGTTTGATTTTATAATAAATTCACTGGTTTCTTTTTCTTTTATAAATGTCTGATTGCGAAATTTCCAAAGTGTAGTAATGGATCTAGCCTAGATACTTAAGTGTTGTAGATTCCACTTTTCGGCCTTTATCAAAATATTTAATAAAATCTATCTAAATAAATAGTTTTAATTGATTTTCTTGAAAGTATTTTGTACTGTTAATTGAATTCGAGACTAACACTCCCGCACTAAGTTTAAATTCGTTAAATTTGATTGGCCAATTCTGAAGTACATCTGTCTTGTTTGAGTAGGTTTGTACAACTGTAGGGACGCCAAGCCAAGCATTTAAAAATGGCTAAACAAATTATTTCCTTTTTTTAATTGTTGTTACCGGCTTTACGGATGATATATTCACTGCCTTTGGTACATTTCATGTTCTTAATAACTACATTTTAATTTCTTTGCAGGTAACTGCATTTAAATATCATTTCTCCCGACTAAGTTTAAATTATCAGCTGTTGTGTTCACAATGTGCGTGCCCTCACTGAATATGTTAGCCATTCTGCCTTGGTCAACTCGTGCAATCCAAAATGTTTCATTTTCTTAACACTTAAAGGCTTTTACTTTTATTTACATGGTTTTAGTGTTCTTTTCAAACTGTTACATATTAAATTGTTTCTATTATATTGTTTTTTTATAGTAGTTATTGTTCTAAACTTGTGATTAAATGTTATGATTTTGCCAATTTAGGTTATGTTTACATTCTTCTCTTTTTTCATAATTGGTTATTTTATGGTTTGAATTTACTTACATATTTATATTATATTATACATAGTGCCTTTCCTACTTGCTATTCCAAAATGTTACAATATATATATATATATATATATATATATATATATATATATATATGTGTGTGTAATACTTATATTGAATTGTGTTATAGTTGGTTAAAGTGAATCAACCTGACTTGGTTCTGTTTGTGGGTGAAGCTCTTGTTGGTAATGAAGCTGTAGATCAGCTGGTCAAGTTTAACCAAGCCATGGCTGATTATTCTTCTTCAGTAAACCCACATCTCATTGATGGAATTGTACTCACAAAGTTTGACACCATCGACGATAAGGTTAGTGAGAGATTTTAGTAGCTTTGTTTAGCACGTAGTGTTTTTAATCTGACATAGTTGAGACACCAAAATGTAAGTAATATTGTCTCTAACTAGAAAACAAACATTTTAAAGAATTGATAAAATATGTTTAAAGGGGTAGGAGTACAATTCCATTAGAACAATAATTGAAATTGTACTGATATTTTTGAAAATTGTTTCAAATTAAAAAGAAAATTTCCCATTAGTAAAACAAAATAATAATGAATATCTTATTCAGAGAGGTCATATGTAATAGCTAGATCCAATACAGTCTAGAACCTGTCTAATGAACTACCAGAAGAATGAAACCGTTTAATAAAAATTTTAATAAAACTAATTTTATTTCTGGTTCTAGGTACAACTAGCTTTCTTGTATTGTGCACTCACATTTAAAAAACTTAGCATTATATCTGCAGAAAACAGTTGATCCTTGAACTGAAGTGTTTAATATTTTGGGCAAATTTTCTTAAAAAATTGCCTAGATAGTTAATTATTACCAACCATGTGTAGCTGATCATTAAACATACATATCTTTTAACAACATTTACATAAGGATATTAAAAAAGTGAACTTAAAAACCATGCTGGTATCTCTATTAATATTTCGAATTGAAATATTTTTATGCACAAAATGTTTATTGTAAGATAAGACTGTGTTGAACCAGGTTTGCACCATAATATTCTATCACTAGTTAATGGTAATATAATAATATTAATGTTGTGTGGAAATGTTTTGATAAAAAAACAGTTTTATAATGTTTTTTAAATTATGTAATATATATTTTACTTGTGGATTTATTGAGCTTTACAATTGGCAAAAGTTAATGTTTTATTAAACAAATTAACAACTTGTCACACTTATAATTTATGTAATTTTATAAAAACTTGTCCATATCAACCTGTTTCTACAACTGTAGATTTTTATCCTCTTATATATATATTACCTATTAGTTTATCACGTTCTATTGTTTAGTTAAATTATTTTTCTAGTTAAACTGGATAAATTGGTTATTCTTCTCTTTCACATGTTTTGTTCCTCTATAACATTTCATTTTCAGCAGCACATTTTCTACTTTTGGGTCATTTACTGTAGTTATACCACTTCAATTGTTTGTTTATGTACAGGTTGGAGCTGCCATTTCTATGACATACATTACAGGACAACCAATTGTATTTGTAGGAACCGGGCAGACCTACACTGATCTAAAATCACTCAACGCAAAAGCAGTTGTACATGCCTTGATGAAATAGATTGACTGATGTAGCTGCCTTCATATTAAAAATTTAATTTTAATCTTGAATCAAAATGTTTTTTTGGGAAGGAAAACTTAATATTAGATAAAATTATATGAAAACAATGCTTTTTTCCTTTTTTTAGAAAAAGAATGAAAAAAATATTTAAAAAATATCAATAAGCTTAGTTTGACAGATTAGGATTTTTCTTTTTAAACTTTTATGTGAAACGTGTTTACACTTATTCTTGCATCTAAATAAACCTAACTTTTTGCTGGACCGCCTTCATATCAATAATTTAATTTAATCTTAAATCAAAATGTTTTGGTCACGAAAGTTTAATTATTGGATAAAATTATATATAAACAATGGTTTTCTCTTTTTTTTATAAAAAGAATTAAAACATCTATAAGATTAGCTTGGCAAATTGGGATTTGTATGTAAAATGTTTTTATATTTATCATTAAATTTAAATAAACCTTTTTTTCTGAAACATAGTTTTAGTTCTAAATATTGTACCTGAGTTACAAACAAAAACTAAAATGGTTGTATGGCTTACAAAATCATGAAAAGTGTAGCATATATTTTAATCTTCAAAAACTAAAGGAAGACTATCATTATATTTTTATGGGTTATTTTGTTTTAGTCAACTTCATTGTTGTTACCTTTATTTTGTATTTATTTGTTTGTATTGTTTAAATGAGTTATATTTTTTATCTAAATGAAAGTACATCATGATTTGGAATTAATTTTGATATAACATTTTGTAAAAAAAAAAATAAAATAATTATTATTAATCAAATAATTATCAAATTTTTAATAATTTACTTGGTTTGGACACATGCTTAATCGGTTGTATGATGCTAGTTTTAAGGGTTAGAAAAAAAATGTTTAAGATCGCTATAAAATAAGGATTGGGAAATTATTTACTAAAATCATTGTATTAATTTAATAAATGAACCATATGATTGTGTGAGAGAGAATGTATAATATGTATGTGCAAAAAAATCTATCTATTTTGTAAAAATATGAGGGTTTTATGTGTATCTAAAACAACTAAATGAAAACACATTTTCATATCTGATAAAAATAGCTGTGGATTTAAATCATATTGATATGGTTGCCTTTAAAATCAAATATATATTTTTTTATATATAATTAATGTGTTTGAAAACCCACAAAAATAAGTCTTATATGTTTTTATTTATAAAAGTTGTATCATCGTATTTATTACTTTTTAGGTTTATGTTATTTAGACCTCAATTGGAAAACTACAAGTAATAGGAAAAATCTTTTATTGATTTATAAATATTTTATTGTCTTTATATCAAAGTATGATCTGTAAAGAATCAATTTATCTTTTGTACATCTTTGTTCAGGAAAGAATTGTATATCTGAATCCATCAAGATTTTAGGCTAAGGCCTCGCATGCATGCTTTTTTTAACTATCTTCATCCCATGGTGCAACTCAAGTTATCTGTCAGGCAAAATACCTGGTATTGCTTTTTTCCCATTTTACGTTAGAATGTAATGCATTTACAGAGACATTTTTTCTTAGAGCACTGTTAGAGTTATCTTTGTTTGTTTACTTATTACAGATAAAACACAAGAAGCATACTAAAACATTTTAAAATCTTGATTGAAAAGGATATAGTGCATCTAAAATTTATTAAACTTGTTTATACATATGTTATTTGTGTTTCTGTTATACTTATCCGTTTTCTTTCATGAGTCAGTATTATTACCTTAACAGACTGGATTATTACTCAGGTATGTCTGTCACTCTCCTACCTAATCCAAAAACTCTCATATACAGTAGAGCGTCAAAAATCTGGATCAATTGGGACCGTGATCCATCCGAACTATTGATTTATCCGGATTTTCAAACGATCTCTAAACTACTGCGTATTATTGATATTTCAATAACTATAATTTATTTTAATGCTTAGAGTATTGTAAGGGTTTGAATTAAACCAGGAATTATTACAAAATAGACGTCAGAGGACTTAAAAGTACAAAAGAATTTAGTTAAAGAACATATAATGTACATACTAATACATATCACAGAAATCAAAAAAACATGCCGGTACAAACTTATTGAGCGAAAAAGTCTTTTATTGTTTTTTGAACAAAAGTATAGCCCTATTATATGACAAATTAACTAAAGATTAATTTTAATAATACATTTTATTATTTTACTGATCGCTTATAATACACGTTGTTTAGCGAGCAGAACATACAAATCTAAAAAAATTAAATCATGATTAAATATACTGCAAGTTCTGTTTTAAATTTATTTATGAGGCATTTTTTCAGAACTGATTTATCTTCTTTGGATTCATAATTAAAGATAACGCTTAGTTTAAATATGTATTGTAGTGGCTCCGAGCGCCGTACTCTTCACACAGTGCACAATGAAACCATGATCCGCATTTGCAATGCTCCGGATTTTTTACGTCCTGATTAATGATGCTCTACTCCATATCAACTTTAGTTTAATGTACATTTAGCAAGAATTATAATTCTTTTGGAGACATATTAATCTGTCTATTTTAAAATGTACTCTTGAAGAAAAAAGCCCTAAATTCACCCTTCACCCTTTTTTAATTTCATGTAAGATTCACACTAAATATATATTTAAAAAAGTGTGTGTGTGTTAAAGTAATAAATACACAAAAACCTCTTAACCACAAACTTTCTTTAATTTACCCTAATGTACATTTCAGTTACAAAGTAACCATCCTCAGAGGGATAACATACAAAGACTGTCTTTGTATGTTATCCCTCTGAGGATGGTTACTTTGTAACTGAAATGTACATTAGGGTAAATTAAAGAAAGTTTGTGGTTAAGAGGTTTTTGTGTATTTATTATTAAATTCAACCACAGTATATTCCTAATAAATAGTGTGTTAAAGTGTTTGCAATAAAATAGTTTTGCTTCAGTTACAACACACACACAATTTTCTCACAGGGAGAATTAGTATTTTCTCATTTTCTAGTCATTTATAACCCCTGTTCCTTGTGACATAAAGCCTTACCTCAAATATAATAAAGTCGTTATCCAACTTCTATGATTCCGTATAATATACAGTATAACATTTTACCAGAGGAATACCCGCAGCTCATTTTGATTATGTTACGAGATAACACAACAAGCATGAAAACTTACTACCAAATGAAATGCAGCAGATTTATCTTACATAAGACTGTAAAATGCACTGATATCAACTGACATTGTCAGATATTCGGGTCACTTTCTGGCTGGTGTAACTGATTTATGCGGATAAACTTAACAGCATTCAGGAGTGGCCTTAGCTTAAGTAATTCAACTTTTAAAGTAAAGTTCTATCAAAAATGTTTTGGTATTAGTATTTAAATGTATGGGTTTGAACCTTCTTTTGCAAGTTAGATGTGTAAACAATGTTGTTTATGCTATAAAGAATTGTTCTTTATTTATTTCTTAAGATACAAATGGCAAATCTTAAAAGAACAGATGATTCCATAATTTAAATATATACAAGATCTATTCCATCCAACGGTGTTGGGTTTTTTAAAGAGTAAAAAAATCTATGAAATTTTAAAGTAAAAATTTTTGTTTTAAATTTTTATTAATAGAATTTTAAAAAAAACACAAATTTCAGTTTTGTTAGAGGTAAAAATTTATTATGTTTGAATGACTCTCTGAAATTATTTAATTCTAATGCCCAACAATTTTTAATCTGATTGTTAAGAAGAAATCAGTTAGCCATAGTAAATAAGCAATTGACATTGGTGGATATAAATATCAAATACACACACTCAAACACCATTTGGAGTTTTTTTTTAATCATGTGATTGTACCTTATTTCTTTTTCTGAGCTAAAAGCAAAATTTAGAAATATCTGGCTAAGTAATTTTGTACTTCCACTGTATATGTTGCACTGTGCCATTAATTATAAAATTTGGGTCTTTAGATTTGTTTTTAGATATTTATCTGATTCTAACAAATGCCAAGTAGACCAATCATACCCATCTTTTTATTACTTTTCTTTGATTTTCATTGGCTAACTTTATAACTTAGCACAGATATTCATAATTGCTACCTCTTGATAAATTGTTGTTCTGTTTTCACTGAGGTGTCTTCATTCATTTGTCATTGTTTGTTCATATGATTGAATGTTTTGTGAAACACTTTCTTAAATCCAAATATAGTTTTTTAATCTATATTGATAGACTTCATAAATGTTATTAGTATCGGAACTAGAAAAAAAGGATCAAAATCTTGTTGCTGTTCATGACGAGCTGGTTGTTAATTACTTATTACACTTTTGCTATTACTTATAATCAGACATTTTGTTAACTAAAGGTTGTTAAATTGTTAACACACTTAGAGGAAACGTTTTCGTCTTACGATTGGAGGCTGAAGAAAAAAACGTTTCCTCCAAGTAAAAGTTAACAATTTAACAACCTTTAGTTAACAAAATGTCTGGTTGTAAGTAATAGCAAAAGTGTAATAAGTAAAAAAAGATAATAATCTAATACTGTTTAGGCTATTATCACGTTTGTTTGTTTTTACATTATTTTAAAAAGAGGGAGTTATTGTAAAATTTAACACATTTTTTTGTTAAGCTACTTGTGTAAAAACTAACACCTCAAATCATTTCACTTATATCATGGGTGTAAGCTGTTTTAAATAAATTAAACAAAGACCGAAAGTATCATTATCATTAGCAGTATTAGTTTCTGAAAGTTCTACTCAAAATTCTACTTATTCAGTTAGTATTTGCTCAGTATTTTATTATTAGCTATTAATTGATAGTATCTAATATTGTTTATTTCTATTTTTTACTTTATTTTAATTCAACATTGATATTGTCATGTATGGGTCTTTCAAACTGATGACATTAAACATTTTATGAATTGTTCAAAATCATGTTTCTAAATATATAACTTAATATTTGTACATATGTAGCATTCATTTGAGAATCAGCAATAACCTTAATTTATTTTAAGTAAATTAAATCATACAAACAAAATTGAAGAAATAATAAAATTGTGAAAGGTGGTATCTATTTTGCAATTATACATAATAAAATTATATTGTGTTATTTTTATAAACTTTTCCCTTTGATATTTATGACTGCAACACATTTTTGTCTAATTATACTCTAGGATAAGAATTGTTTACTTCTTTCAACGATTGCCTATCATTGACACCTTTACCATCGGATACCAATCTTGACATGTGTTCTCAGTGGATGATTGCAACACAAACCAAGATATGAAAGAAGTATTCTTATATTTTTTAAAAATTGTCTGATTTAGTAGTCGTATAACATTTGAGTTTTATAAAGGTTAAACTATAGGTTCCCAAACTGGGGGGGGGGCTTAAAGGCAAGTCGGGGGAGGCACGAGACAAGTTGGAAAATAGTAAGATAAATTCTCATTTAGTTAAAATTAAAATACAAAATTTATCAAAATTTAAAACTAAATTTACACATCAGATTTTTTTTACATAGGTAATTTTATTGACCATGATGTTCAGAAAATTTAAATGAAATGTATGCATTTATACAAGAAATATAAGTAAATAAAAATTTACTGCATATTTTGTAAACTTGAAATTAAATCAACATGACAGCTTGAAAAGAATAATAGTACAAAAGTGCCGGAAACAAATGTTTGCCACAATGGACACATCTTCATTTTGGATAAAACAAATTAACTGTGTATCATAGGCAACTCTTCGGTTATACTTGCCTTTTTCACGATTATACTTACTTGCCTTTTTCAAGCACCTACTTGTGTGAAAAAACACTTGTTGCAATAAGAACAAAATATAGGAACAAACTTGATGTTGGTAACGACTTGTGTTGTGCCTTTACTGTGTTTTTGTCATAATAAATAATTCTAAAATATTTTTACTTCAAAACAAATTTTATTTTTTCCAATTAAATATACATAATATAATAGAAATTTAATTATAATACTAATAAGTATTTGATTCCATCTTCAACTTGATCTATTAACTTACACTAAGAAGCTTGAAATATATTAATAAGTTGCACTAACTTTGTTTGATGATGATGGTTGTTTCAGAAGATATCCCACTCTCAACTCAGACCATAACTAAATTACAGTCTGAGTTGACAATGGGATACATCTCCAAAATCAGTTATCCTCATTAAACTAAGAAAGTTGAGTGCTACTGAAGGCAAATATGAAATATTAATACATTTCCTTGTGTTTTAGATTAATAAATAATTTTATATAAACAATATTTTTGAGATTCAAGATAATCAAAATACTGATTAGCGTTTTTTAAGCTCAGTTGAAGAAACTTACATTATATCAATTTAATTTTGGAAATATGTTCGTTTAAATTTAGTCAAGTAAAATTTATTTTAAAAATGTACCTAGCATTATCATAACTGCTTAATTTTGGGAATATGTTCATTTAAATTTACTCAAGTAAAATTTGTTATTTTAAAAATGTGCTTCATGATTAACAAATATTCTTTGAGCTTAGCTTGTGAGGTCATGTTTTAAAAAAAATAATAAAAACATACACAAAACTCACAAATTATTCATTTATTTACTCATGAGTGAATAAATGAATAATTTGTGAGTTTTGTGTATGTTTTTATTTGTTTTTTGCTTCATGATTGTCCAATATTTTTATTGTATTCATTGTATTACGTAATTTGTAAGACAACAGGTTTTTCAGACATTCCATTGGTCACAAACACTGATTTATGGAACGACATGTTAGAAAAGAAATAAGAAAACAGATCAAGATAATACTGGCCCCAGCACTTCTCAATACTTGAAACTATTGATACTTAGTTCCTAAAAAAAATAATACGTACTAGTAACCAAGTAATAATAGTGTCAGTAACTAATAAAATTTTAGTTCTTACTCTAATCTTTTAGATCCTGATTGTTTTCTTTTTAACAAGGGTTCTATGCAGTTTATTTTACATATAATTCATTAGCTTAAAAAACTAGTAATTCTGACGATAATTTATAGCTACAAATTTAATTTCAGATGTTCTGAAAGCCTGTTTTAAAATAATCTGACATTTTTCAAAAATAGTTTTCATCTGTAACAAAATTATTTAAAGTATAAAGCATCTCGTACTGTAATATAACCTGCCAATCTCAGGTCAAAGAAGATAACACTTGGGATAACCTAGTTTAGGTTTCAAAAGGCTATTTAGAAGTTTAATTAAATATCGCTATATCATTTACATTTAGTCGAACTATAAAATGAGTTGTATTTATATAGATACATAATTCTTTTTGAGAAAGTACCAGAGTTCAAAACAGTAAACAAGGATTTTATTAATTTTTTTTACATTGACACACTAAATTCACAATCTTATTAACCAAAGATGTATATCAAGTCCTAAAGTACAAGTATCAGAAAATTTTAATTTAAACATGAAGGGAGTCAAAACTAAATACTATTTCAATATAAACTTCAAAACTAAAACCTAATATCCAATTTTCTGTTAAAAAATCCCAACTAAACTCCTCAGCGGAGAAAGTAGTAGCCTACTAGTGTTCAAGTGTATAGAAATGTTTGTGCAAGAGTTTCAAATAATTTATTTGAAATTTGATAAGAAATTGAGAATGTTTAGTGCATTTATAGTGGATAATCAAATCAGAATCCATTCCAAAATTATTTCCATTGTTATCTAATCAATTATAAAACTTTGATCCAAGTTTATTGTTTGTTATGATAACTTATCAGCTGTATTCTGTGCACTTTTAAACTGTTTTTCTAGTGTACAGAGGAATGATCACTTTACATTAAATTTTAAATAAAATTTGCCCTACTAGAATTACATATCCAAACAACCTTTTAAACTATATAAAAACCGCATTACATTTCCTGATTTGTATAATCCAACGCTAATTTTGAGGGCTCGTTACAGGAAATCGCTACTGTATCTTCCATCTACACAAAGATCTTTCAGAAAAGATGCAGAGATTTGCAAACACATAAATTCAGTTTATTTGCTACTAACATTTTTGAAGCAAATAAATATATATATATATATATATCTCACACTTTAAAAAATATTAAAAACATTATGAAAATATACCTTTTTATAGGTATATTATGAAAAGCAATCATGTACAGTCATAGAGACTTCAATTAATAAATTATGGCTATACCTTGGAAAGCAAATCTTGTCTACGATATTCAGAAGTAAACTAATAAAAGTCTGTTTATATCCAATTTAAAAATTGGTTCAGAAAAAACTATGACCGTGTTTAAATTGAAGTAGAAAAATGAGATTAATAATTATTTATTTTTTTGTAGGATCAAAATAATTTTATTTTCATTTAAATAAAGTGTTTAGTCAACATATTTTTAAAAAATAAATGCTAAATTAAATTCTGCAGCCCAAACCAAATACGAATAGAATTGGAGTACACTAACAGCGTATTGAAATCAAGTATCTATTATACTGGAAGTGCTTTAAACCAAGTGTCTTGTTATTATTAATAAATGAAACCTCTTTACCACAAATGAGTTTTTCTTTTATTTAAAACCTTATGTACATTTCAATTGCATAGCAGTCATCTTCAGAGGTAAAAATACAAAAGGGTATTTTTATTGTAAATTACCTCTGAAGACGATTGCTATGCAATTGAAATTTACATAAGGTTTGAAATTTTTAAAAGCTCATTTGTGGTAAAGAGGTTTCATTTATTTAAATATTACGCCACAGTTGTTTTATACAAAGTTCGGATAGTCATAAACTATTGTTCAAGTGATTAATAAGATTCAACCGAACGTAATGGACAATAAAATTCAAGAATTGTTTTATACAGTTATAAGTGTTTACTATGCTGAAAGTGCTTCAAATCAATGGTCCATTTTATGCTGAAAAAGCTTTAAATCAACTGTCTATTATTCTGAAAGTGCTTCAAATCAATGGTCCATTGTATGCTGAAAAAGCTTTAAATCAACTGTCTATTATTCTGAAAGTGCTTCAAATCAATGGTCCATTTTATGCTGAAAAAGCTTTAAATCAACTGTCTATTATTCTGAAAGTGCTTCAAATCAATGGTCCATTTTATGCTGAAAAAGCTTTAAATCAACTGTCTATTATTCTGAAAGTGCTTCAAATCAATGGTCCATTTTATGCTGAAAAAGCTTTAAATCAACTGTATTATGCTGAAAGTTCATAAACCAAATGTTTATTATATTGAAAGTGCTTTAGATCAAATGTCCATGCTGAAAACACTTTAAATCAACTGTCTATTATACTGAAAGTACTTTAAATCAAGTGTCTATAATCAAATACAATCAAAGTAATTATTTAAAGAACTAAGTGAAAACTATTAATGAAAAGTCAGGTTGTGTACTAAGTATTGGAAAAGGGTGTTGAATTCGAAGTGTGTATAGTCTTTTAAGATATGTTTTTGTGATGTTTTGTTTGTATATTTAAAATTTTTCTGTAGTGATTCCTTTTTTGCTATGGTCCAATATGTGGAGGATGTTTAAATTGGTCTGGTTGTTTGTATATGTGTATTGGGTGTTTTGTATATGTGTTGGGTTATTGGATTTCAGTCTTGTCATTATTGTGTTATTTGGATCTTGTGCTAAATGATATACTGGTTTGGCCAATGTAGCTGGGGCAGTTGTTACATGTTATTTTGTATATACCGGATAAAATATATTTCCTGTTGTCAAAGCGTTCTATATATTTCCTAAGAGTGTTGATTGTTTTGTATGCTATTTGGTAATTGGGTTTTCTGTAAGTGGAAGAAATTTTGTGGGTCTGTTTGTTCACAGTTAATTTAAGTGATTAAGATCTATTTATTTTTTTGTTATGTAACTCAAAAGTGTGGTTGTTTGAAAGGGTTGTTTATGTTTAATTTTCTTGATTATATTGTTAATAAGTATGTTTGTAGCTGTTTTTTTAGTAATATTTTATTATGTTGAGTTATTCATCGTAGTATTGTATATAATTAAACAATGTAGCATGTGTTTAAATCCAGTTTATTTGTGTTGTGTTTATAGTTAAATTTGTTGTGTATGACAGTGTCAGTAGTTGTAGGTTTCCTCTATGTTTTGAAATTGATTGTTGATGAGTTTGGTAATTGTGAGCTGTAGAAAGTTTATGTTATGATTGTCTTCTATTTCAAGGGTAAATGTTAGGTTTTGGTGTATGGTGCTGACATAATTGAATAGTTGTTTGAGTTGCCTTTTGCTGCTGTTATGTAATATTAGAATGTTGTCTATGTATCTGTGATAGTATACTATTTTGTCTGTATGTTTGTTGTTGTGTAGGATTTACTGTTGTTCAATATGGTGGAAGAATATTTTAGCTAAGATACCTAATATGGGGGAACTCATTGGCAGGCTATCATTTTGATTTCGTGTATAGAATTTTTGCTCTTATATATATATATATATATATATATATATATATATATATATATATATATATATATATTGATATTTTACGTTGTCTCCATTATTTTTCCGTTGCACTGACTTTATGAAGTTGATATATTACTATTGTAAATACTTTTATCCACCACTAAGTGCAATAATTTTACCTTGTGTGATGAGGCATTTTTCGGTCACTTGACCATTGTCGAATCACTGATTATTTTCTGGTGTAGATGTTCGGTCGTGATGTTGGTATTTGTTGACGTTACCACAAAACAAATACAGAAAAACATAACCTATCAGGAATTTACAAAATTACATATAACGACTGCAACACATTTTACATAGGGAAAACAACCAGATCATTTAAAATAAGATTTGAAGAACATTACAGAGCATTCAAAAAGAAAAATACAAAAGTATCAAATGTTGCAGCATGCCTAATATCGCATAAACATGTAATAACAAACTACAAAAATAACCTAACCATACTTAAAATTAATAATAACCCCAACAGAATTAAACTCACTAGAAAAATACCACATTTATAAAAACACAAACAACAATATAATGAACCTACAGACCACATATACAGAAGACGTACTATATAAAACATTATACACGCAAATCAAGAGAAAATGCGTGTAACGTCAACAAATACCAACATCACGGACCGAACATCTACACCAAAAAAATAATCAGTGATTCGACAATGGTCAAGTGACCAAAAGGCGCCTCATCACACAAAGTAAAATCATTGCACTTAATAGTGGATAAAATTACTTACAATAGTAATATATTAACTTCATAAAGTCAGTGCAACGGAAAAACAATGGATAATGTAAAATATCAAGAATATATATATATATATATATATATATATATAAATTTTTAGGTTAGTTTTGATTGGTAAAGAGATTTTTTGGACTAGGAGACTGACAGATTTACCTTTGTAAGAGTCCACTCTGTAGTCTTGTAATAGAAACACATAAAAGCACTTAACCAATGATATATTTCAAGCACACAGTGGTCTTTGTCAATCAAAGAGACTCTTACCAAGGTAAGTCTGTCAGTCTCCTAGTCCAAAAAATCTAAATCTATATATATATAAAGCAATTTTGTGTTGAGAGGCATAATTTCTTGGATGAGTTCTGAAGTTTAGTTTATTGTGAGTATGTTTTGTTGTAAACGAAGAGTTTGTGCAATAGAAAAAAAGTTTGTGTATAAGTTTTTACGTCAAATGATGGTATGGTGGAGTTATGTGGTGTATGGATGTCTTTAATTTCGTTGACCAGGTTAATGTTACTGAGTAGGGATGTGTGATTATTAAAGTTTATATCTATAATAAATGTATCCATGTAGTTGATTAGTGGGTGAATAAGTGTGTGTTGCTTGTGTATTTTGGGTTTGGCATTATGTATGGGTCCTAGGGTTTTATTTGGTAGTAGTAAATTATTTCTTTTGTTCTCAGTTCATGATTTTGGTACATTTTTTTAAAGTTACTTGTTGTAATTATCTTGAATTCACTAATTAAATTATAAGTAACTATTGGGTAACTGAGTGAATACTTTTGCGGGTTGGCTTCATCAATTGTTTTGAAACGGGTCAGCAAGTAAGTTTAAAAGTATTCACTCGGTTATGCAATAATTACTTACATTAGTTTATATAACTTTTTATTTCAGTTTTAATATTTTGGTGTAGAATATATTAAAGATTTTAGGTCTGTGTGTTCATTAATTGTGTTTGGTTTAGTGTTCAATGTGTTTATGATGGGCATTTTATGTTTAATGTCTTGTCTATTGTATACATGGTAAATAGGTTTGGTGTTCTGTATTGATGTTTTGTAGTCATAGGTATGTTTGGCCTTTGTTTGTGGTCGTATTTTTTTTTGGGTATAAGTTGTATAAGTGTTGGTTCATTTTTATTAAGTTTGATTTTTGTGGTGTTACTATTTATGGGTGAAACTGGTAATTGGTGTAGAAAGTGATAGGCTTTTGAGTTGAGAGGTTATGTAATTTTAATTTTGCTTGTGTGTGATAATTTTTTGGGGATACTGGATGATTTATTTGAGTTCAGTGTAGTGTAACTTTACAATTAGAGTTTGGTGTAGTGTCTAAGTTGATTTGTTTCAGTATATATTTTTTTTAATGAATATTTTCTGTGCTTGTATTACTGCTTTTTGTGCAGTAGTGTCCTGTTTTTTATTGATATTTTTGAATATCTGGGTGTTAGGTTTTGTTTTAGGCATTGTGAGTTAAAGGAAATATAAAGGAAAGTTTTGTATATCTTAAGTTTTATATGCCAACGGAGGACAATTATAAATGACTGTTGATCACAATTAAAGCGGGTCGTTATAATCATCTTGATTTTACAGATTAAATAAAAAGTAATTATTTAAAGAACTCAGTGAAATCTAGATGATTATAAGAACCGACTTTACAACAGCTAATTTACTTCAGTGAGGAGAAAACAATCAGTCATAGGACAACACAACAATAAAAGTCATGGGGAGTATTATTGAAAATTTTATAATTACATGTGGATCACCATCATTATAGGCAGAGAATAATTTTCAAATATACATAATTATTTCTAGTGATTGCTTTAGCTGTTTATAATTTCCTATTTTGGCACCATGCCTATTCCATGAATTCTAAAAGGGAAGGTTTCTTGAAATGCTGGTAACTTTCAAGAATATATTTATCCAAGTTTAAGAAAGAAGCTAGATGAGGTCATGCCTTAATTTGAAATATAAAGGCTTAGGACAAAACAATTGTTTTAGTACAGATAAGGAAAAAATAAATAGAAATGCAGCAATTGTTACAATGTATCTCATACATTTTTATTACTCTGCTTGTAAAGCACATTTAGTATAACATAATAAATATGTATCTAATTCATTTATTGAAAATAAAACAATTATTTCAACATACATAAGGAAATCAGAAATGTAGCACATTAGTGATATCCCTTATACATTTTAATTAAGCTGCTTATGATATATCTTTCAGTACAATATATAAATATATTTTTTTATTAAATAACACGACATGTATGAATTTAAAGTCTAAGCAAATCAAAGTAAAGTACATAAAATAAGGCATTTAAAGAAACATGTAAATATATATCAAAACAACTATTCAAGGAATTGTTATAAAAGAAGCATAAGAGATGGAAAAAATTTAGACCTTACAGCAAAATCCTAACAAAGTATTACAAATATCTTTTATTTATGAAGTTGACATACATATTTAAGTATAAAAAATGTTTTTCTTAATATAAAAACTACATCATGTTTGTAGTTCATCAGTACTGGTCAACTATTTTATATAAGTTGAACCTAGTTTGTGTCTCAGCATTGAACAATTCACTGATCTGGTTTAAAATGTATTGATTGAGAAAGTTTGGTATAGTTCAAGTCAAGTATTTAACTCTTAAAAATAGTTAATTATAGATATATTTTTACACTTTTTGTTTAATAAATAATTTAAATATAATTCAAAAGTACACATTACATATGAACAGAAAAGTTGTAGACTAGATTTTTTATGTATGTTTTCAGTGATGAAAAGTTTATATGGTGTATACCAAACTTTATTTCATCAAATAACCTAATTTCTATTTATGTAGTTATTGTTTAGCTTATTTACACAAAGGCAGTAATATCAAACAAATGAAAAGGTTTGATAATAAGATTTATAAATAAAGCTCAAAATTATCTTAGAATTGTGCCTTCAGTACTAAAATCTAAGATTAGCAATATATTAAAAAATATTAATTATCAATATTAATCTTGAAGTAAAATTGTAGTTAAATGAAACACATTATGCCAAACTGCTTGCTTCCTCCCTACATTAGTAAGAATTTGACACTAGCTGCTCAATAATTTTAGTAATTTTGTTGTTTCAAATAAACTTTTATGGCATAAACAAATTAACAAAACACAAAATGACGTCTTTGATGATCTCACAAATTTGGCATTAGATGGGTTGAGCACTGAGCACAAGTTTTCTTATTACTTGTCCACCCAAAAAGTAGTGTAAAAGGTCATACTCCAAAGAAAAGTTGTGAAATAAACATTATCAAATGAAAAATAGCTATTATAGGCCCTACTTATAACTTGAAAATGAACAATTAACTATCACAACTCAGATACTCTCTGAAACATGCTGTATTGAAAAATATTCTAGTATATCAAAATATACTGAAAAACATTCACGTAATCTTGTAGCCTGTTTATACAAATGGTATCCAAATATTATACTCTATAGAAGCCATTATAAAGTTAAAAGCACATAAAATTATTTTATATCATTACATATGATTACACTTTCTACACATACGCATTTAACCTTGAGAAAAATTTTAAAACAAACAGCTGATTAAGGTTAAATCAAACTTTAAAACATTGCTCAATATGTTTCTTCTGCTTCAAGAAGAGCTGTGATACTAATCAATAAACTTTCACGCCTCTGTAACTCATACACTTGCATGACCCACACAACTCCCCTTAAGCACATGGCTTCTAGAAAATATGTTAACCAATGTGTGTGTGTGTGTGTGGTATTATTATTTTTATCACTTTTACATAGTTTATGACTGTCCGAACTTTAATTTACTTTATAAATTTGTAAAAACTTACTGTGGCAGAACGTTTTTGATCGCTCCATGACGATCTTTATCAGTGTTTTTAATTTAAACTAATGTTAAAGTGATTAATTAAGTTTCACCGAACGTAATGGACTACAAAATTTAAGAGTATTATATTTTATTATGAAGTATTAGTTACCTAAAAACACAACTGTTATGTGATCATTAGCATGGATAATAATTGAAACATCAGGTTTCAAGATGTTTTACACCTTTTATTATTAATTATTCTTCTATTAAAAAAATATCATTGATGAAAGCTGCCAAAACTGACTAGTTTTTAAGAAGCATACAGTTTGGAACACATGTTGGTTGGTGCACTTTAATATAAAAATGATTTTATACCTATTACAATAATAAATTATAATTCTATTAATACACTAATTGCAATATAGTTTCCTTTTCATTTATGTAAACTACTTTCAAAATTAAAATAGTTCAGAATATTTAAATAAAATATAGAATTAAGGATAATATAAAGCTTATAAAGTTAAAATGCTATAAATATTGCACCACATTAAAATTTGCCTAGGCCCCTGTTTTGAACTGGACTGCCCCTTTATTATAAAGCATTTCAGGCACCCAGTCGGTTTTAGAAAAATAACATTATGTTCTGCTTTTACTTTAATAGTGAAAATTGACATAACGGAAAGAACGAAATGAAGTTGTTAGGGGTTTCAGCCTTCCTAAAGGTCTAATGAGGGAGAAATGTTGCTATATCTAACATCTCAGATCAGACACAATTATTGATTGGTTTGTCTATACTTTTGTTTAATTATAATGTGTAGTGCAGGGAGTTTTAGCACTACATAATAAAACTCCAGTAGTTTTCCAGTACATTAATCCAGTAGGATTAATTGGAATTTTTTAAATCCAGCTGGCTTAATTGATAACAAACTGACATATTGATGTTCAAAAAGCCGAATCTTGTCACTGAAAAGTGACAAAACAAACATTCTTTGTTTTCATTAAAATTATATGGCTTTAAATAAAACTGTCACACTTGATCCAGTTTGTTTGTACATACACCTGCTTAAAAAGTTATGAATATGGTGAGAGCAGATAGTATGTTTAATAAAATTGTATTTTTCACATTTCTTTATAATTTTCTTCATGAGTCCTGGATTACAGGAGTATCTTCTACACTGCTGGAAAACCCTCAGAACTAAGTAAATAAAAGCATTTACTTTCTCATATTTTAACTTGTTAAAATGTGTTTTCTCTGTTTATTTTGAAAAAAATTCTTTAAGAGAAATTTTCCCTGGGTTTACCCGCTTTTGTTATTGTCCTGTTTTGGAACTATCCAATTATGGTCAACCTATTTTTTTCCTTTTTACACTGTCATTAAACAGTAGATTCTAAACAAGAATAAAGTTATTTTAACTGTCACAAACCAAAAAATAGCGGTTAAAACTTAGATTAAATATTGCCATGCAAATTTTTCTAATTTTTGTAAGTATTGCTATGCAAAATTTTACAAGCATAGTAATTTTTGAAGTATTTGTTAATGAATTACTATATTATATCACACTACTATAGAGCTATGTAAAAATTTACAAACTTATACAGCTACAAGTTATCTGGTTATACAAAAAAGTACTTCTTTAAAATGAAAACAATAAACGTAAAATACCTACGCTAAACAGATAGGCGTAGAATTAAAAAGATTGATTCTATATACTTTAGTTTTCATATAAAATAGGTTTTATAAAGTTATTTTCTTGATATCTACAGATATTATGTAGTAAAACTTAAGAAACTAAAGGAGTCTTTATAAAAAGCATTACTTCTCTATTTTATTTCTGTATATATTATTTCATATTAAATGTGCCAATAATAAGACATTGGGACAACATGTGACAATGATAATAATAAAACAATTTTAAAAATATTACAAACATATGTGAAATAAACTTTTAGTTAATCTGCAGGCATATTAAATCATGTGAAACTAGTAGCATGAAATCATCTGGCCAAAGTACGAAAATCATTATTGCTAATGTTCAAAAAAGTTAGTTTAATCTTTATATTTTTGTTCTTAACACTTTCCTCGTTGAAAATTACCGTTAAAAAAATTATTATTTTTTAAAACTATATGCTAACCAGATATTAGGTTTTTATGTTGTTAAATATATATATATATATATATATATATATATATATATATATAAAAGGATATATTTAATATCCAAATCTTGTTGCTGTTCATGACGAGCTGGTTGTTAATTACTTATTACACCTTTGCTATTACTTGCGACCAGACTTTTTGTTAACTAAATTTTGTTAAATTGTTAACTTACACTTGGAGGAAACGTTTTCGTCTTACGACTTCTCGTCAGAAACGTTCAGTTTATACAGTTTCATGTGAGTTTGACATTTTCCAAAATTTAAAGCATTATTTATGATTTTCAACATTTAAAATAATTTTATTCTCATTTAGAATGTATTTTTAAGAAACTCATACTGTATATGAAACAAAAAAATTAATTAATATGGTGCAATATTTGTGGACTATTAATGTTTATAAAATATACTCTTCAAAATTCTTATAAAATGATTCAATATCCTGTTATCATAAAATGATCCTGTTTCCTATATCAATACTATATAAATCACAGGTAAAAAATATAATACATTGTTTAACCCCTATATCTACTTTTTTTCTCCTATGTATGATGTTGCTTTACCAGTTTTCTTAATCGTAGTCAATAGTTCATCTGAGCTCAATGTAGATGTAACTGCCACCTCTTGCCCTTTCAAGTCTACTTGTACATCATTTACCCCTTGCCCTATTAACAGTAAAAAAAAATTATTTAAATGAAAATTATCTCAAACTATATTTGTTTGCTATATTATATATATATATATATATATATATATATATATATATATATATATATATATATATATATATATAAAGGTAAATATTTTCAGAATCTAAAGAGTTGAAATAGTTTCAAAAGTATAAAATTGTTTAACCAAATTACAATTTTGTACAATGATCACAATGTAAAAATTATAATTTCGTAAGATAAATCATAACAATCTACTATTTATTAAATGTTATAATGCCTTCATAAATTGAAACCAGACAACCAAAAAACTTTAAAAACATCCAATACCTAATAATGGTGCATTAACAAGTATTCAGTAGTTTTTACAATAGATATCACAATAAAATAAAATTAATGGTTTTTTATTCAACTGACTGCTTATATTACATCAAGTACATAGTATAGCTAACATTCTCCCAAATCTAAACTAAACAGGTGATAATGATTTAACGCTTTTTGCCTACACACACCACATAAATGAATGCATGTACACATATGTTGAATGTTTAAGGGCTAACCGCCGTTTGTTACAGCACCAGTAATAATAGTATAGTTAGTACTTTCCATGACATTGGCATGCGCGGCAAGTCAGTCAGCAACTAGCTGTGGCAGTTAAAATGTGGTAAGACAGCTCATTAATTTTCTATAGCTTTGCCAAATGAAGTCAATGCTGTAATTAGGTTTTCCTATACCAAAACAATACTCAGCAACAGCTATTTAAACAAAACTTTGTGTGATTTATGGGTCAAAGGTTAAGGGTGAAGGGAGTGTTGAGAATGGGTTTGTTTATTTAAAATTGAACAAACAAACATTAAGAACAAAGAAAAGTGGTGAGTGATGGACTTGTTTACAAAATCAAGGAATCAGTTAGAGAAAATCTATATTTCACAATCTCTGAACTTTCCGATAAATTTCCACAAATTATTCTCAGCAACCACAGACTTTCTACAAGAATTTCACTTATCCACCCTACAGCTAAGACTTGGCTCTGGGTGTTTGTCCCTCTCTTTGCACAACATAAAGTTGCTTGGCTCTTCACGTTTTGATGATGATGATAAACTCATAGAAGCTGTCACTAGTTGGTTAAAGGTTCAGGCAGCGTAATTTTTTAAAGAAAGCATTTCCAAGTTATACCAAAGTTATGATAAGAGTTTAAAACTTAATGGCAATTATGTATGAAAACAGAGAAAATCTATAGTTTTCAAATGTATATAGTAAAATATGTTTATCTGTTTCTTTTAAATATCCAAACGGCACTTACTTTTGGAATAGCTCTCATAAATACCTTATATATATATATATATAGATGGATGTGTCCGAGTCAGTGTGTGTAAGGAGGGTTTAAATATATACTGACAAAGATTGCTAAAATTAAATTTTAGGAATGAGAAAACTTTTATAAATCCAAACTAAGTAGCCAAGTACTCAAAAGTAGTTGTGACAATAGTCAATGTCCAGCAAGATGAGAGTCTGAAAGTGGCATTTTCCTGACTAAGAATTAACATAGCGTCAAAACAATTATAGCCAGAAACTAGATATTTCAATTTCATATCATAGGGAGCATTAGATTTTGCAAAATTAAATTTTAATGTAGTTTTTAAAAATTAATTCATAGAAAAACTGTATCCTTCAGATCATACAAGCAATTAGTTGTTTTAAGTTGGGTAATTTAATGAAGTTATTAAGCCACAACACAAACTTGAATATGATTCAACATAAAGATAATCTCTTATTTAGGTATTTAAATACTGTAAATTTAGACAAGAACACAAATGTGTTAACACATCGATAAAACAGTGATAATCTTGTTCGTTAAAGAAATATAGAGTTTTATATTCAGAGAGGTTGTTGGTTATGGGTTATTGTTTGATGTATTGTTGAAATTTCAAATAGTTAAATACATAAATTTCTATTAGTTATATGTTATCAGCTTAGAAAACAAATTGTTTTTAATAATATTTGAATATTATATGCTAAAATTAAAATGTTCACTAATAAGTTACATAATTTGTTGCTTATTAGTACAAAATACTTATTTTTAATGTTTTATTTATAAATGAAACAAATGTCATGAAGGGTAAATATTTATAGATACAATGAGGATTCAGTTAATTGTGTGGTGTCAAAATAAATATCGGGAATTTGAAATCTTGGTCAAATATCTATGAAGTTTTAATTATTTACATAATTTGCAAGTTTTTACACTTGTTTGTATAAAAGCCTCAAGAAGTACAACACAAAAACTGCAAGTTGCAAGTTTAATTCAAAACTTACCTTTAAGTCTTCCCAGCACTCTCTCTACTGCACCAGAACATCCTTCACATGTCATTTCAACTTTAAATAAATGCACCTAAAATAACAGTAAGAAACTTATTTATTTATTGAAAATTAATTATATATTATTATATAAAATATTGACAATGTATTAGTCAGAAATTACGCAACATATAATAACTTATTACACTTTTGCTATTACTTGCGACCAGACTTTTTGTTAACTAAATGTTGTTAAATTGTTAGCTCACACTTGGAGGAAACGTTTTTGTCTTACGAAAACTAGGACCTCCCTAGGAGGCTGAAAAAGTCGTAAGACGAAAACGTTTAATCCAAGTGTAAGTTAACAATTTATCAACATTTAGTTAACAAAAAGTCTGGTTGCAAGTAATAGCAAAAGTGTAGTAAGTAATTAACAACCAGCTCTACATGAACAGCAACACGATTTCGATACATATAAGTCCGCACATTCATTTGCTAAATAAATATGGTGTACATAAACAAGACATACATAAATCAAATTTCTAAATAGCTAATATTTAGAATATTTAATTCTAGTTTTATCCTAAATACTCTTGATATTATTATGATTTCATACTTTAAACAATAATTTCGCACAAAGATGTTTTACACAGATTTTGTCTCATTATATATATCAGATTCATAATTAAAGGATATGATAAAAGTACCTTCAAAACTTACAATGTAAGCAATATTTGTTAAACCTAAGGAGACGTTTTCATTAAATTCTTTCAAATGCAACATATATTAATTTTTATGAGCTTCTCTCACAGTAACTCTAATAGAATTATTCAGAATACAAATAAAAGTTGTTAATTCTATACCAATATAGTTTTATTATGTTATAAATTATATTATAGATAGGTTTGCAAATTAAATATCAATAAATTATGTATTTTATCTGTAGAAAAATTAATAAATAAATATGTTTGCATATGGTCAAAAATAAAGAAATTTTAAGTAATGTTTAAGGAACTGAATATTTTCAATCATAACAACATAACCTAAATAATAATTTACAACTAACCTTAGCTGCCATATTTAAAAAACGCCGTCAAAATATCACTATATTTTTGTTTTGTACGTGAGTTACACTAAAATTCTTAGAGCACCAAGACCTGAAAACACTCAAAAAAGATTCAAAACGGACATGACATGTCACCAGGATATAACTGTCAGAATAGTTATATATTCATTTATGTCTACAGGTTGAAAAATTCTGGCCATCTAAATTATGAAAATATTAGTTCTAAAATTATTGGCCTCATTTTTTTATATCTCATACTTCTTGTTCTTTTTTTCAGTATAAGTACTTTTATTACTTAGTTTTGAGTTAAAACTTGTAAGAGTTGCAACATTGAAGCCTTGATGAAAATTTTAATTACTGAAATTTGTTGCTAGTAAATTATTAAGCGAGCAATATAATGATTTATTTTACGAAACCAGACAACATTAATATCGTCTTCCTTTTAAAGTGATTTGAGCTGTATCTTATTAATAAAATTTAACAATTGTCAACAAAAAACTTCATTCTCTTAATCTTTTTATAAATGACTTTTTTAAAAGTATATTTAAAAAAATTATAAAACAATTTTTAATTAGAGATAAAAATACAAAATGTATTTAATACTTTAGTTAGGGGTCCTAAACACACATTAATATAACAGTAACTGTTACGATCTGAGTTGACATTGGCACACATCTCTTCGAAACAGCCGTCCTCAACAATTATAAAGAAAATGCTACTCTAGACAAGTGTGCAATATTTACAAGTTTTTTTAGTTAAACACAAGTAGCTCAATTGAATTTGGAATCAACAAATATAACATTAATATACCTAATTAAAGAAATTAATAGTTTTCTGAGAATAACTACTCAAGACGTAACTGTATGAAGCAACTGTGGCGTAATGTTTATTTTTAAATAAATAAAACCTTTAAACCACAAAAGTTATTTGTGGTTTAGAGGTTTTATTTATTTAAAAATACTCAAGACGCATAAGAACAACCTTTTAGGATGGTGTGGCAGATTTTCAGTAATGTTAACAGAAACTGGTGAAAGTATTGCATTCATTTATTTATTTATCCATTAAATTTCGCAAATCATTTTTAATGAAACCTGATAATCTAAACATAATTTTTTTAACGAATAAATTTAACATTTGTTGATTTCATCTTCGCGTGAGCTACTAGCAATCACTAAACACTTTTAAATGTTTTAAACTTGTATATAGTAGCACTTTGCATGTTGAGTTAAGGTCTGAGTTGACAAAGGGACACATCTCCCGAAAGGCCGTCCTCAACAAGCAAAGTAAGTGCTACTATAGGCAAGTTTAAAACATTTAAAAGTGATTAGTGAATAAATTTAGTTATATTACTACGGTAAATTAGTATTTATTAGGCTAAAACTTTAAACATTTCTTATATTACACATAAGAAACATTTGTTTACCACATAACACAAACGTATCTTGTTTTCCACTTATCTTATATTCGATAAGATTTTTTAAAAATTAATTCTTTAATAAGTCCAGTCGTAGGAGTTTACTTATAATTTACTGTTTTGTTTTCCGATGTTGGTCACAGTGGGACTACCTCAATTTTGAAAATTTGGGAATCTGCCACTTTCAGTTTGTTTTTATTGTTTTGTAGTTTTTGTTTTACGATGTGAGACTTGTATGAGGTTATTTGTATTATTCATAGAAGTTTGAATATTTAATCAAAATCAAGGTAAAATAGAGGAAATTTTTTAAATTAATAGAAACTAATTCTATAACATTGAAAATTGTATATAATGAATAATATGTAAAAGGATTTAGAAAAGTTTACGCCAAACGTTTTCTCTGATCTTATGATGCCTTCTGTCAAACTAACATTGTTATAAGATGTGTTTTCGGCTAGGCTTTTCTGTGAATACAGTTATAAAAAGCACATTCTTATATTTTGCGATGGTTGAGATTTTAAACATGCATAACCTAAAAAATTCACTTTTATTTTTCAATGTATGTACTTTTGCATATGTTTTTACATAATGTCATATTTTAACTGTGCAACTTATTATTTCTTAGGTTAAGGCAAGGTGACATGGTATTATGCTATCTTTACTCATAATTGTAACTTATATTTTATTGTGCATTATGCATTGAATATTAGACCTGTCACCAAAGCAGCAAGCCAATCTAGACAAAAAATGTTTTTTAAGTCAAATTGGTTCAAGTAGAAGGTTTTTACCATCAAACAAAAGGTAATTGTTGGTTATCCATATGCCTCTGATATTGCTGAACAAAATTATACCTGGTGATGTAGAAAGTTTTCAGAAACATGGAAAACAAAACCTGGTCCTGATATTTAAAGATTTTGAACAGACAGCAAATATAACCTTACTTAAAAGACACAAAATTTTATAAATTTCATATTTTTCTTAAAAACCAGTTATGATAGATTTGGTTATTAAAAAATTCCTTAACTTAAGTTAGCTTATTCAAATTGGTCAAGATATCTCAATTTTACTATCGATTACAGCATTTTCACACAATAATAGAAGCCCTATTTTACATCATACATCAATTGGTTGATGTTTATTTATTTTCCAAATCTATGATGACATGTTACTTTGTAACAGCTGTGTTATATATCTGTGTATTTTACGTAGAATATCATAGTGTTTAGTTCTATAAAGATATCTTGATATCTTAAGGTTTTGTAAAGTTGAGCTTGTTAAATGTCTTTTAAATATTCAGGTGTTTGTGATTCAAAAATCAAAAAAGCCTCAAGCTTTCCCAAATTTTTTAACTGCCTATTCTTTATAATAGTCAGGCAACAGCTTGGATGAACACTTTACTTCTTGAGGAATGGTTTCATGATGAATTTGTACCACCAGTAGAAGAGCAATTGGAATCCAAGAATCTGAAACGAAAAACCATTCTCTTTTTAGATAACTGCCCTGGTCATCCAGATAGATGTAATTTGTGATTGATGACAAGAAAATATCCGTGATGTTTTTTCCACCCAACTGAACGACTCCCCTACAATCAATGGACCTAAATGTGATAAAAAAATCAAACCTCATTACTGTTCAGCTCTACTCTCGCATTTAGTTACTCAAAAACAAAAAATCGTTACAACATTAAAATATTTGAATATCAAAGATGTGTTATTCTTAGCTGCAGCTTGGGAGAATGTGCAGTTAAATAACATATGTGATTTGTGGAATCCATTGTAGGGGAAAGAGAACATCCATAAAGTACTATCTACAGATAACACTGATGACTTCAGCCGACAGATGATTTCGACCTTGATTAAAAGTATAAACCCTGATGCTTCAGTGAATGATGCTGATGTTGATGAATGGATTGGAGGTTTTGGGGAGAATGAATTCACATTTAAAATTGATGAGGAAATCATACAGACCGCTACAGGAGTCTCTACCAATGAAGAAGAAGATGAAAGTAAGCTATCAATCAATTTTTGAACAAAATACATTTTTATGTAATTAAAAATATTTGTTGTTGTTGTTGTCGTGTCTATTGATGTGCAAAAAGTTCAGATTCGTCTAAAAGTTCTGATGACAATCTTGTGGCATATGTGATCTTGATCTGCCTGTTCTGGAGCCCGATGGCCATGAAGTATATCAATTGGTGGTTCTCCAAGTTGAAAGAGGGAACGGACAATGGCTTGGCAGTCAAAAACATGATCTGGGGTTAGTTGTGATTGAGGACAGTACTTGCAAATGGGATAAGATTCTATGTTAGTTGGTGATATATTCATACCATTGAAATGTCCAGTATACGGCCTAGCTATTGTAGAGGAGAGGTTTCTTGGGCGGTTTGGGTCGGGAATGGTTGCTTTGCTAAAATACTGGTTGATGTAGATTTGAGGAGTGAGTGTTAGAGGTTGATTTTCATCACGTGGTGAAGAAGGATGGATTCTCTGATTAAATTGCAGCGTTGATGATCTCTGAAGTCTTGACGTATTTACCCAAGCATCGAAAGCTCTGTGAGCTATGTGGTCTTTATTGTGGCTTCTGATTTTGTTTGTGAGTTTTACAGTAGCAATTTTTCATCTGTTTTCAAGGGAAACACTGCTTTCAAGTTCGGCCTTTGAGTTGCACCCATGGTAATTTTTGATACTGGACTGAAGCTAATGTGTCTTTAACAGATTCAGAACACATTAAAAATATTTTAAAAAATTAAATAAAAATAGTTATTCACACTCATTGTTGATTTTTTTCAGCATTTTTCTTAATGCATACATAGGTACTTTCTGTAATTCGAACTTTTCAGTAATATGAACAAACCCCTGCAGCAATTAGTTTGGATTGCCGAGATTTCACTGTAGATAATAGTTTGTTAATTCCTGAAAAATTACTTGATAACGATATATGTTTTTAAAGTGAAGTTATATTTCTATGAGGATAATTATTGTAAGTTTTAACAACAATTTATGGTTAGTGAAATTTATAATATTATTGTTTAAAATACTATTTTAAATACCATTTAAAAACAAAAAAGATCGAAGTTTATTCAGTCTTTGTCAAGTATTACTACATTACTGCTGATTATATGGTAATTACATATAATACAAATAACCGTTCAATAAAACAGATAACTTGTTTATAAACTAACATATTCAACTTTTCCAGTATGGACGGAACTGAAGATATGCTTAAACCTCCAAAAGAATTTCCGTTTCCATTTCCGGCTTACTCAATTCAACATGATTTTATGACTAATTTGTATTGTGCTTTGGAAGAAGGAAAATTGGGAATTTTTGAAAGCCCAACAGGAACTGTAAGTATTTTTCTTTTCAATAGCATTATGAAATAATTATAATTAAATCCTTCTATTAGCTCACACTCTCCTGATATATATATCTTGTAAAAATTTTCAGTTGTTAATTAAATACGTTCTTATTCATCCAATCAAGTTCAAATACATTTTTTTAAACCTATAGTGGATGGCAATGGTAATAAATTTTTTTCTAATATTTATTCAATAATTAAATTATAAAAATTGGGCCCATTCGAACTGAGAATCTTAGTATTTGAAGTCTAGCGCACTTTGGCACCAATACCTAGAATTCTGTTTCTCAAAGATGTGTATGAGAATTGTGTTTTTGTTGTGGTAGGTAAGGGATATGTATTTGTTGTTTTTTTGTGTGGTTTGTCTGTGCTGCCGTTTGATGGTGTTTATGTTTAATTTTCCTGAGTATGTTGTTTATGAGTGTATGTTGGTAGCCATTTTGTTGAGCGAACATGCTGCATTTAATCATATGTTACCACATAAAAAACAAATATATCCCTCACCTACCACATCAAAAACACACACAAAATACACATTCAAAAAACTCCATTACTAAATATCCTACAAAACAACAAACACTAAGACAGCATATACAACCTTTTCAAATAGAAACTGACAATACAAACTCTCAGGAATTTACAAATTAACTTGTAACGATTGTTCCAGCTATTATATCGGCCAAACCGGCAGGTCATTCTATACACGCTTCGAAGAACACATTACCCAAAGAGAACAAACCCAAAATCCAGCTACGCAAAACACCTAAAAACACGCAACACACACACAGACATGCATACTAATTTAAATGTTCTACACACATTAAAACAAAGTAAAAAACTAACAACCTTAGAAAAATATGAAATATACTAAGCAACAGATAAAGAAAACATATTAAAAGATCACACACATTTTGAAGCCAACAGCCTTTTCCATTACATGACACACAACCAAAATAACCCACCCTATTCCACAGTCATAAATCCATTCTATTAGAGCCTTTATACCTAACACGATGCCGCCAGTAGAGGGTTAGCTTTGTCAAAGGAGCGAATGTTTAGAAACGCTTCAGCAAGTAAGCAATTACGTATTCACTTAGTTATGTATTTTTAAATTTAATTTTTTTTTATATCACTTGTTTCTTACTTCATCTTAACCACATTTGAGTTGGTGGGAATTTCTTATTGTGGGGAGTTGAAGGCTAGCAGATTTTATTGGATTATGAACATATAAGTTAGGGAAATATAAAAATAACCTTTTTTAAAGTAAAATTATAATAATTTATATAAGAAATTGTAGTTTTATTTACTTTAGATCCTGTATATACAAGACATTGGCCTTTGTCTTTTTGGGATCTCTGATTGAGTTGATGTGACTTTATTAATGTTTGTATGGGGTGTTTTAGAAAGGATATTTACCTTTAGTTACCGTATTTGTGTATATGTATTAGGAAAGGTAATGCCAATTACTTCAGGAATTGTTTTCTACTTGTAAATTACAAGGGAGGAGGCTTGTTGTATGTATTAGAGCAATTTTGTCATTAGTTTCATATCATAGTTTCATTCAACACACTAGAAACTATGATTGACAACCCATTGGTTTTTCGAGCTATTGATTGTTATGTCGCATATTCTGTCATATTGTATGTTCTACTTTCAGGTCTGGAAAATGAGTTTTAAGGTGAAAAACGTTTTCATTAATTTTTTTTTACCAAACTTTTATTTTTTTTATCAAAAATACTTTCTTCTGAATCAGAATTTTTATAACTTTCATCGCTCTGCTCAATCTCACTTTTGCTGTAATCAGAACTGTATAATTCAGGTTAATGTTCACTAAATTGATCAATTTCTTTTTCAGACTTTTATTTAACCCTTTGTCAGGCTCAATATGACTTGTGATATGAATGGGCGCAATGCATTTGTGAGATGCTTTTGCCAAAATTGTTCACACTACTATTGACAATAATTTTTTCCTAATTTAATGAGTAGTTATGTTTTATTTATATAATAGAATAATATTTCTATAACATTTTTATTAATTTTTGCGAATAATTTGTATAATTACCTTATATGTTTTTAGTTCAAAATGAAATAAAAAAGTATTACAATGACATATAAAAAATATATAACATTCTTACAGAAACATAAATAAGATGTGAAATTTAAAAAAGTAGCTTTAAATTATTATTTTTTAACTACAATCGTTCTATGCTAAATGAAATGTAAAGTATTACAATAAAATAAAGTCTGAGATGGAACATGAAAATATGTAAAATATTCTTAGAAAAAACATACACTTATAAAATTTAAAGGTATTAAAAAATTGAAAACAAAAAGTGAAAAATAGCATAAAATTATCAATAATGTAATGAATCAATAAAATGTTTTTGGTAATCATCCCCCAACTAATTTCTTAATTTTCTTTACTGGCAAAACACTTCCTGCGTACCATTATGGCATCGCCTAAACAAAAATGTTCTCCACGTGTTTTACACGAATATTTATTATATTATTTTGACAATTTAAGCATAGTTTTCTTTCATTTCCTGTTGATGGTCCTGGTTCTTCGGCATTTACTTCCCTTGGTCTGAATTTCTGCTAGGTTATGTGACTGCTCGCAAAATATTTTGTGGTTGTTTCTTCTTAGTCGAAGCAAGTAGTACAATACTTCATTGACTTCTACCATCTTTCCCAGTATAGAATAAATTATTATTTATATTTTCCAATTCTTCATCTGTGTCATTTTCAGTGGTGTCAGAGTCATCTGTTTGATTTTTAACACCTTCACAATCGATGTCATCATCAAAAACGTCTTCTGCTGGGATAACATTTTTGAATAATAACGCATGAACGTCTGCAATGTCATTTGGATCATCCAAATTATATATGAAAGTCATGTTATAACAAAAAAATAAAAATTATGCTTAACAAGAGTAACACTATCGGGTGCAATACATCTGAGAGATGAAAAGGCGATTTGTAGAACATCATTTCACTCTAACACTAACAAATCATCACTAGTATGGAGTAAGAGGAGAGCAGAGAAGATACTCTGAGGCTTGCCCCTCGCAGTTCTCCCGCCACAAAATTACAAACAAAAATAATATCAGTGCATCTATTAGATTGATTGGGCCTGACGACGGGTTAATTAGCAGATTTAATCTCATGTAATAAAACTCTCAAAGGTTTCATTTCTTTTTCAAATCTGTCAGTGTATTTTTTTACATATTGTTTAACAAACCATTGCTAAAAACAATATAATTAAGCTCAAAAATGCACAGTAAATGACGCCGTATTATTGCACAAAACAATATAATCTGCCTAGAACACAAAACTGCTGCTTAAACCGAGAAATTTAAAAAAATAATAGTTGCATGGGAAAACTGTCACCCCATTAAGACATGTATCCTAAGAAACACATGTTTAACACACACAAAGAAAAGAAAAGTAAAAATAATACTACACCTATTAGGGAGAGTGTGAGAGGAGACTAATGTAGATAAACATTTTTTTAGATAAATAAATCTCCGTATAATCTCTCTTGCTATAAATCAATAAAGAAGTCATGTATTATTTTGGAAGTTATAACGAAACCCGTAATTTTAAAAATACTTTATACAAATTGTAAATTAGTCCATAATGTGACACATTAAAGACAAAAAAGAAACATACTTGTACTATTAAAAATTATAATATAGGTTGAATTTATAACATATGAGGCACTGAGATGCAAAGGGGTGCAAGTGACAAAAATTAACATTCAGAGATAACCAGTGCAAATGATAGGGGATACATTGTTTTATTTGTTGGCAAAGAGATGTAAGTGCTAACCCTGACATGTGCTGATATTTAGCGGTGTAAAGAAGAACTACTAATTGAAAGCTTCATTTTGTTTAGCAGCAGGTGGGGTTAGGTGCACTTACACCTGTTTGCCTCTTGACAAAATGCTTTAGTGGGGTGTTGTTAAACCAGTAAAAACCAAATTAAAATTGCCATTAATGATGTTGAAAAATACAAAGCCCTCAAAGAAGTTCACTTAAGAACAGCAGAAAAACCTAGAGCTGCAAAGACAAAAGCTAAAAAGCTTGCTGAAGAAAGCGATTTGTTTTGACCTACAAAAACTTTGCCTACTTCCGCATTAACTTGCAATAGAGTATACAAAGAACAACTATGCAAGGCAACTTTGGACTTATAATCTTGACATACATGACCTTGGTAGAAAGCACTCATCCATGTTCATGTGGCACGAGGGTGAAGCCTCAAGAGGATCTCAAGAAATCGCATCATGTTTGTTGAAATTTGTTCAAAATTTACCACCTTCAGTTAAGCACCTCATAGCTTTTAGCGACAACTGTGGGGGGCAAAACAAAAATTAGTATATTGCTCGATTCTGAATGTATATTGTAAGGACTACAAACATTGAGGTGGTAGCATATGCATATTGTAAGGATCACAAATTCTTGGTAGCAGGGCATTCTTACATGGAGTGCGACCAAGATTTCAGAATAATCGAAAAGGCAAAAAAAATTTTCAGTATGTTTTTGTGCCTCATGATTGGGTTTCAGCAGTGGCAAATTCAAACAGGAAGTTCCAGGTTGTAAAGATGAGTACAGAAGATTTCTTTTCCATCGAAGATATGAGTGATACATTAAAAGTAAACATTGATGGGATCGGCAAATTTCATTGGCTTTGATTAAAAAAAAACAGTCCCTTTGACAATTTACTATAAATTATCAGTAGATGAGGACTTACCTTCCTTAGAATTTAACATGACCAAACCCAAAACTGGGCGACTTTCAACGAACTTTACTTTAAAACCACTCAACGAACAGCCACCAACTATCTCGACTGAAAAGTACAAGGACATGCAGTCTCTTTTACAGTTTTTGCCACCCATTAACCCCAAATTCTATCAAGAACGTAAACATCCGAAGAAAAAATCCAAAGCAGTAAGACCCCCACCAAAAGGAAAAGGAAACAAGACGAAAGGGAAGAAAGGAACAAAGAACAACAAGGACATGAGGCAAGAAGGACATGACAAGGCAGTCCCATCTACTTCTCATGAAAATCCCTTCCCTGGCTTCTCTGACGAAGAACAAGATAAAATGTATGACTCAGATTAACTTTGTATATAAAAAGTAATACATTATTTCCATTTTTATATTCAACAGGTGTTTTATAACCAACAAAATATGCCTTATTCTTCAGTTGCAAAGGGGTGTAAGTAACATGTTTGGAAGTAAAAGGGTGTAAGTGATAGCAGGGTAATTAAACAAAAATTACCCTGCCCTAATTTTCCATTATATTTATTTCATACTGCATATTTAAAAAACTAAATACATGACTAAATAAAGTGTGTAGATAGCATTTGCAAAAAACATAAGTAGAATTTACAATAAGACTTAAACTTTGAACCAGTTTTACACAAAATCTTACTTTTGTCACTTGCACCCCTTTGCATCTCAGTGCCTCATATAAAGATATATCAGCAATGTTTCACACTGACAGGGTAATTTGTAGAGTTCAACATATTTCAGGGTAAATCGTTGAGCATAATTTGTGGTTCATTACTCTGGCTCAAGGATCATGAAGCTCGGGAAAAACAATTTTTGGAAAGTACAATAGAAAAACTTGATAAAGAAAAATCTGATGTCCAAGAATCTGATGACTGGGTTACAAGTCAGGCTCATGCAATAAGAATAGATAATCAGAAGAGAATTATTGAACAAAAACTAAACAAAATAAAACAACAAGATATTAAAATTCAGGAAATGAAAAAGAGAACTTGTGTAAAAGTAAGTGATAGAGAAATTTTTGTCAATTCGTTATAAGTTAATTAACTTGATCCAATGTAATATTAAAATTTTTGTATTTAAGCAATGCATGTCAGGATTTGTGTTGTTGTTTCAGGATGTTTTGGACTGGATAGTTTTTAGCATCAATATGAAACAGTATGAAACTGAATCAATATGAAACTATATCAGTAATAAATACTGATAGTAAAATTTCAGCTAATTCATGAATTTTGGAAGTTTAACCTATTTAAAAAATGTATGTATTAATTACATAGTTTCTTAGATCATTCAAATCGTTCTTAAATCAATCATTTCAATCTCGATACTGAAAATACAGTATGTTTAGCGAATGTTTTCGGCTTTAGTGATAAGAACATTTCTTTAGGAAATTTGCAGTCAGTTTCTAAATATTAATAGAAATTTTAAAAGAAATCAAGCCTAGTAAATTCCTATTCTTCTCAAAATATTATTTAATAGTCCTAGTTTTTTTTTAATCAACTATTTTCATCATGCCCAGTTATTGTAGTGAGCCAAAAAATTGTACAAAACTTTTTCTTCTTACTATTTAATCTGAGATGGGATTATATTATTAAACAGAGTTATTTAATTCATAAATACTTTTTTTTACATATTGAACATAAAAACTTATTATTGTAATTTTTAAAATACAAATTGTAACATTTGTTGATTCCATCTTCGCGTGAGCTACTAGTAATCATTTACACTTTTAAATGTTTTAAACTTGCCTATAGTAGCACTTACTTTGTTTGTTGAGGACGGTCGTTTCGGGAGATGTGTCCCTTTGTCAACTCAGACCGTAACTGATCTCAAGGTTTACGTAGGTTAGGGTGGGGTGGGATATTTTGGTGGTGTGGGTGTATCATCATAACATCATAACTCCTAATACACACAAAATACACCCACACCACCAAAATATCTTACCCCTACCCTAACCTACGTAAACCTTGAGATCAGTTACGGTCTGAGTTGACAAAGAGACACATCTCCCGAAACAGCCATCGTCAACAAACAAAGTAAGTGCTACTATAGGCAAGTTTAAAACATTTAAAAGTGTAAACAAATTGTAATATTTGCTGTGTGGTATATAATATTAATATGTTATTTTCCACTTACTGTAGAACCTCGATATGTCGGACTACGTTAACTCGGCTGTCAGGATAATTGATTTTGAAGTAGAATAATCAAACAATAAATAAGAAATAACAAAAATCAAATAAGTACAGTAAATACATAAAATGTCTTAACACAACAATAAAAATGTCTATGATCTACAGATAATGAATGTAATGTTTTGTACGGCTTATGTTGAAAAGACAATGGGATTGCACAGCATGAAAGCGGCCCACAAAATTAACAGATTTGTTTGCTAAGAAATAAATTGCAATGGAATTTAACTGTATATACAATTTGCATGTTCATATAATCATAATACTCTTTGTTTGATAAATATAAAAAAGTTTTTTTTCAAGTGCAATATCTTTTTTTCATTTTTTCTTAGTATTTGGCTAATCCTGCTTTTCGTTAACTCTAATGGGCCATGGTCCCAGTTAGTGCGAATTACTGAGGTTTTACTGTATATAATTTTTATTTGATTTAATGTTTTGGAAATTTTAGGCAACTAAGGTTTAAAATCTCATAATAAAAAAATTGTTACATTTTACAATATTCTAGTTTTGAGTAGATTTGTATTTTACAGTAGTATAAAAAGTGACTTTTGGTGGTGTTGGATAGGTAGGTTAGAGATACCATTTTGGTGTCAAAGCTGTTCTGTATAGCATACAGATTGTGTTCATTCTACTCTGTTGGCTGACGAACTAGCCAAAAGGGGAGGAGAAGCTTAACAACCAAAAGTCCAATGCTTTCTAATTTTAGCCAAAAACATTATTGATGCCATGGTGAGCACCTACGACCGAAAGAGATATAGCAGAACTGACCAAAAATAAAAAATGTTGGTTCCTAGCAACCGAGGGTCCGATTTTGAAATTTTTACCCCGAATGGAGGCAGTCGCCAGATTCCGCATAGCAACCTGCCATGAGTATCTGCAGGGCCATCTGCACTGGATCGGCATTGCTGATGATCCAACTTGCCCCCTCTGTCAAACGGGCGTAATTGATGGCAACCACCTGTTCTCTTACCCAGATCTCTCCAGCACTCCTGAGGACCCTGTTGGACACTACAGGGAGGCGCAGCGTCAAATAGCTGAAATGCCAAGAACGGGCATTGGCTTTGTAAGAATAATAAAAAAGTTTGTTCCATACACATTTTCAGTAGAAAATCTTGTTAATTGTAAGGCGCATCTATTGATTAGGTTTGTGTAGCCAAAAATTCATAAAAATATGGACAGAATAATTTTGGAGGACAACGTGAGTTAATGGTATATTTGGTTCAAAGCATGAACTTTGATGGGCCATCATGTTGCTTACAAGTAAACCAAAAATATTTATGAAAATCACAGCTTAACAACTATTGTATTTAATTGAAGGAAATTGCTTTCTATTTAAATTGCTTTATTTAATTGCTTTTTAAATAAAATTGAAATAGTTTCTTGCATGAAATTGAGATAGCCTGTCACAACTCTTATACCAATATAAAATCATAAAAAAGTATTCAAGAAATATCTGGTTTCTTTGTTGATATTCATTGAAGCTTATGACAAATATCTTGGAACTCTCATCTTGATTGTAATGTAACTGAGATTTTTTTTGGATGGGAACTGCAAAAATAACTTACACTAACTGTGGTATAATTTTTAATAATAAATAAATAAAACCTCTTACACCACAAACATTTTTTGTTTATGTCCTTAGGTACATTTTCATTGCAATGCAATCGTCTTCAGAGGAAATTACTACAAGACTAACTTGTACCAGAAATTACTACAGTTAGTCTTGTAGTAATTTCGTCTGAAGATGATTTCTTTGCAATCGAAGTGTACATCAGGACATATAAGGTTTTTGTAGTTTAAGAAGTTTTATTTATTTATAATTAGGAACTGTATAGTTCAGACCTTATTCCAAGCTACTGATATATCTGCCCAATAAAAACCTGCTTCATGATACAGCACTTCAATAAAACAACAACTCAGAACTGCAATGAGGTGTGAATAAATAGTTCAAATGTCAGGTAGCAAAATTATTCAAGAATGGAATTCATAAGTTTGTCACTAAGATGAGTATTTTATTTGTAAGATGATCGATTACATACATAAATAGCCGTTCACTTGAGACTTTTTTATTTTAGAATATAAGATACTCTCTGAACAGGCCTTGTTTAAAGCTTACTCACCTGTGCAGATAAAAAGTGATAAAAAATAAATAAAACTTATTAGTAATAAAAATTCGACAACAGCTCAGTATGCGTAATAGCAACAGAAACATGGCACCACACAAAACTACATTACATTCAGAGCAGCAAAATCATGATTTATGCAATTAATATCCTGCACCTAATTACATACAACCAACTGTATAGTTCAGTTAGCTTTATTTTTTGGTGCTGTGATGTAAATGAGAAAATGGTGTAAGTAAAGACAGTTCTAGCGACCATCTACTAAATGATCTGAATATCTTGTAATAAGCGGTGTGCTAACATGATCCAACATAATTAAGATAAACTCGAGAATTTTTTATTTAATCTGGTTTGAAATGGCATTGTGTTTTATGAATAAAATAACTTATTACAGTAGAGTCTCGAAAATCCAAGTCCCAATATTTCGAGCTTCCATTAAATTTGAGCCTATTTATAATTGTGACTATTTTATCTGTTTGAAAGAAAATGATGAGTCGAGCTTCCAAGAAATATTTATATCAGTACGATATGCTTAGGAAATGAGTCGGGCTTCCAAGATAACTTTATATCAATATGGTATGCTAAGGAAATAAGTCGGGCTTTCAAGATATATTTATATCAGTACGGTATGTTAAGGAAATGAGTTGGGCTTCCAAGAAATGTTTATAGCAATACTGTGTGCAAAGGAAATGAGTTGGGCTTCCAAGAAATGTTTATAGCAATACTGTGTGCAAAGGAAATGAGTTGGGCTTCCAAGAAATGTTTATAGCAATACTGTGTGCAAAGGAAATGAGTTGGGCTTCCAAGAAATGTTTATAGCAATACTGTGTGCAAAGGAAATGAGTTGGGCTTCCAAGAAATGTTTTTAGCAATACTGTGTGCAAAGAAAATGAGTTGGGCTTCCAAGAAATGTTTATAGCAGTACTGTGTGCAAAGGAAATGTGTTGGGCTTCCAAAAAATGTCCATATAAAGTTATATAATAAACTTATTTAGTGCATTTTAATTATAGTGTTAGGGTTCAAAAAACCCTATTTTTTCTAATGCACAGGAACATACTTCCATGTAATCCGAATTTGCGGTATTCCGAGGGGGGTTTCGGTCCCATCTACCTCGAATTATCGAGACTCTACTGTATAACATTGTTTTTGGATAAAATTATCCATAATTCTTGAGAGTTACACCCTAATGTGGATTTTTACTCGTCTAAATCTTATAACTCACATATTACTACTATTGAACCTGTTATAACTGTCAGTTATAATAAATAACTTACATGATTTGAATTTTAAAAAAATCAAGATTTGTTGTCAAACTTTCAATAGTAAAAGATTCGATATTTAGTCACGGGTTTATTATATAAGCTATGGGCAAAATAACTATTCAGTTGTCAGATTTTGTCATTGTTGAACTTAATTTTGCTTTTTAGACAATGTTATGATCTTTGTAGTGATATCTGGCAGAGGTCTGTCACTTATATAAGTTATTATGGGTAATTTGTACTAGTCATTTGCCGAAACAATTGGACGAATATCAGAAAAGCTTCTTCAAGGCTCAGACTACGCATTTTATTTGTTGTAAATAATAGTGTTTTTTATTATTTAGTGTAAATCTGTATTTATTTCATTGTTCAAAACAGAGTTGATAAGTTTTTTACCCATTAAGTTTTACTGTTAGTACAATGGATTCTGTTTAATTGAACCACCAGTTTAATTTTAGGCCAGCTGTAAAAAACAAAATTGTATGCATGTTATGTGTAATACATAAAAAATTATGCCAGTTAACTGGCCCAAAAACCTCTTGTTTGGTCCAGTATTTTTGTTGTCCTCATACTGTTGTTGTGATTTGTAGAAAAATACCTTGAAAAATTCTCAAAAATTTGAAAATAATAAGGAATCTGAAATTGAGAAGAATGGTGTTGGTGAATTGATTGAAGATGATGACTTTTTGTTACAAGAAACAGATATTATACACAATACAACACCAGAAAGTGATGAAGAGGAAGAAGCTGAAGATGTGTACGAAGGAGTTAAAGTAAGTTAAAATTAAGGATTTGGTTTTACAAGAGATAAATAAATTTAACTCTTCAAAATATTTCTTTTATTACAGAATTTACTTATGAAAAACAAGCAGGTAAGATGAAGAAGAAACCAAAATTCTGTTTTGAATCTTCTTTTAGTTTATTATGACATGCATTGGTAACCAGTAAGTGTTGTAGGATATTCTTACTAATGTATACTTAAAAATGAAGGTAAAATGCTTTTGACTCTATTATAAATGTTTTTCAAATTTCTGTATCTTACCAAGTAGTGTTACATAACAAAAGGCAAAGCCTCTTGAAGCATGTTTCTGTCATTATTAGAATCAAATGTGCTATTTACAAATTATATAGTTTTATATTTATTACTAATTAATTATTTTAGTGCATGTTTTTTGATCTGTAGCAATAATGGATAGAACGGACATGAATCTACCTAGAAGAACCTAACCTACAAGTATTTAGGGTAAGTTTAAAGCATATGTTTTCAGGGTGGTTGAGCGGGTTGTTTGTTGATTATATGCTGGCTTGGTCTCAAAATGACGTTTTAAAATTTGTTAAATATCATAATTTCATAAGCTTAATATTTGTTGTTAAGTAGAATATAATTTGGCTTAACAACCAAAAAAAAAGAGTTTTTAATTAAAAATCTAATTTGGAGTTATTTTAACAACAATGATACTCCTGGTTTGTAGATGTATATACAGAAACCTGTCAAACCGTAACTCCCCAAATGTTCATTGTTTGTAGCTGTGTGATATTCACACAGAAGTAAATAAAAATCGGAAGAAAATATAGTTTTAAATTGTCTGTGAAAAGCTATGAGACAATGAATGAAATGCCAATCCTTTTATTGAAATTCAAAAAAGTTTATTGTAAAGTATAACATGGAAAATTTATCAATTTAAAATTAGTAAGTTTAACTAATTCTTATAAATTTTGAGTTTTAACTCTTTGACTGCTGATTACCTAAACCAGTGGTTCCCAATTTGCGTATGTCTGTGAACCTCTCAGCCTGAAAGTGAATTATCATGGACCACCTATTCCATTATTACTCATATCTCATCAGTTGTAACCAAATTAAAAAGTAATTAAATAAAACAACTTTAAAAAAAAACTATTATTATTAATCAAGATGCAATTATAATTAACAATACTTTAAACCTGTAAGTAATTTTCAGAATGTAGGCTACATTGTACATTACAAAAGATAATAAATATTTTACTGTAAATTGTATTTTAATGAAATAAATAATTAAATATTTACTTAATTGAAAATAACAAAGAAAATTTACTTTTTAAGAAAGTGTTTAATTGTTGCTAGTTTTCTACACCTGAAAATTATTATGATCATGTTATGGAATGATTTAATAATTATTATGTTTAGGATCATGCAATAATAACTAAGATAGTGATAAATGTATTCATTCAATCTTATTCAAAGAAAATGGTAAATATTTCCTTTTTTATAAGTAGTCGCTGGCCTTTCTCGCTGTCCATACGCTCACAATATCACAGACCTCCTTTGGTCTGCAGATCACTGGTTGGGAAATAGTGATTTAAACTAATAGCATTGCCTAATTCGGTTCACTCTAGCTAATAAATTTTAATTAATCACTTTAACATTAGTTTATGACTATCCGAACTTTAAATTTTGTAAATTTGTAAAATCTTATTCATACAGAACATATTAGATTGTTATGTGGGGATCTTAATCAGTGTCTTCTGCTTGGAGATGTTGGGTTAGGAGGTGACGGTTTAAAATGCAGGTTTTCGATAGTATCAAAGAGTAAGTGTGATTTGTATTGAGTTTGTTTGTTTAATATGTTTGTACTTTGTGTTTTTATGTGTCTGTAAATTTCATATTGTTCTAGTGTGTTGAGATGTGTTCCTTTTTTGTTGATGTGTAAGATTTCTAGGTTATGGTAAATGTCTGTGTATTTGTGTCCTGTTTCTTTTATGTGATTGTAAAATGCTGAGTTAAAGCTGCAACTGGTTTCCCCAATATAGAATTTGTTGCCTGGTGCTTGTAGTTCGAAAACGTTCTGTCACAGTACGTTTTTACAAATTTACAAAATTTAAAGTTTGGATAGTCATAAACTAATGTTAAAGTGTTTAATTAAGATTCATCGAATGTAATGGACTACAAAATTCAAGAGTTTAATCAATTTTTTTAACTTAAAACTTATGTATGTTGTGGATAGTTGTGTATAGTATTTTTTTATTTATGTTTGAGTTTTTTATTTAGTTTAATTCATCTTATCATATTCTCAATGATATGTATTTTCTATTGTTTTTAATGAAATTTTAAAAATATAGCCTACCCTTATATTTTCCTTTCTAACTACCTGTTTTAAAAGTCTTCTTACATAATATACAATCCATCTATTTTTTTGTCAACTTTCTGTGAAAGTAAGATGTTAGCAATAAGTTATTGATAATTTTTTTAGATAATAGTCTGCAGTCGAACTCATTCTCAGCTATCCCAATTTATCCATGAAGTACAGCGAAGTCCTCACAATGATGTTCGTCTTGTACCATTAGCTTCCAGGCAGAATTTTTGTATCAATCCTACTGTACGAAAGTTGAAGAGCCTCACATTAATCAATGAAAGGTATATCGTACTAATTATTATAACACCTTGTCATGTTTTAGATGAAATATTATTTTATTCGTGTATTTCATTTGAAAAAAAATTGTTTAGAGGTAAAAAAATGAACCACTAGTGAGTCAAAACTCAATTTCAATTTTTAATTTGTCATATTTAAAATAGATTCTTGATTTAATAATCGACTGTTTTATTTTCCTCTAAAGGAAATGTTATTTTAATTAATTAATGAATCATTAATTAACTTTGTTAATGGTAGTATAGAATTTTAAAACATTAAATAATTGTGTTTAGATGAAAGTGGTTGAATTGCGAGTCAGTTACAACTATTTATTTAAACAGGCAATGTTTCAATAATGGTTATGTTATCAGGCTTTATTCCTCCTGCACTCTATTGAAAAAAAATAGTACTGTGACACAACCTTAGTATATTTATGAAAACACCGTCTATATGCTTTCATTACCTCTCAACACCTTTGTCCATGAGTACTAACAATAAACTCTAGCTGTGGTATTTAAACTTAGTAATGTTATGATACAATGAACGTCTAATTAAAATTAATTTTTTTAAATTTTACTGAGAGATAACTTTTTCAGTGTTTTTAAAGGTGTATTTTATTTGTACAGATGTACTGACTTACAAAAGGGAGCTAAAGGAAAGAAGACTGAGACGTCATTTGATGGGAAGATGGTGAAAAAGTCACGTACTGCTTGCGGATGTTTATATCTTAAAAATCAACAAGCGATGACACAATTAACAGAGGAGATGCTGGTCTCCATCCAAGATATAGAGATGCTAGTATCTCGAGGTCAAAAACTGTCTTCTTGCCCTTACTATGGTACACGTAATGCCATGGGCGATGCACAAGTAATAAAAAAGTTTTATAATTTTATTTTGTTAATAAAATAACATTATCAGAATACTAAAATGAGTGTTAAATAAAGTTCAGTTTTAAAGGTTTCTAAACTTGAGAACAAGTTGTATTTTCTTGTACGCTAAATGTTTTTGTTGTTGAATATTTATAAGTTGAAAGTTGGTGTATCGCTCTTAACATCATGTGCAAGGATTTTAGAATACATTTGAAAAAACATTCATTTTACATTCTAAATTGAAAGAAAAGTAAGCTGGAGAAAAAGTTATTTGTTAAATAAAAGCGGTTGACTTGCGAGTCAGGTACAACTATTTATTTATACAGGCAACGTTTCAATAACATACTTTGCTTGTATAAATAAATAGTTGTACCTGACTCGCAAGTCAACTGTTTTTATTAAACAATAATCTCTGCATGTGTAAACATAATTAAAAAGTGATTTGGGTTTATAAGGAAACTGGGCAAGAGATGCAACTGAATTTCTACAAATGGTGAAGTGCTTTATAAGAAAATGATACAGAAGTATTTTATAGTTCTTGGTCTTGAAAATGCTTTGTGTACAATGTTTCGAAATAGAGTTATGTCAACTTTATTTTTGTCAAGGTAGCAAGAATTAAGTAATATTTATATAAAAATTGTTGTTGTTGATATGGTAATTTCAAAGAAATTCTTTGACGTTTTATCTCTTACCTTAGATAGTTATTTCTTTTTCTCCTTTTTTTTTCTCTTACCTGTTTTAATTTGATAGTTTTTTTGTAGGTTGTAGTTGTTCCTTATAATACATTACTACACAAAAGTACAAGAAAAGCTTGTGGCTTGCATATTAAAGGCAATGTAGTAATTATAGACGAAGCTCATAACTTATTGGATACCATAGCTCAAATCCATAGCTCACAGGTATCTGGATATCAGGTAAATTATAGTGAAATTATAATATTATAAGTTACTTATATTACTTAAGGAATTATTTTGCTAGAGTTAATATATAATAGATTCTAGATAATTGAAAATTGAAGTAGAACAGATACTCTAAAGAGGTTAAGGGTATTGTTGGAATTAGGGACGGTCGATCCAGTGACTCTAATAACGGATCGGTGATTTTAATAACAGCTCCAGGTTTATAACAGTGACTTTTATTGGTGACTTTAGTACCTGTGACAAGGGATACTGAGACTGTTCTGTATGTGCCAATAACAAGCAGGCATACCACACTGGTGTAATGTTCCAAACCTCGCTTTTTTTTTTTTGAAGGCTCATTTTATTTAAAATTAAACTCCTATGAAATTAAGAACAAACTACCAGGGCCAAATAGCGTGTGCTGTACACAACACTGTCACTATCTTAAAACCTGACATAAATCAACCACCCACACACGACGACGTAAATAAGTAGAACCAGTGACAGTGACAAATCAACCAATGACAGTCGTGGTAAAATATCAGTCACTTTTCGGTCATGACAGAGACATTTTGCCCAGTCATAACAGACATCCTCTCCTCCCTTAAATCTACAACACTGCACGTTAAGAGCAGAGCCATTGACTGTGATAAATCAATCAATGGCAGCCGTTTCATCCAGTGACAGCAACAAATCAACCAATGACAGCCATTTAACCCAGTCACTGCGAATTTTTGTTCAATTACAACAGAGGGAATTTTCGATCGATGAGTTATCTCTGGAACAGGCATTTTACTTATTTTGTCTCACTGGTACCACAGCGACAAACGAAAATCAGTGACAAGTCACCATGACAGAAAATATCGACAATTCCTAGTTGGAACGGAAACAGAATCTCTTGAAGTACAGTCAATAAAAACTGTAGTTATATAAAGTTTGTACTCCATTACTTAGTTTAGTGGGTGAAAATTTCATATAAACACTTATCAGTGAGTGTTCAACTTAAGTCAAAGTAAATGAATGAAAAATGAAGATGAAAACTTAAGTCTGGAAAATGAAGATGATTGATTACGTTGTGTAATTCTACAGGCAACGTAGCTGCTTTACCTTTCATTAATACAATAGCTATTGATTTATACTCTATGACTTCTCTTCGAAATGATCCTTGCAGTTTGTCATTTATATTAGATGTTAAAAAATTTCTGTGTGTTAAATGGTGCTCTGACTGAACCAATGCAGGATTTTTCTTTTATTGTTAAAGTTTCAAGATATCATCTTAATCTTATCAGCTGTTCTAAATTATTAAATATTAAGCTCAAATTTTCACATATTATAATTTTTCTTGTTTATTCTGAATATTTTCGGTTTCCTATTATGGCAAGAATGGCACTTTTTAAGTTTATTAAGAGGGATTTATTTGTTGTATTTACCTTAAAAAAAGGAAAATATAATAATATGAATCTATAACCAAAAATCAATTTTTGAATTATATCAACATCATTTGCAAACATTCATGATCTCGCTTTGTTACCCAAACTTTGAGATTTATGTTTAATTGTATTTTAATTTGTTTTTACTAACCTCATTCTTAGTTTATCAAATTCGAAACAGCTGATCATTCATTAGTTCACACTATCCTTACATATATCTTGTTCAAATTTTCAATCATTAATAAAATACTTTTTATTCATTCACTCACGTTCAAATACATTTTTTTAAGCTTGTGAGTATATTTAAGCAGTTATTAAAGTAGATACTTGATGTCAATATAGTTTTAAAAAATAATAATTTATTATTTAAATTTAACAAATTAATTTTAATTTTATATGGGAGAAAAGCTTTTCACAAAAGGTGCAAGGTATGCAATATAGTTATTTTGTCCCAAAAGCTTAAAATAAGTGATAACATATGATTTTATATAACAGCTGATTTTATAAGTTAAGTGGTAGAACAGCTATTTTAACGAATAGGTTATGTTAATTTATTTATAATAATTTCAATTATTTAATGATAAGTAAATCAAATAAAATTTGTCTTTGTTGACCCAAGTAGGAATTGACTTTAAAAATGTTTTTTTTTTAATACTTGTTTAAATAATTTGATGGCTAGAGCTCTTGTATGATAAAAACCGACCCAAAATATAAGTTGAGTAAATAAACTTGAAGCAACTCAAAATTGGTCAAAACACTTTAAAATGAAAATTTGTTTATTCCTTTCTGAATGATCCTCTATATTATACCTTCTTAGATGGATTTACGAATGAGAAGAATATACCTTCTTTAGTTAAAGTTTCTAGCTTTAATAGTTTTGCTAGAAATATTTATATACATGCTGATACATATTCCTTTACAGATGAAAAATATGATGAATAGTTATTATCAGGGATACATGCATTCATTCTGCAGTGCCCATACTAGATGAGATTCTAGTGAAATGTCGGAACTGCAATTTTATGCACTGCAGAATGAACGGATGTACTCCAGATAATAACTATTCATCAATATGTGTGTATGTTTATGTGTGTGTGTGTGTGTGTATATGTGTGTGTGTGTGTGTGTGTGTTTGTTTGTTTGTGTGAGTGTGTGTGTGTGTGTGTGTGTGTGTGTGTGTATGTGTGTGTGTGTGTGTGTGTGTGTGTGTGTGTGTGTGTGTGTGTGTGTATGTGGTTTGGGTAGGTGGGTGCGAGGATGTGTGCACGTGTGCGAAAGAGAGAGACTAGTTATTTTTTAAAAAACCATTGTAAAAGAGGATTTTATACAATTAGCGCATACTTGTGTTTATAGTCATAAGTTATATGTTCCATTTAGAAAAATTGTTTTTTTACTTTAAAAAAAAATACTAAAAAAATAGCGCTTTTTGTAATATATTTTCCAGTTAATCCATGCACGCAGTCAGTTATCTCAGTACAGAGATAGGTACCATAAAAGGTTTAGTGCGTCTAACTTACTTTACCTGGAACAGATGTTATTCATTTTGGGCTGTCTTATAAAAATATTAGGTTAGTATTGTATGAAACATATTGAAAGATTACATAATTCTAAAATTGTGTAGATATAGATATATCCATAAATGTAACTTGTAAAGGAGCCCTAATTGGTTTGTGTGCAACAATGTACAATATCTCAATTTTATCACTATTACATAGGCTCCCAAACTGGGGGGCAGAAAGTAAGTCAGGGGGGTGTGAGACCAGTTAGAAAATTGTAAGATAAATTCTCATTTAGTTAAAGTTTAAGTACACAATTTATCAAAATTTAAAACTAAATTTGCACCTCAGATTGTTTTTACACAGGTAATTTTATTTACCATGATGTTTAAGAAATTTAAATGAAATGAATGCATTTATAAAACAAATATACATAATAGTTGTGCAAATTTTATAAACTTGAATTTAAATCAACATGACGGGTTGAATAGAATAATAATTGTATATAAGTATCACGAAGTGAATGTTTGCCATTCAGCTAACAACTGTTTCCCAACAGCATCACAATGGACAAATCTTCATTTTGGATAAAACGCTTAAAAGTGTATCAGAGGCTACTTGCCTTTTTCAAGCACTTACTTATGTGAAAAAACATTTTCAGCACTTGTTGCAATAAAAACAGAATATAGGAACAAACTTGATGTTGCTAATGTTTTGCGCTGTGGTTTTTCTAAAATACAACCTCAAATAAATATGCTAGTGAAAAAATTCAATATATATAATATTTGTTTCTTTTCATATGGACACATGATTTATCTATAGTGTAAAGTGGAGGGGGCAGGAGGCTCTCATTTCAGAAAAGGGGACATGGTACCAAAAAGTTTGGGGCCCCCTGTACTAGTATGTGCCTGTATTAATTGGAATCCATGATTTTCCTACTGTTTTCCAGACCAAGGTTTTATGTTATGTGACAAATAATAGATGACTTGACCTCTCCAATGATTCAGAATTCTTTCCTCACTCCACACTCCCAATAAAGACCTGATTGTGTTATTTGTCGAAACAAATTATATTTCCTACATAACTTTATCTAACTAAATGAGTTTATCATTGACATTTAGTCTAAGCATAAATTTCTGTCACTTGTTCTGGTTACCAATGAGGCAGTAACTTTTGCAGTTGGCTCATGGCATGATCAGTTAGGACTGTTTTTGCCAACAAAAACCTTCCAGAAATTGTTAAAAACTGTGACAAGATGTAATCCTGTCTCTCTTCTAAAAATTTTCACTTAATGTTTCTGTTTCTTCTATTACTAATACCTTTTTTCTGTCATATAGGTTTTTAATCACTCATTTATCACTATTGTATATTTCTGATTTAGTTAAAATGTTAGTAAATTCTTTCATGTGATATAGCATTGTACACTCTGGACAAATTTATAAAATACCTGTGCACTTCTTTGATAATGTCTCTACATCTTTATATCAACATCTGATTGGTTAATAAAATCACTTTTCTATCCATTGTTAAAATAAAATTGTATGTTGCTAATTGGTGCTTCCAAATTTTTAGAATTTCTCGTGTTTAAAAAAAGAACATTGAGAAAGAGTTTCAGAGTGACAAGACGGTTTGAGCCACTATTAGGTATAACACCTGTTTCTTTTCCTTCCATGGAGCTACAGCCTGATGTGAACCTTGGCCTCCTCTATGAATCTTCACCAGGTAGCCCGATCCTGTGTTGCTGCTTTCCAGCTCCTCACATTAAGCAGGGCTCTGGCATCCTAAGCGAGGCAATCAATCCATCTAAGTCTAGAACGTCCTTTAGCTCTCCTTTGTAGGTAGTTCCATAGGCTTCTAGGTACATCACTCACCTCCATCTGAACCACATGCCTTGCCCAGTGCAGTTTTCCAATTTTTATTACTTCTCCAGTACGGTTCCCCAAACTGCTTATAAATTTCACAATTTCTTCTCCTCCTCCACTGCTCACCAATATTCATAGGGTCAAGAATTCTCCTGAAGATCTTCCTTTCAAAGATATCCAGGTAGTTTCCTCATTAATACCTAAGCTTCAGAGGCATCAGTTAGTACAGGATGAGTCAACATATTATACAGCTTCATTGTTTTTCCCACTTAAATACTGACTGCTTATGTGTTTGTGTGATCCAAAGTAGGCTTTAATTGCATAGGCTGTCCTTTTATTCATCTCAATGGTGGCCTTATTGGAGCTTATAACTCCTTGTTTCATAGATAACGTTAAACAATCGTATCATCGTGGAATGAGTTCTGATGTCTCAGGAGGTTCACCATCTAGCCCACAAATTTTCCTCATTTTCGGTCTCATTTTTTTCAATGCCCTGCTTCTCTATAGGAGATCTCAACAGATTAGGCCAGACTGTTCTGAATAGTATTAATAATTTTTTGAATAGAGAAATGTTCTACGTAAAGAATGATTTTCTTAAAGTTGTATAAGTTTAGAATTAATTTTACTTTCTGTTTTAAATGTTGATATACTTGCTTTACCAATGGAGTGATCAGTTTAAAAATTTTAAAGATATTGGTAACTGTATTTAATTTCTGAGAGGTCAGGCTAGATGTTAAGAGGCGTGTTTTTTAAAGTAAGTACCGTTTTAGAACTCCACCGTTGCAAGACACCACTACAGATCTATTTGTCACTTTCAAAGGTTGTTTAAGTGTGTTTAAAATGCCTCCTTCGATCAATATTATTGCCTACTGTAAAATATGCAGTGTGATACGTCTTTTTAACGTTAAAGGCATGAAATCCACTGGCATCCTTTGTAAATAGTACTTCATAAAATAAAGTCACTTCAGAATTATTTAGAGAAATTTTATATAGTGAGACGAACTTCTTAGCATTTTATGGATTCACCGTGCGGGTAACAGGCCCATAGTGGAGCAGAGGGAGTAACCAAGGGACTTGTGGTTCTAGATGTAGGTTTAAAAGGCCTTTTTGATCATCAACACTCACCCTTACTACTCATGTTATCCGCTCTACCTAGTCAAATTTCATAGGAACCTGCTAATGCAGCTTTAGATACTCATTTTAAAGTAGAAGTTACTCCAGTTCTCGACAGGCCAAGGTCTATTAGTAGGCTGTAGAAATTTCGCTGGTATACCTCTTGCTCCCACTTCTACCGCATATAAATTAAGCGATAGTAAATTTTGGTTAGTTTATTTATTAGATCATAATATTTATTCATTTTTATGGTGTGGTCTTTGGGTATGTTTGTTTCCCACAGTACTGTTAGTTCTACCAGAATGATATGTTTAATGTTTCTAGAAAAAAGCAATATATCCTGTCTAGATGACTAAACACCAACATTCTCTGGGATTTTGTAGTGCTTTTCATAAGTATCCATTAAAATAATCCAATCAGGTGCATTATCTAGGATTGAGTAGGGCTTGCTCTTAGAGTTTGTAGTTGACCCTCCTTTTATAAACCGGATTTCTCTTCTGCTTATGGTCAATCCTCTTTGGTTTATCCTATGTATAATTATGTACTGGTTTCCAACATGAGTAATGATTTACCTATATTTTGTATAATTGTTTTTTATCATTATTTAGATTATTTTTTCTACATTTATAATTCTGGAAATTTTATTGATAACTATGTACATATGATCTTTTTTAAATTAACATGAAAAATTGCAAACCGATTATTTCTTATAACTTTAAATGTTATTAGTAAGATTATAATTTGCTTTGCTTAGGAGGTAAGCCTGGATGCAACCCTGCAGATAATAACAAAGATACAGATTCAAAGCTGTATTCATTACCCGAGTTTGTGTTAGCTGCAGAAATAGATAACTTTAATCTGTACTCGCTGCTAGCATTTTGCAACAAAAGCAAGTTATCTCAAAAGGTATTTTCTAGGTTAATTTTTTATATTGTTAATTAAGAAAAAATTATCAGAAATATCAAGGCCATGTACCTTAATTTTAAAATATGAAATACAAGTAAAAAAAACTAAAATTTGTTGGTTGCTAATAATAGTCCAGTTTTAGGAGTTGCAATAATCCAGCATATGACTAAATAATAAAGAAATATAGATATTGTTATTATAAAGATATTTCTAATTGTAAATATATTTTTTTTCATATATGTTAGAGAAGAGTTTTCTGCCAATCCTAACATTTCAATATTCTCCTTTGTTGATGCGTTTTTAATGAATCGTACTGTTTGTCCAAACCTTGAGTTTGTCTCTATATACGGTTAGCCACGCCCCCACCACTTCCAGACCTTGCTTCCTATTGGTGCACACCTACTCCTGCTTCTTGCATCCAACTACTTAATAATTTAAAAATGGAGTTACTCTGAAACGCGTCAACAGAGGAGAATATTGAAACGTTAGGAGTGGCAGAAAACTGTACTCAAACATGTAGAAAAATTCCTAACAGAAATGAAGATGAGTATTTTAATAATATTTTTCTTCCTGTATAAGGGATCAAGAACCAGTTTAAAATTCTAAAAGGCGTCATTAATTTGGTGTTTTAGATTTTAAAACTGTATTCTCTATATTGCAAGTGACTTAAATTTTGTGTTATAATTAAATATTATTTTAAAACTATTTTTCTTTATCACTAGAATAATTCACCCAGGTCTCATTTTGTTTGTTAATAGCTGCATGGATTTTCGGAACACTGCCCACCTTGTGTATCAATAAGAGGTGTCAACAAAGCTCAGCAAGTAACAGGAGTTCAAGCTTTTCTCAAAGAAATTGCTAACAAAAATACTAAATCTAAACCAGGTAGTTTTAGCTCAGTACAATTTACTAATCATGTAGTTTAATGCTTTAGTTCAAACATACTTTGATATTTCTTAATTGCAAAAAAAACTGCTACTTTCGTATTATACGAAGGCCACTAATATATGTTTGTAGTAAGGTTGAATAAAATCACAATGAAATCTATCCTGACTAGATACTTCATAGATATATTTAACCCATTCGCTTACAATGATGGCGATCCACCGTCACGGCCCAGTTGGCCACTAAGTGAAGCGATGGCGAATCGCTGTCCTTCATTATAGCTTGTTTGTGTCGAGTTAGTTCTCTATAAATCCAATAGATCGCATATGCTTCTTGTTCTGCCGGCTTCGGGCTTTCCAATGGTAGCATTTTTATCTTCTTTGGACTGTCCGTTCCCTAAAGAATTACGTTTCAATCTGACGACCGATCAGCTGACATCGTCTGTAATGTTGTGTTTACGTCGTAGTTGTGTGTGATATGTTTATAAGCTAACCTAATTGTATTTAATTTGTTATTTGTATTCTTTTTAAGTTAAAAATGTGTGGAAACAATATTTTATTTGTTGATGAATGTGGGAAGGAATTGAAGGATTGTGAAATTGAGAGAATTCTTGGAGAATGTGACAGTGGCAGTGAGAGTGATTTGTTTGATGAAACATTTGGGAGTGATAATGAAATAAGCGAAATAGGACAGTTGAACATTGAATCTCAAATAGATGAAGATGTAAGTAATGAATCAAATAAAATCATAATAGACTGTAATATAATAGGTTCACCACATCATGAAAAATGTAATCTGCCTCTTTCTGCAATAAGTGATAAGTTGCAACTTGAACAGCCCTCTTGTAGTTATGTTAGGCCTAGGACTCCACTAGATGTAATTAAGATAATTTCTGATACAAATGTCCATGATTATGGCCTGTATTACCATCTAATTCAGAAGATGAAACCTCACAGATATCCAATCCAATTGAGCTACTCGATCAAATCTACCGTGATGGAATAATTGCCCCTCTGTCTTCTACTGCTAGTGAAGAGGCTGATGACCTTAGTTTTCTTGATCCTTGTCCTAGGCCTATTAGAGTTAGTACTAGAGGTAGGGGTAAACCAAGGGGGTAGGCCTGAAGGAAAAAATTACATGTTTCAAACCACCTAAGCCCACTAAAAGGCGAAGAAACCAGGCCACTAGCCAATTCACCAAGAAAAAAAAGAAAAACAAACGGGTTGGACCAGCAATATTGAAGGGAATATTATCAATAAAACTCCATTCATAGGTTGCCCTGGTGTAAGGGCAATATTACTAAGAAACTTAGGACCATCTCCCTCTGAAATAGATGTTTTCAATGCCTTTGTTGACAGTGACTTTTGGCAACATGTTGACAATGAAACGTATTATTAAATTATTAAAAAATGTCATTATCAATATTAGTATATATTTTGAAAGTAAATTTAATTCTCAATAAAAAAATAACATTAGGTTCTATAAGAAACATAAATATGAACTGAAAAGAAGTAATCAACAAAAGCATTTAAAAATTGTCTAAAAAATTAGTTTTTTATGGCTAAGACGGTGTAAAAAAAATTGTAAGCAAAAGGGTTAATATAGATATAGTAATGTTGTATAAAATTACAACCAAATCTAACCTGACTGGATGCTTTATTTATGTCTAGACGTTGTACAGTGCGCTGTTGTTATTGCACGCCCAAAAAGGTAGTTCTAACTAAAATGTGAATAAATAAACCTTACGTAACCCAACTTTAGCGTGTTTTCCTCAGTTACTTTGTGTCTTGGTACAAGTTAATTTATTTGAATATGAAGTATCCAGTCAGGATAGATTTAGTTGTAATTTTATGCAACATTACTATGTACCTGGATTAGTGGCCTCCATATAATACGTATCAAAAACAGTTTTTAAATTGTTGAAATTATCCACTAATAATTGTTAAAAATGAATTTATTTCTATATCTTCAGTATAAACATGTTAATGTGTCACTTTAGAGAAATAGGGGTGGTAAAGAGCATAAAGAAGAAATTAAATAATAAAACGTTTTTTATAAAAATGCTAAATGTACACAAATTATAAAAGTTATAATCTCAAAAAAAGCTATAATAAAAAAAGTCAATATTATTTAACTTCCAATAAATATGGTTATCCATACTAAGCCATACATTTCTGAAGTCTGTATCTTTTGTTCATACATTCATTACATCATATAGTAGCCTAAAGAGCTATTGTAAACTATGCGGAGCAGAGAAGAATATAGTTTCCATCTAATTATATAACTATCAACGGGTAATTATTAATCACTTAAACAATAGTTTTTGACTATTCGAACTTTGAATTTAGTAAATTTATTAAAACTTACTGAGACAGAACGTTTTCGATCGCTATGTGCCGATCTTCATCAGTGTCTTCTGCTTGGAGATATTGGGTCAAGCGGTGACAGTTTTACAGGTAGGTTTTTTATAGTATCAAAGAGTATGTGTGATTTGTATTGTGTTTGTTCGTTTAATATGTTTGTACTTTGTGTTTTTGTGTGTCTGTAAATTTCATATTGTTCTAGTGTGTTGAGATGTGGTCCATTTTTGTTGATGTGTAGGATTTCTAGGTTAGGGTAAATGTCTGTGTATTTGTATCCTGTATCTTTTATGTGGTTGTAAAACCTACCTTTAAAACCGTCACCGCTTCACCCAACATCTCCAAGCAGAAGACACTGATGAAGTTCGCCACATAGCTATCAAAAACGTTCTGTCTCAGTAAGTTTTAACAAATTTACTAAATTCAAAGTTCGGATAGTCATACACTGTTGTTTAAGTGATTAATAAGATTCACCGAACGTAATGGACTATAAAATTCAAGGGTAATTATTGTTCACTGACCTGATGATTTATTTGTTTCTTTTAAGCTGAAGAAAACCAAGAAGAGGATATGAAGGACGCAACCAGTAACAATCCAATCCTTCCTGTTCTAGCTTTCCTGGAAGCTTTAACAAACCACTGTGATGACGGCAGAGTTGTATGCTTGAAGAAAGCAACTATTGGTCAAGGAACACTCAAGTTCCTGCTTCTAAACCCTGCATCTCATTTCTCAGAGATAGTGCAACAAGCTAGGTGAGTATTTTATTTTATATGAAAATTGCTGAAGTCAGTGACTTTAGGTTTGATATGTTTTAAAATTTTAAAAAAGGGATTTTCTTTTACCTTTTAAAAAATATTTTACTTATGTTATCATTTTCTTTGTAGGCATTATTCCACACTATCAAGTGTTTTATAATGTAAATTAATTTTGAGGTAGAAAGAGAAAACTGTAGGTTGATAGAGACACTTAGTCAAATTTAAGAAATTATAAGATTTCTGCGGGTGCACACTCTTGCTTTATATTAACAAATCCATTTTCATTGACTAATAACCACTCCAGTTTACTGGCAAAACTTGAGTGGCTAAATGCTAGTTGATTAAGGAGAAGTTTCAATTGGTAGGGATTGTAAAAAAGTTTTATAAATAAAATAAAACTAATTTACAATTCAGTTAATTCAGACTTATACTTAAGTAATTAATCAGATATGTTTCAAAGAAACATTTATTTTTAGAGGCCAATAAAACAGGTTTTGAAAAAACCATAGTTTCTTGTGATGTCACTGGTTTATCAATAATTATAACTCATGTTACACTCACAGAGATTTGGTAATAGAAATTAAAGATGGCGGTTTTGCGAGTCAAGTATAACATTTTATTCTGCTACAGCAACATTTTAATAAATAGATCATTGTCATCATTAGGCCTTAAAAGTAACAACAAAATTCCTTGAATTTATTTTGAAACGATGCACACTGACAAAAATAATAAATTCCAACACAATTCGCAGTAATTAAATGTTTTAACACTAAAATGTTTATTTGTTATGATGTCCAATGTCCATCAGTAAATAATTTTAGTGTTATAACATATTTTGTCATAGTAAATCCTGGTGGAGTTTATTATATTTATAAGTGTGTACCATTTCAAAACAAATTCAAGAAATCTGTTATTTTTAACACGTAATGGATAACTATCTAGTTATCAAAACGTTGCTGTAGCAAAATAAAATGTTATACTTGACTCACAAAACAGCTGTCTTTTATCAATAAGTAGATGACAATAGAAGTAATTGAAAGTGCTAATGTCTTTCAAAAAGTAATTTAATGTTGTGTATCTGTGCAATTTATTGCTGAGGCAGGTTTTGGGTCCTTTCAAGATTTTTTACCCAGCCTTAGAACTGTTAAAATTTCTAGGAAATAAGAGCGCGTGTGACATTATCTATACTTATACGAGGGGAATCCAAAAAATAAGTTTCCCTAATTTTTGGGGGAAATAAAAAAACAAATTCCACAATAAACACATGTATTTTATGATCTCACGTCATATTTTTTTCTACATATTTTCAATCCCTATTCATGCACTTTTCATACCGAAGCTTCAGTTTCTTTAAACCATCTGCATACCATTCAGCCGCCATACTATTAAACCAGGTATTTACTTCTCTTTCCAAGTCATCATTGTTAGGAAACCGTCGACCACCGAGGTGATTCTTGAGCTCAGGAAACAAGTGAAAATCACTAGGAGCAAGGTCTGGGGAGTATGGAGGGTGATCAAGGATATCCCTCTTGAGTTTTTCGAGAAGCTCCCTTGTTGCATGAGCGGCATAAACACCCCCCCCCCCCATGACAAAAGCCCACGTCGTTTGTTCTGGATTGCCCGACGAAGTCTTAGGAGAACGTCACAGTACTGTTCCGCATTTATTGTTTCACCCCGAGGTAGGTAATCGATCAATAAAACTCCACAGCAGTCACAAAACACTGTAGCTATCACTTTCCCTGCCAACTAAATCACTTTGACTTTCTGTTGTTTTGTTTCGGGTGTTGAATGGTGAATCCATGTTTCATCACCAGTGACTATTCTTGAAAACAGATCTTCACCTTCGTCCATAAAAGATTACAAGAAAGATTGTGCAGCTGCCACACGTTGTTGCTTCTGGCCGTCAGATAGTAAACGAGGAACCCGCCTTGCACACACTTTTGACAGCTGAAGCTCTTCAGTGATGATGTTGTGAAGAGATTCGTGGCAAATTTCAATGTTTGGTGGAAGCTGATCCTTAATTTCGTCAAGTGTCAATCGCTGGTCAGCATCAATAACGTCGCGCACCGTAGAAATGACGCCGTCTTGGTGAGCGGTAGCTGGGCGTCCATCTCGCTGTTCATCATTAACATTTTCTCTTCCTTCCAAAAACAATTTTCGCCAATGTCGAACCATTTGTACAGTCATTACATGTTCACCATACACCTCACACAACTGACGATGAATTTCAACGGCAGATTCACTTTTTGCAGTCAAAAAATGAATAACACTCCGCACTTCACAACTGGCGGCAGATGGCAGTGGAGTTTCCATGTCGAATGGCCCGTGACTCAAGGTCAAACGGTGTACAGTCAAGCGCGCAGCGGCAATCCGTACCACTACACCCAAACTAAAAGTCCCCGCTCTCGGAAAGATGCTCCGTCACTCACGCTTGGTGACACACACGTGGGAAACTTATTTTTTTGATTCCCCTCGTATATAAAAATCTAATGGTGTCTGTCTGTGTGTGTGTGTTACTCAATCACATGAACTACTTTACCCATCAAGTTTAAATTTTATATGGTCATTCTTAGGGTTGCTGGTTAACTCATAGGCCTATTTTTAATTAGAAATTCCTTCAGGGCACCCACCCCCACCCAACTGCCCTTGAGAACTCTTTTAACACTCAATTATCTATATACTCCATTATATACTTGGCTTAATCAGGCTGATAAAAAAAAAATGTTCAAACAACCTAGAGTTAACTTTTTCATCACTGAAACAAATAAAAACATACACAAAACTCACAAATTATTCATTTATTTACTCACACGCGTTTCAATCACCAAGTCATCATCATCAGTGAGTGTTAATACTACAAACTCTAACTTACAACTAGGGTGAAAGTAAGGTTACACTTCTGTATTTATACAGTAGGCGTTGCCACGCCCATTTGTCAAAAACAACAGTTACTAACCCTACTTTAAACATGATACAACAAATACAAATTTTGTACCTAACTCAATAATTACAATAAAATTTGTAACATACAACATAATTACATATAAACAAAATAGATAATTAATATTACACTTTATTATTATGTCATAATATTTAACCTAAAAGTTACAATAAATTTTATTTTATTTTTTATTTTTTCCCCTTTTGTTACGCTAATTACAATAATATGGAATTTGGAATAGGGCCTGACTCATTGTTTACAATATTATTTTTATTCCTATTAATATACAAAGTTTCCCATGCATCCAATTCACTACACTTAACAACGTTTTTTAACAGGGTTACATCGTCTACTTTAAATTCGTGTTCTTCACAATGTTTTGCCCTCGCAGATTTTTCTGGTCTATTATATTTAATGTGAGGGAAATGTTCTTTTTTTGTTTATATGTAATTATGTTGTATGTTACAAATTTTATTGTAATTATTGAGTTAGGTACAAAATTTCTATTTGTTGTATCATGTTTAAAGTAGGGTTAGTAACTGTTGTTTTTGACAAATGGGCGTGGCAACGCCTACTGTATAAATACAGAAGTGTAACCTTACTTTCACCCTAGTTGTAAGTTAGAGTTTGTAGTAGTAACACTCACTGATGATGATGACTTGGTCATTGAAACGCGTATGAGTAAATAAATGATTAAGTTGTGAGTTTTGTGTATGTTTTTATTTGTTTCTAACATAACCTCACAAGCTAAGCTCAAAGAATATTTGTTTTTCATCACTATTTTGTATTTCGGAATGCAGTAAGCACAATACAAATGTACGTCAACCCTGTATGAAGACAAGAAAGTAGTAGAACAAATAAGCTTAAACATTTCAAATATTTCTGTAGTGTAAATTTTTTTTGAGGAGTTAAGTATATCATAGTATATTAACAGCTAATGTTAACTAAATGTTCAACAGGAGTGTAATAGTAGCCGGAGGCACAATGCAGCCAATCTCAGAGTTCAGAGAACAGCTTTTTTTGAGAGCCGGAGCCCCTATGTCCAGAGTGCTTGAATATTCTTGTGGTCATGTAATTCCTCCAGATCATATACTGCCAATAGTCCTTACACAAGGCCCGTCAAACAAACAGCTGAATTTTTCTTATGAATATCGAAATACACCTGTTATGGTAAGATTCTACAAAAGTGTGTAAACGTTTAGTTTTAAGTTTGACTCAGGCGGAAGTAAAAATTTCCATAACTTTTGTTATCAACAAAATATAAGTTTTTGGTATTGCAATATTCTACAAACCATTTGCTTTTATTGACACTTTTGTGACTTATTCCAATCATCTGTTTAACTAAAAAAAAATTAATAAATCAGAATTGTTACATATCTGTCATATTGACAAAGGTTCTCTTCTCTAGTACATTGTCAGTTTTGTTATGCTTTGTTCTTGTTTACCAATAATATCAAAGTCTTATACAAACACTTGTCTATACGGTTTCCTTTTGATATACTTATTTTCCAAAGTTATTTTGTATTTTTAATTGTGCAAAAAAAATAATGATATGTTTCATGAATATTAATTTGAATCCAATTTAAACTGTGATTTGGATTAAAGTGATTCTACTTTTTTGATTACATACTGACCTTATAGATCATCATTGTTCAATATAAAACATTATTTGATCGGGTCTACAGTTCTGATCCTGGGGCCCAGATTATGACATTGACTTTGAGTTTAGGCAAAGTTGATGGTAAAAAGCTTTGTTATGAAAAACCTGTTTTTTTGCATGAGAAATTTTGTTATAATAGATTATACAAAAGGTATGCATTAAAGTATGCATATAAGAAACACTATAACTCAAACAATTTTTTTTTATATTTTTGTTTTCAAACATTTATGTAATTTTTCTGTATACACTAAGGTATATAGAAGTATATTTTCTATGAAATTACATTTTATCCCTTTTATATTTATATATAGTTTATTTTGTTTGTACAAAAGGTATGAATTATTTTCTATAACTAAAAATACCCAGTAAGTGGTGACCAATACAGAACTTTTGGCTTAGTATACAAGGCTTAATATACTCTGTGATTCACTAATTGGAAGGTACTTTATAATTCTTTAATTATAAAAGGTTAGATTGTCCTCTTAGATTTGGTTTATCCTGCATAAAATTAGACCATGTGTATGAATTTTGAACTAAATATAATAATAAAAATACAGTTTCTACTTAATCCTCATTAGGTACTGCATTAAAGCAGGAATCGGCAACTTTTTTGTACTTGAAGGCCTCATGTTCAATCTAGCATGGCTGTAAAGGCCACAAATATAAAATAACTATGAATTTTATTATACGAGGGCTATTCAGAAAGTAAGGAACGTTTCTGTCTGACGCTGCCAAGCGCACGCCAATCTCGTACATTTTGGTGCGTGCGCACTCGGTAATTCAGTTGGCGTTCAGCCGTGCAAACAAGAACATTTCTGCGGTGTCCGTTTTTTTCGCAATTTCAAATCAAGATGTGCGCTGCGATTGAAAATCCCGCCAGTTGTGAGGTGCAGTCAGTGATACGGTTTTTGTTGGCAAAAAACTTTAAACCGGTAGACATTTATCCCCAAGTGTGTGAAGTTTACGGAAACAACGTAATGAATGACAGTTCTGTGCGAAAATGGTGTATTCAGTTTAAAAATGGCCGAACTGACGTTCATGATGAAGCGAAGAGCAGACGCCCGAGTATTGAATGTAACTGTGAACTGGTCGCTAAAGTTGATGAAAAGGTTCGCAAAAACCGCCGATTCACGATAACGGAACTTTCGCTTTGTTTCCCACAAGTTTCACGGACTTTGTTGTTTGAAATTGTCACACAAAGGTTAGGCTATCACAAATTTTGTGCAAGATAGGTGCCTAAAATGGCCACTGACCACCATAAAGGTCAGCGAATGAAGCCAAGTTGACATTTCTGGATGCCTACAACAGACATGGCGATTCACTACTGGATCGCATTGTAACTGGTGATGAGGCATGGGTAAAACATGTTAATTGCAACAAAATTAGAGTCCATGGAGTGGGGGCACACAAGCTCCCCCAAAAAACCAGGAAAATGTTTGCAAACATTTTCAGCAAGGAAGATTATGGCGATGGTTTTGGGACAGGCAAGGTGTGCTTCTTATTGACTTTCTTGAACGTGGTGCAACAATAAACTGTGAACGGTACTGTGAAACTTTGCGCAACCTTAGGAGAGCAGTTCAAAACAAGCGCAAGAGCATTTTGTTTGTGCATGACAATGCCTGACCTCACACAGCAAACTGCACAGAAGAATTCCTTGAATCAATCAAATGGGAGGTTTTTCTATAGTCCTGATCTTACACCAAGCGATTTTCTCTTGTTTCCATGAATGAAGACCTGGCTAGCAACACAGCGCTTTGACGACGACGTGGTGCTCAAGGCGCGCGTCACTGAGTGGCTGACATCGCAGGCGGCAGAATTCTACGATGAAGGAATTTCAAAGCTTGTCCACCGCTACGATAAATGTCTCCATTTGTTTGGCGACTACGTAGAAAAGTAGTATTTTAGTTGCTCTTTCAGATATATATAATAAAAATTTTTTATTGTACTTTTTTAAATTCAAAAACATTCCTTACTTCCTGAATAGCCCTTGTATTTCCTAATTTTAGATCGGTATTTATCTGATTTTAATACAGTACAGAAGGTGACTTTAACTAACGGCTATTAATGGATTTTAAAAGTGATTTTAATAAAATAGGCTACTTCCAGATTACAATCCCGACAACTTTCTACCTTAACTCTGACAAATGTCTTTATTAATGTTTTGAAGTGAATAATGAAATAAAACACATTCATTTAAAACTTAACAAAATTTTACTAAAATAAAACAAGAAAGTATAGAAAAATTATTTTAAGTAGGGGTGAACTTATCTGCATGCACATCGTAAACACTACTTTCCACTTATATCGCGCCTGTAATTTATTATCAAGCGTTTATTGTTGTGGCTAGTGTAATGGTTCTAGCCATTGAGCAACCTACTTGTATTCTAAGCCATAAGCTTAAGCTATCCGGACCACTCAGAATTCAAAAAACCACAAGTGGAGAGGGCTGCACAAAATCATTGTGCGAGCCGCATGCGGCCTTTGGGCCATAGGTTGCCGACCCCTGCATTAAAGTTTGTAATTCGGTGTTGTAGTTTATAATACTATTATACCATAGAAACACTAATTATTCTATTATTATTATTTTTTTTAATGTGTTTAAATGTTTAGAATAATTAAGGCCTAGCTCGTTCGTTTTTAGTTAAATGAAATTGGCAGAGTGTTGGATAATGTTTGCAACATTGTTCCTGCTGGTATTGTGTGCTTCTTTCCTTCATACGACTATGAACAAACTGTTTACCAGTTTTTAGAAAAATCTGGCGCCATTGCTAAATTGGCTGCTAAAAAACAGGTAAAATTTAAGCATTTTTTATAACTAAGTAGTTGGAAAACAAGGACTTTTTAGTTTGAAGAAATTAAATAGTACTTGTAATTAAAAATAGTTGCTTATTTTATGAATAGAGAGTTTGTAATTTATTTATACAGAGTTAATTGTTTTCATATTGGGTGCTTGAGGAATTATATTCCTAAAATGATCACTTTTTTACACTATTTATTTAGAGTACTGTTATTAGGGAAACTATGCAAATATTTAAATCACTTATTAATACTTAATTTTTTTCTCACTGAGAAAATTATTAACACTTATATGCCTAGCCCCTTAGTAGGTGCCCGTCTCTATCTGCTGTAAGGTTTAGAGGTAAAATATAAACAATTCCTGACTTATAATAAATACCATATTTATAACAAATTATACATTGTTGTAAAGAAAATGAAACAAGCTTTCAGGAAATATATACATATAAATTGATTACTTAAATATATATACAAGTATGCTCGTTTCAAAAATGTATTAAAAAGTAATAAAAATAAAATAGCAACACTGTACATTACTATACATTGGAATGAAAATAAATATTACATGTTGTATATTGTTTTAAAGCTAGAAGAAAATGTAATTTAGAAATATTTCTTTTAAAGTTTAGAAAACTCTCAAAAATCGAGTCATTTACAATTCCATTCAGTTCATCTTGACCGAAGACATGTCGATTGTACTTCGGTCAAGATAGGTTTCACTGTCACTGCTACTGTCTAAAATCAACATATCTCGTATTGAATCGCTTTACAACGTGTCTTTAGCCATTACATCTATAATGTAATATCTTTAACAATAAAAATTAAATATACTAAATAACTTAAAGATAAATTTAAAGCAAAAAACAAAAACATTTTCTGAAGCCTAAACAAAAATTACACAAGCTACAAATAAAATAAAGGAAATGATGGATAGATAAGATTTAAAATAAACAACAACAAACCTGCAACGTAAACAACACACACTAATAAAACACTCATTTTCTGAGCAAAACCAACATCTGTCAAACAAATACGTCTGATTGCTCTCGGTCGCCACACTTAACCAAATATGTTTTTGTTCATAAAATAAACTCTGACTGGCCTAAAGATAAAGGAAAGACATGTTAAGTAGAATAATCAATATAAAAAACGATATTGACGAAAGTGAGAATACGTGGGAATTATGTTGCTGTGGAAATAAATACGGGAACCCTAGCTATACACAGACGTAGGCAACTAGCGTTAACTAAATGGCCCAATCTATATTTGGGCGTAGGCTTGAAAGTGCTAAGAATAGTTTTTGTAAATCTTAGTTAATATTAAAAAAGATGCATCACAATGAAATTAAACATATGCAATGAGATTATTTATTATTGTCTTATTCAGGGTAACAGGGCTAATTTAATCTCGCTACGCCTTATATTAATCTTACTCTTTTATCTTTTTATATTTACAGTTGTCCCACAATGGATTGTTTATGTTTCATCAGTCATAAAAAATTATTTTTTAAAGAATGGATATTGTTTTGTATTAGTTAAACATTCCTTTGTTTTTGAGTCTTTTGCATGGAACGTTTTTAAGAATATTGCTCTCTAAAAGTTTTCTTGTAATATATTTAAATAAATGTTATTAACACACATTTTCCATGTGTTGAAGAAGCTACTATATGCTACCAGTAAAGCACCTAGACCAGGATCTCTCTTTTGTTGTGACAGTTCTGAAAAATGAGAGAAATTTTAAAATACCCAAGAAACCTGAAATAAATATAAAAGGAAGATGCATATGTAGTATAGAGTGGGGACAGGATCTTTACTTCCTGAATAAAAAGGTCTGTGGGAACACTGGCTCAATGAGGGAAGCTTTGCTAGAAAAAAGATACCTAGCAAAGTAATTGAATAAAACTTCGAAATTTACCAAGGTAGTTAGGAAGGACTAAATAAATATCAGAGAACACAATATAAAGAAATGAAAAGCCTTTCAAATAATTGAAAGTAAATAAAAAAGCAGTTGAATTTTGTGGCCCATAGTTGCTGATGTAAAAAAAAAGGAAGATGTGAATTACCATATGTGAAGAAAGACGTGAATAATTTCATATTTATCTCAGTAGGAACGTATTTCAGTGTAATCCGAGAAGGTGTCTGTCTCATCTACTTTGAATTATCGAGACTACACTGTAATTAAATATTTTACTACTGTAACAATTTCCTACCAATTTCTAGGAAAAACTTTCCTCGCTCTATTTATATTTGGTTTTTAATATAAAATTGTGTTAATGTAAGATCTTTAGTTATTCATAAATTAGATGAGTGATCAGTGGCTTAGATAACTACCTTGCAGTACAGGGGTATGACTTGTCTAAAGTCGAACTACAAGTTGCATGAGAAAAATTATAAAGCATATGATAAATAAATTTTATTAACAATACCACCCAGTTTACCACATTTGTTACTTTTAACAGTTGGGTCAAAAGTAACTGGAAAAAGGAAGAACAATGTTCATGTTTTAAACAGTGGTGTTTAATCTTGAGTTCAAAAATAAATAGTAAATATTTAATTTCAAGACAATTATACAGATAAAACTTTCCTACAAAGGTGCTGCAATATTTTTATATTACTATTTGTCAGCTTTCAGCAGTAATTTCTAAAAAAAACTTTATAGTTTGAAAACGGAGATCAAATTAAACAAAGTTACCGTAGTGACAATTTCTGCAACTATATTAACATTAATACCAATAACAACCCCTTCCATCCTCCTCCACACCATATTAAACAATGTAGTACTATAGTTTACAGATAAATATCTGTTGCTATCAGGCTCCTGCCTGTAGGGGCTCAATTGAGCCGACAGATAAGATGTTACCTATGTCACTGAGTAGCATGTGGCAGAAATAAAATATTAAATTTTTTTGGTAACTGAGAAAAGGTATTGATTAGTAATTTATAGGGTACTTATATATTATACAGAGGCCATTATTATGCTATGAGCTGTGGTGGTTAGGTTAGGTTATCATAAATATGTTACTATTACTTCCGTGTTATATAATGAATTGGTTGTAGGGAAGTGCTAAATAGAGGAACAAGCGGCATCAAGGGGCAGATGGAGATGAACTAGAGGAACATAGACTCAATTCAACTCAATTCTCGCTAACATCGGTTCTTTTTGGGAGGTAGAATGACAAGTAATTTTCACTATAAGTCAAATAAAGTCTGTCCTTTATAAATATTTAGTGTTCTTATATCCCCTGCAAAATAACCTTTAAAAATACTGGCGTTCATATAATACGTAAGTACCCTTTATACTAATAGAGTTATTGGTTTTTATAGATTTTCCGTGAACCTCGGTGTTCTGGTCAGGTGGACCAAGTTCTGGCAGATTTTGCTGCCGCTGTTAACAAAGCCAAGGAAAACCGAAATGCTAGGCCTAATGGTGGCCTTCTGTTTAGCGTTGTAGGTAATGTATTGGTCTTGTGTGTGTGTATGAACCTTTATGTGCATAGAATTATCTTGGAATTAATATAAGCTACTTTGCCACAAATTGATAGGGTAAGTCAGTAACTGCCCTTATAAAATAGAACTGTTTTTTGGTAAAAAAAAAATCTAAACAAACTTTTAAAACCAAATGTTTATGCTCTTGGTTTGTTTTAACTTGGATAATTTAGAAACTTTATACCTCAAATTGATTATTTTTACCCTTCATGTTTTATTTGTAACTACATAATAGGCACATATCATCAGAGAAAATACGAACACAAACCATTTCATCACTCTCCCATATATAAACAAAGTCTCAAATAAAATAGCACACCAATTCAAAAAAGCAGGATACAATGTAGCTTACAGAACAACAAATAAAAGCCAAACAGCTATCAGACACAGCAATAATAACAATACCAACACATACAATAACCCAGGAGTATACAAACTAAAATGCAACAACTGCAATAAGTTCTATATTGGACAAACAGGCAGATCTTTTGCCGAAAGATATAAAGAACACAAAAGCTCACTGCACACTACAATTAAATCCGCCTTCGCATATCACCTCATGGACACTAAACACTCATGCAAAAGTATGGAAAATAACATGAGCAACCTCCACACATGTAACAAAGGCCATAAATTAAACACACTAGAACAATATGAAATATATAGACATAGCAAACAAGACACATAAAAACGACATCCTAAATGAACAAACGAGGCACGGATCACACATACTCTTCGATCACATCACTTCTAACTTTCAAGAAATGGTATCAAAGAAACACAACTGCATTTCTAGCGGCAAAAATACGAAGCTGAAGAAGTTGTAAGACAAAAACATTTCTTCCAAGCTTAAGTTAACAATTTAATAACCTTTAGTTAACAAAAAGTCTGATCGCAAGTAATACCAAAAGTGTATAAATAAGAGAAAATGTAAGAAAAAATAATAAAAATGCTGTTAAAATCAATTAATCTTAAGTAAGCCTCAAAAAATATAGGTGCTACATTTCATCTTTTGGTCTAGATTATCTTCATTCTGTAAAATGCCTCAAAATATCATTTAAAAATTTGAAAGTATAAACAATTTTCTATTTTTTTGTTATTCTAAATATATTCATGCTAATAAGACACATATTTAAAATGTCAAATAAATGTGATTTTGAAAATAATAACCTTTTTAATGAGAATTTGAAAGAGCTCGTGAAATCTATATTTGCATAAATAAATAAACACAGAAGTGGTATTTTAGTTTATATAATGTCCAACAATTTAGAAACTTGATAGATATTGTTATTTCACTTCTTTGCAGAGATGGTATTGAAAGAACGCCCATGTTGCGAGGTTTTACTAGGATTATGTGGTCTTAACAAGTTTAAGGGTTACTAAGAATTGCAGATCACATTTTAAAGAATTCTCCAAAAGTCATATTAATTCATAATGTTAGCATTTACTGTGATATAATTCATATTTATTAGTAATTTCACCTTAAAATGTAATTAAATGTTTTTTGCAGGAGGTAAGTTGAGTGAAGGGTTAAACTTTAGTGATGATTTGGGTCGTTGTGTGATCGTAGTAGGTATGCCGTATCCCAACATTAAATGTCCAGAGCTGCAGGAAAAAATGGCTTATCTTGATAGTAAAGTGGTAAGTAAATTACTATTAAAAAGTTTTGCAAGTAATTTGCTACAGTTTTAAAATTATGACTAAATCAAAATACATTAATATGCTAGGAACAGACTAAACACAAAATAAAGAAATATCAATTTTTTTAAAAAATTCCCTTTGTTAATATATTAATTACAATGATAAACAAATGGACCTTTATTTAAAAATCCATACAAATAATTATTATGTTTTATTAGTTTTCACTTTTTACCAATATCTGTAGAGGCTGTTGAAATAAATAAATTTTAAAAAATTTCTTTTTTACTTTATAAGAATAGTTTTTTTTGGGAAATAAATTAACTGGATGACACACACACTTGTTATCTCAAGAGAGGTTATGTTACTACCAAAATCTGCTGGAAGCTGGACCTGTGTCTTTAGGATAAAATTATCTTTCACTTTAAGGCAATACTTTTTACTTTAGGATCTATTGATGTTCTTCTGCTTGACTTTTCAAATGATCTAACTCTCAATCTGTTCTAACCCTCAATGATTTGATCATCCTCTCTGTTTATTTTATACACTACCATATCATATAAGTGCAATTTCTTATAAAGTAAATGTATTAATACAACAATGAATGTTTAAATTATCTTAACCCTTTGAAAACCGTCCATATTTATCAAATTTCACACTAGAAAGGCTATGCCATTTTTCTGGTTTTTGTAGTACTTTAAATGTTGTATAGATTCCATACAAATCTGATTTTTGTTCCAAAACTTCTTAAATTATTAAATATTTATGTTATAAATCAATCATTTTTCCAAATTTTCATACAAAGAGTCAATATTTCCGACTTACCATCAACATTTTTCTAAATTTTCCAGGTTTCTAAGCATATAAAATCTTCAAAAAAAATACTCTCATTTTGAAATTGGCACAAATTCTTCTCTATGAGGCTTTCTACATGTATTGTTATGAATTTGAACTGTCTGCACTTGTGACAACCTTACTTTAAAATTTTTGCCTACATTCGCTACCATTATGAGTCTGAGTTTCGCTATGCCTATGTTGTTCGATTCTTACACTAAATCTTTATTTACAGTCTATCTAATTAATACTATTTCCTAAAATCTATAAGTATCTTATAATATATGTGAAATGAAATTCCAACATGTATATTTTGAGATTCAGTGTCCATGAAGTTCCTTATCACATTGTACGCATATAGTCCGTGATCGGTTTTTAGTACCTGGAAAAAACCTTAAATCGAAAAACAAAATTAGAGAACAAATTAGATGCTGCAGAAATAATACTAAATAAGTTGAAAGTTATCCTTACAACAAATAATTATGAAATGCGTTCAAAAAGTGGACACGTGATCACATGGTGGAACAGGCGACTTGAACAACCAAGACGCAAACTGTTGTTAAGATTCTTAAATATCGTCCTCGTTCATCACCGTATATATGTGAAAGAAGAACCATTTTGTTCTGGATGAAATAAGCTTTCCGGTAGTAATAATAACGCGATATGTTGAGTTTTAAGAGAACTGCAAGGATTTAAAACTCCGAGCTGATATAATGGCCCATGATCTCATTTGGTAATCAGAGAGCCTATATACTGGCTCATGGTCTTAAAAGGGTTAATACACATGATCTTATTAAGGAATTTTTATAATATTAATTCACTTTTTATGATTCCATCTTCACCTGAGCTACTAGTTTTCATTAAAACACTTGTAAATATTTTACAACTAGCCTATAGTAGCACTTACTTATAACGGTTGTGAACGGTTGTTTCGGGAAATGTGTCCCATTTTCAACTCAGACCATAACTCTAAGAGTTACTGTAGGCTACTATATGCAACTTGTAAAATATTTACAACGGTTTTAGTATTAATTCACAATAAGTTTGCTCTAAATATAATAATAATTATTAATTATTTTATTCTTTTGAGATGACTTTGAAGAGACTATGTACTTGGGCCCTATGCAGTATTCAAGAAAGGTAATGTGGCCGAAACTATACTTCAAACACCTGTTATTACTCTAGCTACTCATTTTCACAGTTGACCTGAGATGCTCAAAGGTCACAGAAATTATTTGGCACTACTGTGGATCAAATCCAGGATATTTATTAATAATCCTTTGAATATGCAACATATGGTACAGTGTGACTGCTTCTGGGAAATAATTCAAGAATTAGTTTGACCATCAAAAGCCTATGATGGAAATAGATTTATGTAAACTTAATGAAAAGAAATTTATTTTTTTTAAATCTCAAAAACCGTTAAATGCTAAAATAAATCAAGTAAACTTTAGAAGTAAACCTTATTATTCTGTATAAACAATATGAATAGCGGTGTTTATCCAGGAAAAGTAATTCACTTCTTATTCCATTTGGAAAGAGATTTTCATTTCATACATCTGATGGGTTTCACCACATTCTGTTTGGGAAAAACTTCTTGTGCACGGGTTTCACCGAATTCTGTTAGGGAATAACTTCTTGTGCACGGGTTTCACCGAATTCTGTTTGGGAATAACTTCTTGTGCACGGGTTTCACCACATTCTGTTTGAGAATAACTTCTTGTGCACAGGTTTCACCGAATTCTGTTTGGGAATAACTTCTTGTGCTAATCCATCTGGTTTCTATATTACTTTCCTTGATTTATTTAATGTTTTTTTCAGGAAAAGAGTGCTGGACAACGTCACTATGAGAATTTGTGTATGAAAGCAGTGAACCAGTGCATTGGTCGGGCAGTCAGACACAAAGCTGATTATGCAACAGTGTTGCTTCTGGATCAGAGGTATGCCAGAGCTTCAGTGCAAAAGATGTTACCTCAGTGGATCATGACCTCCTTACAAACACATCACACAGTGGGCCCTGCTATTAGTCAAATAGCTAAGGTATTTATGAATTTAATTGTTAACATTGAGGATCAGTGTTTTATTAACCCTTTGATTAGCAATGTGTGCCTGCCCTGATATGGCCCCTGAAGCAACATATTTTTGAAAGATTTTTACACTTTTTCTTTTTTCTAATTAAAAAAAATTCTTTATTTTTTAAAATTATAGTAATATTTAATAATAATATTTTAATATTTATTATTTTCTCATATTAACCACACTTTATCTTACGTTTACTGACAATTTATTTGCTGAAAATTATCTGTTAATCTTTTTTTTTTTTTGTAAAATACCCTAAACACTTTGAAACGATCTGTAAACACGTGGGAAAAACCATAGAGTGTGACATACAAAAAACTTCTTCACCATTCAATCGCCTATTCATTGTAAAATACCGCACAAACTTCGAAACAATCTGTAAACACGTGGGAAAACATGTACATTTTGGGCACAAAAGAATTTCTTCATTATTCATTCGCCTATTCAATGTAAAATACCGCACAAAGTTCGAAGTGATCTGTAAATACATGGGAAAATACATAGACTTTGTACACAAAAAAATGGTGACTATATACTCTGTGTAGTATTTAATGTGCAGATAGTTCCAAATATTTAACCTAGAATACAGTACAATACACAGGAAAAAAATCGTAAACGCACGGCAATGCTAATCTGAGAAAAATTTTAGAATGTACATATACTGGTATGCTCCCGCAGGCCATAGCACGATCTCACATACTAGTACGTCAATTCTAATAAAACGGTTAAAGGAAATTTTAAAATAAAAAATTGTTACAAATTTGTCAAATAAAAAGTAGATTTTGACCTTTAGATAAATTAAGGTGATTTTGAACAGTTTTGGACATTACATCACTAGATAATTTTAATATGTTAAAAGAATTACAAATAAAGAATATCTTTTGCTATAATAGCAAATAAAAGATGTACACTAACTCTCAAATTAATCATTTATTCACTCTGACGTTTTTCAATGACGAAGTCATCATCATCAGTGAGTATTGATACTATAAACTCCAACTTACAATTAAGTATGTTGTAAGTTGGAGTTTGTAGTATCAATACTTTTTGATGATGACTTTGTCATTGAAACACATCTGAGTGAATAAATTATTAATTTGTGAGTTTGTGTATGTCTTTTATTTGTTATTAACATAACTTCACAAGCTAAGCCTAAACAGTATTCGGCATCTTGCTATATTTTAAGGTTTTGGAACTTGACAATATTATTATTTAAAAAATTGATGTTAATAAGACAAGTAAATAATCTTAATATAAATATTAACTTAATATTCATATAAAAATTTTTAATAAAATAATTTGTAAATAAAAAAATAAAGAAAAAAAGTCACCTAATGCTGGCACATAGCCAGGGGTTTTTAGGAGCTTCAACCCTCCCTTGAACCCAAACACTTTTTGGTAAAATAAAAATTATTGGCTCATTTTCAAAATATATTTCCATTTTATCTATTTAAGACGGAGTACTATTCAAGTTTTGGAAATGGAAGCATTCCAAAAATATTGTAATTTTAGAAAAGGCAGAAAATTGTACTCAAATATACAAATATCTCTAACAGAAGTGAGGATGAATATATTATGAATGTAGTTTATACTAGATTATATTATGTAGCTTATAGATGGTTTATTTTGTATTTCATTATACTATTAATAACATCAGCTCTATAGTATTAATTTCTTCATAGAACCCATAGAAATACCATAGACTACATAAAAGCAGACCATCCTTTCCTTAAATTAAGCGCCCCCCCCCCACCCAAAGGCTGGCCACATAGTTGATTTACTGTAAGAATACAGAGACATAAAAAACTAATGAAAGTACAAACATAGATGAATATTGCATATAGCATAATGAGCTGGACTTCTGTAGTGGCTATACAGGGCTTTGTAATTTTAGGATGTTACAAATTTGTGGCAATATGTTTAAGAAAGCATTTTAATAAATTGTTACCACAGTTCAACATAGGGATAGGCCGATTCCAATTCTCGATTCCAGGAATTGTTGATTCTAATGGTATCAAGGAATCGTTGATACTCGATTCTCCAGTGAGTAAAGGGCTGATTCTGATTCTTGTTTTTTTACTTGTACTTCTTAGTCCAGGCGTCCAGCTCTAGGTGTAGCCGATAGCCCGATGTCCACTATATATTCGGAACGCCAAACTCCACAGCCCTCTGTTCAGGAGGAAGTCCTGCCACTTCTCCAGTTCAACCCTCATGTGGTCCCTCGCCGGGATGGGGTAAGTGCAATCCCGAAGAATGTGCTTGATGGTTTCGTCTTGCTCCTCATCACAAAGAGCGCACAAAGGTGATTCAGCAAGGTTAAACCGGTATAAATAAGCTTCCATGACCAAATGTCCCGTTCTTCATTCTTGTTTTTTTAAACTGCTAAAATGCGTGTGTGGTGTAGTTTATACAAAATATAGTTAATTATCAACTATAACTTATTTACGTATTGATTTGAATGAATTAAACGATTAAAGCAAATGTTGATTTGAGATAATAAAAATATTATTATTATATATGTCACAACAACAAAGAGAATCTGAAGCATTTCTAGTCCGTTCATCACTGCTTGTCTCTCTCTCTGCTGTCTCATCTCTCTCTCTCCTCGCTTCTGGCCGCCACATCTCTGAAACCATACATGTAAAACAAAACACAAAGAAAAGGTAGTTCCAATTTTTCCAGTTATACAAACTGAAATGCCTGTTGCTGAAGTTATATTGTAATTGTGAACTGAAGTTCATGTTTGTAATTTTAAATAAATCATTACTTTTATCCAATATGTTTGTCACCCTTTTAGAAATTTGTATTCATAAATCAAGGATGAACGTTCTGTGTAGCCTATTGCATTAGAACAGAACTTTTAAGTGGCTTCACCATGTGACCAAGATAATAAATAAATTCATTATTAGGGACTATCATGTAGGCCTATACGACTTAAAAGAATCGAAAGTAAAATTTGAGAATCGGAATCGAAAGTTTTAGGTATCGGAGCATCTCTAGTTTAACATATAACTGTTACATCTCCACGAGGGGAAGGATGAAATAAATAATTGTACACTTGATTGACCTAAATGGAATAAATATTTGTTTTATTGAGTGTTACAGTATAATATAATTTAAACAAACCGAATATTCTTTGTTTTAAACAATATTAGAAGTTACACTTGGAGGAAACGTTTTCGTCTTACGACTTCTTCAGCCTCGTATTTTTGCCGCTAGGAATGCTGCAGTTGCGCTTCCTCGGTACCATTTTTTTGAAATTTAGAAGTGATGTGATCGAAAAGTATGTGTGATCTGTGCCGTGTTTGTTCATTTAAGATGTCATTTTTATGTGTGTTGCTATGTGTATATATTTGAAATTTATGGCCTTTGTTGCATGTGTGGAGGATGCTCATGTTATTTTCCATACTATTGCATGAGTGTTTAGTGTCCATGAGGTGATTTGCGAAGGTGGATTCATAGTAGTGTGCAGTGCCCTTTTGTGTTCTTTATATCTTTCGGCAAAAGATCTGCCTGTTTGTCCAATATAGAATTTATTGCAGTTGTTGCATTTTAGTTTGTATACTCCTGGGTTATTGTATGTGTTGGTATTGTTATTAATGCTATGCCTGATAGCTGTTTGGCTTTTATTTGTTGTTCTGTAAGCTACATTGTATCCTGCTTTTTTGAATTGGTGAGCTATCTTATTTGTGAGTTTGTTTATGTATGTGAGGGTGATGAATTTGTTTGTGTTCGTGTTTTTGTTATTACTGTTTTTGTTAAGTATTTTTCTGTGTAGTTTGTCTATTAAATAATTGTCATATCCATTTTTGTAAGCTAAATATTTGATTGTGTTTAGTTCCTCTGTGTAGTTAGTTGTGGACATAGGCATTTTATTTAGTCTGTGTAGTAAATGTTTGAATACTGCGTGTTTATGTTGTATTGGATGGTTCAATGAATTGTGTATCAATGTGTCTGTCATGGTTGGCTTGCGGTATATGTTGAATTCATGTTTGTTTTGATTTTTTGTTATGGTGATGTCTAAGAAATTCAATGTTATGTTGTTTTCAAATTCTGCAGTGAACTGGATATTTTTGTGTATTTTGTTTATATGTGTTTGGAGTTGGCATTGTCTTATGTTTTCTCGGTATAGTATTATAACGTCATCTACATATCTGTGCCAATATATTATCTTATCTGCGTGTTTGTTGTTATTTATGATTTTATTCTGTTCTATGTGTTGTAGGAATACTTCTGCGAGAATGCATGAAATTGGTGAACCCATTGGTAGGCCTTGTTTCTGTGCGTAATATTTGTTGTTGTGAGTGAAGTAGTTCTGTTGTGTAATGGTGTTCAAAATGTGTATGATTTCTTTTGTGATATTTTCTGGAGTGTTGTTAAGTCTTAGATTGTCTCGTAATATGTTTAGTGTTTCTGTGACTGGGATATTGGTATATAGGTTTGTGATGTCAAACGATGCCAAGGTTGAGTTATGAGGGATTTCAATGTTCTTTATTTTGTTTACTAAATCTATTGTGTTCTTTATACTTGTGTGTGTGTCTAGTTTTATGTATTTTCTAATAGTTCTATCCATATGGCGTTCTAGTTTGTGTGCGGGTGAATGTTGGCTGTTGATTATCGGTCTTATTGGTGTTCCTTGTTTATGTAGTTTAAGAAGTGCTTGTAAGGTAGGTCTTATTGCTTTAAGGTATTTTTTCTGTGTTTTAGATATTACGTGTTTTGCTGAATTAATTATGTTTTTAACTGTGTTGTGATATTCGTTTGTTGGGTCTTTATTTGTTTCTGCGATGTTGTTTGCCGTAATGAATTCATTAATTGTATTGTTTAAATCCTGCGTATGTATAATAACTGTAGTATTACCTTTATCTGTTTTTACGTACTTTAAATCGTGTTCTCTGGCTTATTGTTTTAGTGATTTGGCTGTCTGTATTTCATTGGTGTGTGTTATGCTCTTTTGGGTCTTTTGTGTTCTTATTGTGTTACTAATTAAATGTCTTAAGTGTTCTTGATCTTGTATTTCTGTCTGTTGTATATTGGTTTCCGTGTCAATTATAATTGCTGTTTTCGTTTTATTTTTATCTTTGTAGTGTATATTATGTTTTAGGCCTTTATTTAGTAATTCTATTTCTTCAGTGGTAAATGTGATGTTAGTGTTGTTTATTGTTTTTTCATAAAAAGAGTGTTTTGGCTTTTTTATTTTGGAAAGATAAGATTATAGGTGTTTAAATTCTTAATTTACTCATTTTTATTTCTGTTAGGAGTATTTGTATTTGAGCAGATTTTTTTGTCTTTCCTAACATGACAATATTTTCCTCTGTTGATGTGTTTCGGAATGACTTCATTTTCATAACAAATCGTAACAAAAACTACTGAGGAAAGTACTATAATGTTAGGAAAGGTAGAAAAATGTAATCAAATATTTATAGGTGTTACTTGAAGAAAAAAATTCCATCAAATTTGACTAAAAGTTGATACTCCAGACCTTTCCGTATCACCTGTTTATAATAGGTTCATACAGTATAATACAGAATTTGTGCACTTGTATGTGCACACTTTATGCTTTTGATTAAATAAAAGTAGTTTTAAAATGTATACTTTTTCAAAGTTTTAATTGGACTGAATTTACAACTTTAAGGAAACCCCTACTGTTTTACCTCAAACTTTTACAAAACCTGATGCAAATGCTATCTATTTTGCGATGCGAAACTTACATATACTAAAACTGTTATTTAAACGTTCCTTGCAAACATGATGCACAACAATGATGCACACTAAAGTCTGCTATAAATGGCTTTGATCATCATTCCCCATGAGTTTATGAGAGTAATGTATTTTTTTAAATATATTAATTGTTACAATGTAAACAAACCCCAATACCACAAAAATAATCAAAAATGACAATGTAAAACAAGTTACTTAAGATTAAACTCTTATGTACATTATGATAACCATGTCATCATCAGAGGGTTTTATTACAAAATTACAATCTAGCAAACAAGAAGTTACAAACTATATTGACGCCAACCATTCTCTACGGTCGCTATATATAGGCGTGAGGTAAGCTCTGCCCTCGACCAACAAACAACGATCGGCCATCTTGAACCATATAAGCCGTGGCAGAAAAGACTACACTATAATAATAAATATATAATATTAACTACAGCTAATAACAATAAATAAAATAAAAGACTAATTAAAATATTGCATAGTATTTGAAAAATGATTAATAAAGTAAAGGATGTAGAGCTTCTTTTATTTTTGTTTTTTAGTTATTTTAGTAGTATTGGGGTTGTTGCCAATATTTTCATTATAATATATTGTACCACTGCACTCTTGATATTTTATACTATTAATTGTGTTAATATACATTTTGAAGAAGAATCATGAATATCTTTTCTTAACTTTTGGAAGGGATCGCTTTGATACTCATTACAAATAATGATTGGATGGGGTTGTTATTGTTTTTAATTTCATTGTTCATATTTACTCAAATATTCATTTTTCATATTTTCAGTTTTTTGCTGCAAAGAACATGAAACAAAAAGTCGGAGCTTCTTGATTTCCTGTTTTGGTAAGTAATGATGAGGGGGGCTTGCAATACAAAAGCATAGAGTAAGTTTCTTCATGAATGTCAAAAAGTAACTTCTGGTTCTTATTATTAAAAATAAAAAAACAAACCTTTGTGACATTTTTGAAAGGAAGACTTTAAAAAAATTCGTTTCAAATACATTGTAAAAAAAGAGGCATTTTCAGAAGGTATGACTCAACTTTCACTTGGAAGTGGAACATGTCACCCAAAATAGCTCATAAATTCTCATACATTATAAGTGTAAACCAAAGGAGAAAACCTGATAAGTCCATTTTTAAAATTTTTAGGTTATTTGCTCAAATATTGCGCATATATGGAGCTTTTTTTTAGTTTACTTTACAAGGGAAAGAACCTGATAGATCACGAGATATCAGCACTTTTAATTTTGGCATTAAGGGGAAGAACCTGATATGTCCAGCTGAGTTAAAGGAATAACCTGACATGTTACGGTATTCTGTAGACTTGGTGTGTCGTGTTCTATAGATTTTGGTTGTCAGTGTGTATTTTAGTGTTTTAAAGTAATAATGCATGGTGTGGTTTAACACAATGGGTGATATAGTGACCTGTGATGACAGTCAGGTAGTGGAAACTACGCTTAAGAAATACTGAAAGAGACAGAAACGTGGTAGATTACGTGAAGCTACAGTCTCATAAAACCGGTGACCGACGTAATTGTAAAAACCTTTGATTTCACACATTAACAGATTGTTTAAAAGTTCGCTTTATTGACGAAACTGTATCTAAAATTAAAGTATGCAAACAAACTTTTATTCCAATTCATGGCAACGGACGGGGTAAATTAAATCATCTGTTAGAGAAATTTAAAAGTGGGCCTGATCCTCCAAGGAATCTTCCTGGTGTTCACAAGAATCGGCTTCATAGATTAAATCAGGAACTGATTTCAAAGGTACATAACCATATAAAATGTTTCCAGTCTCGTAGCATCCACTACAGCCTTGAAAAAATTTCTGAAGTGTATTTGTCTGAGAAGTTGAATATTAAAAAAATGTACAATTTATTTACAGAAATGCACCCAGAAGTCAAACTGCCATATCAAAGCTATCTATATATATTAAACAGTGATTTCAACATCAGATTTGGACACCCACGCTGTGACATGTGCAGTACCTGCAATGCATTTGAAGCGCAAGAAAAGTCTTTACAAGTCCAATTAAGTTCATTTGTAACTGAGATTAAGGAACAGATAATAAACGAACTACTTAATCGATCACATGAAGTTCATTTAAGAAAACAGAAGGTATTTTATGACAGGAAAAAGCAATTTAGGCACAGTGCCAGAATGATTGACTATAAGAAAGCTATTTGCATGGACTTCATTGTCCTGATATATCTTGTTACAGGGAAAGATCCTGATAAGTTCAAGACAAATAAGGTTTTTCCCTTCTCTAGCATAACATTATATCCTGATTAAATAGTTTTGTTAGAGGTTGAATAGTTTAACTTTTATTAAGTTTTTTTGTACTAAATTAGTGCTCATGTAAAATTTGCAAAATGTGACTTATCAGGTTCTTCCTCTTCAGTCTTTAAGTGTAAATGTTACTTTTTGAAAATGATCAAGTAGTTGTTTTCCAAATAATCTAATTCTAAAGTTTTCAGGAATTTATTAATACAGATTAATTTTTTAATAACCACAATACCCAATACTTTATTAAATTTAAAGCTTATGAAGATATTTTTCATGGTACTGACTTTAGCTCTGAATTAAGTTCCACAGGAGGCCCATCGATCAGGAAATACAGGAATATTGGCATACAGGAATTATTACTGCACAGAATTTTGATAATTCTGTTACTGTTTCTAGAGTTTTATTGTGATTATGAATTTTTTATTCACATTATAAAAGTAAATTTTTACATTTCGTATTGTATATATTTTTTTTATAATTTGGATACAAGACACAAAATCAGGTTAATTTTATCCAACGTTGTCAATGTTTATGTTGGGAAAGCAGGACTGTCATTTAGTTTGATGACATGCGGGGTGAGATTTCATCAGGGGCACCCACTCCAAAATCAATCCTCCATGCCACCTACCCATTATTACATCTATCTGTAAAGATTCAAGCTAAAACACAGCGAGAGACATGGCACAATACTATCAAACAATGAGTTAAATACAGAAATCTATACGGAGCATGGTAGCGTAATTACACAACTTAATTACTACAACTATTTAAACAAATTTTAAATATTTGTAGCAAGGATTATTGTTGTTTAATGATTATAATAAGTTAAACTAGCAATGAGACAGAGACTGGACTAGCTCATTAGCTCAATTGTGCGACAGGTTGTGTCGCTTTATTTTTGTATCCTGTAATATTTGAAATTCAGTTATACCTAACTTTAAAACTTTGATATGTAAATCTAACTTTTTCAAATTTTGTTGTGATGAGTAGTGTGGGAACTGCCTACGATATTTTAAACATCTATCTATTAGATACACTTTATAAAAGAGTTTACTAGGAAAAAAAGTTGTATAATCTTAACCAATTAAAAAATAAAAAGCCTGGAATTACACATACAACCTTAGAATAAGAGATATTTACAACCTGAAAATGAGCAAAAACCAATTTCGATGTCGGCAAACTACTCATAGCTCATATATTTCAGAAGGTACCGAAAAAAGATGAAACCAATCAATTATTTTTAAAATTTTTTTGCTTGGAATTAGTTATAGAAGTCTTTTATAGCCAGTAAATAGGATACTTTTTCAAACCAGCAGTATTATGGAACCACACCAAATCTAATTCACCCTCTTCGTAATAATTTTCTTCACTACTCTTGCAGAATAATACGATGCTATCATATGACATGTAAGAATCTCCATCAATAACGTGTGTAACAGCCATAACTTGCTCAGGTGTAAATATAAACATACAAAACATTAAACTTGATATGTAAATACAAGCACAACACAATTATTTATCTATCGGTAGTCTAGTAAATAACTCAATTTTCTCTCAGTTACACTGTCATTTATAAAGGGTTAAAATAATTGATATTTTGGATTTATATTTTTAATAAAAGAAATATTAAGTTTAGATTTTTCATGTTTTAAACAAATCAGATATTCAATTAAAAATATGTTTTTATTTATATTTCACTTGCTTGTGGAATTTTTCAAACACAAGCAGAGCAGGATTGCCGGGGCATATGGAGCAGTAAGTAGTGGATTCCTTTCAGACACCTTTTTTAGATCTATCACTGTAAACCTTACATTCCCTGGTTCTCTTTTGGCATTTGTATGGAGTGTGGAAAGAAGAAGGATTATGTCAGGGCGAATTGAGTTTTTTCAAAGTGGAGTATTATAATAAATTTTATTAATCTTTGTGTATCTGTTAGTTTTGTCAACAATTTGTTGAAGAAGTTCATGTGAGAAAAAAAGTTGAAGTCTTTTTCTGTTACTGGTGCATTTTAAAGAAGGGGTCGGTAACCAGAATTTCCTAAAAACCGAAATGCTTGAAAATTTTCTTTCTCGGTCTAATCTTCCAAGTCCTGAATATTAGCATCATAGTCACTAGTTTTGTCATTGTCACTGTCTACTCGGTATCTGACTCATCATTTTCTAAATCGAAAAATTTACCAGAAGCATTTGTACTAGTTCTCTTATCGTCAGATAATTCTGATAGCTTACCTTTTTCCTCGTCCAATAGCTGCACAGTTCTCATAACACTGCCTTCTTCCATTGTGAAATAAAAATTACTTTTAAACCACAAAATTTTAGCAAAATGAAACAAAACAAATTAATAATCAATTCACCAAAGAGAGACTTTAAAACAAGCTTTAACACTATTAACCTTGAAAAAAATGAAACAAAACAATTAAATAATATATTCCACAAACAGGCACTTGAAACTTAGTACTTGCATATGAGAAACCAAGACACTTTGTGACCATGTGAAACGGCGGAACGTGTTGTTCTAGGAATAAGTTTAACCTAAACCACAACCTAGGAAAACAATAAGGTTTGGTAAAAAGGTAATACAAAATCCATAGCTTTTCGCCTGATAATTAAAAAATGGCAAACTGGATTTGTTTTTTCGTGGAACGCCAGAAAAACAACGCCAAATTAAACCAGGCTTCTGAGTAAATATGACAAAAAACATTGCCGACTATTACCCGGCTTCTGATAACTGCGTCAAGATTGTTGCTCAGTTTGTCGGAGCTGAAACGCATACTGCCGTTGCCGATTTATACCCAGCAGTGGAGTGCAAAGGATTAATGATATTACAATCATTGAATGACCTTTGTTGATATATCATTTTGTAATTTGTGTTTTTTTTCAAATTTTGTCCACCTTCATAATTTCTATTAATGAATATGCACAATCCACGAGCTTTTTTTTGAATAAAATATATTTTACAGTATTATATGTTTGTAAAAATAAATATGTGAAACATAATATAAATATGTTTTAAAAGTTCATGAAGCAGGTTAAATTAAATAAAATTAGAACAACATTATGGAGGATTAAAGGGGCATGTAATAGGAATAAGTACAAAATGATGGATAATGTACATTTATCTTTCAGACATTGAAATGTTTTAACTTGCTTATCATTACTGTTTTCAGATGATGTAATCAATCACTTGTATGCTCTCTATATAACAGTGAAGACTGAACCTTATCACTACAGATCTAGAAGTCATATTGAAGAATTTTTAACGTATAACTAAAAATGTGATAATTTTAAAACTGTTTTATATGTAGAATATTTTAATAAAATTTAATTTTGTACCCTTCATGAGTCAGTATTTACGTCTAATTGTTCCTGTTCTTACATAATTATCTATAAAATTTCTTGTAAGTAATAAAATTGGAAGAAGTTTTGTGGTTTGTTGGCTACTGGGACAAGATTTTATCAGGCCCCACTTTCTTTAAACACATTTGTGTTTACACAGAGCATGATGTAACACACACTATCATGTAAACATAATGGTATCATGATAAACACCCAAAGAGCAACACAACTGTGAACTGAACAGATTTAAAGTCATTAAAACAGCCTGACTATATTTTGGAGTAGTAATTACAATACATGTTTAAAACAGTCTTATCATTTCAAATATTCATTACAACAAGCTTTTTATTATAACAAATGAAAGAAGAAAGCCTATATTTTCATTTGGTGATTTCAGCCTTTAAATATAGCTTACGGTTTTTGAGTAATTGACCTGAAAAAAAAGATAATTATTTGACTTTAAGCTAAATACCAGTAAACTTATGTCAAGTGGTTCAGCATTAATCCGCTACGGGGCAGCACCTGACGGTATTTCCTAGTGATAATTTACTTACACAAAATGCAAATAACTCTAGAACTGAACAAAATATTGAAAAACTATTAGGAACATGTCATTCTACGTTAAATGCAGCTACAATCTACATACTTAACAGAAAATCCTATTTTTCATCGAAACTCTTTAGGAAAAGTTGAAGGGTCCCCCCTACTCAATTCGCAAAAGTCGAAAATTAATTGTTCTCCAGCCAATAACTAAAACTATTAAGATATTTTGAAAGTAAAAACAGCGTATGAAAATTTAGATATTCTTTCGTTTCGTATAAGAAGCATCTTATTGGGTTGAGTATTAACAGAGATATGACGGTTTTAAAAAAGCCCTGCATCGTGCAAAACTGGAAATAAAATCAGGCAGTATTTTTATTACTTTAAACGGTTTTATAATGGTTTTTTATTCCTAAACCATTTAAGATATCGAGCTCGAATTTTCTTCCAACAATCGAGCTCGAAAGTTGTTTCCTCAATGGTTTTCCACCTTTAGGTGTATATATAACCTATTTTTTTCAAGCATATGTATTTACATTAACTTTTTATGTTTTTACATAAATATATTGATGAAAGACCTTTAACGAAACAAGTTGTTAAATTTAAGGCCTTAATTCTTAACGGTTTAGAAGTTATATCCTTCTAAAGTAATATACAGTCAGTTTACATTTCAAAGTTACATCATACAGAGCCTATTTAAAATAGTCATATATTCTTATATATTCTTCATATCAAGCTATTCATTATACCAAATGAAAGAAGAAAGCCTATATTTTTATTTGTACACTTAAGTTTTTAAACATATTACACAGTTATTTAGTAATTGGCCTGAAAAAATTATTAATGTTTGACTTTAAGCTGGATACAGCAAGGTGTAGTTCAGCAATAATCCGATAGATGGCAGCACCTGACGGCATTGCATACCAATAATTTACTTACAGAAAAAAAGCAAATAACTCAAGAACTAGACAAAATTTTGAAAAACTATTGGCATCACGTCATTCTACGTTAAATACAGCTACAATCTACATACATAACAGAAAATCCGATTTTTCATCGAAATTTGGGAAAAGTTGAAGGCACCCCCCTTCTCGTTTCGCAAAAGTCAAAAATTACTCGTTTTCTCGGGCTTAGTACTCAAAGACTGTTCAAGATATCTTTAAACTGAACATAGCGGATAAAAATATAGACTTTCTTCTTTCATTTCGTATAAGAAGCATCTGGTTGGGTTCAATATTAACAGAGATATGACTGTTTTAAAAAAGGCTTGCATTGTGTAAACCTGGAAATGTAAAATCAGGCAGTATTTTTATTACTTTAAACGCGTATAATTCCTAAACCGTTCAAGATATCGAGCTCAAATTTTCACAAGTTGTTTCCTCGAACGTTTCCCATCTTCAGATGTATATATAACTTATTTTTTTTCAATTATATGTATTTTGTAAAAAAAAAAAATTACATTAGCTTTTTATGTTTTTACATAAATATATTGATGAAAGACCTTTAATGAAACAAGTTGTTAAATTTAAGGCGTTAATTCTTAACGGTTTAGAAGTTATATCCTTCTAAAGTAATATACAGTCAGTTTGCATTTCAAAGTTACATGAAAAAGGCCTATTTAAAATAGTCATATATTTTTATATGTTCTTCATATCAAGCTATTCATTATACAAAATGAAAGAAGAAAGCCTGTATTTTTATTTGTACATTTAAGTTTTTAAACATATTACACAGTTATTTAGTAATTGGCCTGAAAAAATTATTAATGTTTGACTTTAAGCTGGATACAGCAAGGTGTAGTTCAGCAATAATCCGATAGATGGCAGCACCTGACGGCATTGCATACCAATAATTTACTTACAGAAAAAAAGCAAATAACTCAAGAACTAGACAAAATTTTGAAAAACTATTGGCATCACGTCATTCTACGTTAAATACAGCTACAATCTACATACATAACAGAAAATCCGATTTTTCATCGAAATTTGGGAAAAGTTGAAGGCACCCCCCTTCTCGTTTCGCAAAAGTCAAAAATTACTCGTTTTCTCGGGCTTAGTACTCAAAGACTGTTCAAGATATCTTTAAACTGAACATAGCGGATAAAAATATAGACTTTCTTCTTTCATTTCGTATAAGAAGCATCTGGTTGGGTTCAATATTAACAGAGATATGACTGTTTTAAAAAAGGCTTGCATCGTGTAAACCTGGAAATGTAAAATCAGGCAGTATTTTTATTACTTTAAACGCGTATAATTCCTAAACCGTTTAAGATATCGAGCTCAAATTTTCACAAGTTGTTTCCTCGAACGTTTCCCATCTTCAGATGTATATATAACTTATTTTTTTTCAATTATATGTATTTTGTAAAAAAAAAAATTACATTAGCTTTTTATGTTTTTACATAAATATATTGATGAAAGACCTTTAATGAAACAAGTTGTTAAATTTAAGGCGTTAATTCTTAACGGTTTAGAAGTTATATCCTTCTAAAGTAATATACAGTCAGTTTGCATTTCAAAGTTACATGAAAAAGGCCTATTTAAAATAGTCATATATTTTTATATGTTCTTCATATCAAGCTATTCATTATACAAAATGAAAGAAGAAAGCCTGTATTTTTATTTGTACATTGAAGTTTTTAAACATATTACACAGTTATTTAGTAATTGGCCCGAAAAAATGATAAATGTTTGACTTTAAGTTGGATACAGCAAACTGTAGTTCAGCAATAATCCGCTAGATGGCAGCACCTGACGGCATTGCCTACAAAATTACTTACAGAAAAAAGCAAATAACTCAAGAACTAGACAAAATTTTGAAAAACTATTGGCACCACGTCATTCTACGTTAAATGCAGCTACAATCTACATACATAACAAAAAATCTGATTTTTCATCGAAATTTGGGAAAAGTTGAAGGCACCCCCCTTCTCGTTTCGCAAAAGTCAAAAATTACTCGTTTTCTCGGGCTTAGTACTCAAAGACTATTCAAGATATCTTTAAACCGAACATAGCGAATAAAAATATAGACTTTCTTCTTTCATTTCGTATAAGAAGAATCTGATTGGGTTGAATATTAACAGAGATATGACTGTTTTAAAAAAGGCTTGCATCGTGTAAACCTGGAAATGTAAAATCAGGCTGTATTTTTGTCACTTTAAACGTGTATAACTGCTAAACCATTCAAGATATCTAGCTCAAATTTTCAAAAGCTGTTTCTTTATTGACTGCCCATCTTCAGATGTATATATGACCTTAATTGTTTAAATTATTAGAATTTACAAAAAAAAAATTAGAATTATTTTTTCGCCTTTTTTTATAAATATAAAGATGAACAATCATTGGAGAATCAAGTTGTAAAAATGTAAGCCCGATATTTTCCACGGTTAAGAAGTTAAACGCTTTTAAAGTGATTAAAAGAGGCAGACTCCATTTCATAATTGCATGATAGAAGTCTTTTTTTTAAATTGTCTCATTTTTTCAAATAATATTCACTACAAGCCTTTTCTTATACCACATGAAAGAAATAAGTCTATATTTTCATTTGGTGACTTCAGTTTTAAAACATATTTGAATAATAGGCCGAAGCAACGATATAATTCGACTTACTGCTAGATACGGCATTCTTGTTAAGAAATAGTTCAGCATAAATCCAATAGGTAACAGCACCTGCCGGTATTTCCTAATAATCACGCAGGAATCCAGGTGGATAGTTCAGCATAAATCCAATAGGTGACAGCACCTGACGGTATTTCCAAAAAAAAAAAAAAAATACCGTAATGAGCTGCCATCTACCAAACAAACGCTGAACTACTTGGTACCTGATGCCTATATCCAGAAAAACGTCATATAATATTTATTTTTTTTGGAGGTAAATTACTCTATAACTGTAAAATTTTATTAAAAACTGATGTCAACAAGTGAAAATATAGACTTACTTCTTTCATTTGCGCTTAAAAAAACCTTGTTGTGATAATTATTTGAAAATATATGATTATTTCCAAAAAAAATAAATAATTGTATGCAGCTACTTGGAAATGCTGTCTGTATTTTATGATTTTTAAAGGAGTATAACACCTAAATCGATGAAGATGTCTGCCTTAAATTATCACGACTAGTTTCTTAAATTATTTTTCATATTTATTGTTATATAAAAGCTTTAGAAAATAAAATGCGCGACACTTACCGTACTGTTTCATTTCACTATCTCCTGATTCTCCATGGAAAGAGCTTATGAGCTTGGTACATGGGCAATCAATCCCGTTTCCTTCATTCGCGGTAGGGATACTAACCGCATGCGCATGTGAGACGGAGGTAGCTCGCTAGAGGTTGGCTGCCACGAGGGCTGGGCGGGTTTTGGGAGCTCAGACCCGGGTTAAAAAAAAAAAAAAAAAAAAAAAAAAAAGTAGTCAAACAGGAATCCAGGTGTAATAATTTACTTACACAAAAATGTAAATAACTGAACAAAAAATTGAAAAACTATTGTCATCACGTCATTCTACGTTAAATGCAGCTACAATCTACATACATAACAGAAAATCCGATTTTTCATCGAAATTTGAGAAAATTTCCTTCTCGTTTCGCAAAAGTAAAAAATTACTTGTTTTCTTGGGCCTAGTACTCAAAGACTGTTCAAGATATCTTTAAACTAACATAGCGGATGAAAATATAGACTTTCTTTTTTCGTTTCGTATAAGAAGAATCTGATTGGGTTGAATATTAACAGAGATATGACTGTTTTAAAAAAGGCTTGCATCGTGCAAACCGGGAAATGTAAAATCAGGCTGTATTTTTGTTACTTTAAACCTGTATAACTCCTAAACCATTCAAGATATCGAGCTCAAATTTTCAAAAGCTGTTTTTTTATTGACTGTCCATCTTCAGATGTATATATGACCTTAACTGTTTAAATTATTAGAATTAAAAAAAAAAATTAGAATTTTTTTATGCCTTTACATAAATATAAAGATGAAAAATCATTGGAGAAACAAGTTGTAAAAATTTAAGCCCGATATTTTCCACGGTTAAGAAGTTAAATGCTTTTATAGTGATTAAAAGAGCAGACTACATTTCATAGTTGCATGATACAAGTCTTCTTTAAAGTAGTCACATATTTTCAACTAATATTCACTACAATTTTTTCTTATACCACATGAAAGAAAAAAGTCTATATTTTCATTTGTACACTTCAGTTTTGAAATGTATTTTAAGGTTTTTTAGTAATTGGCTCGATGTAAATGTTGAAGTTGTGTTTTTGTGTGTTGTTTTTTGTTATGGTTAGGTCGAGGAAATTTAGGGGATCGGTTGGTTTTGATCTCTGAGATGAAGTGGAGTTTTGGTTGTATTTTATTAGTGTAGGTGTGGAGTTTTTCGCATTGTCGGGTGTTGCCTTTGTACAGTGTTATGATATCATCGACGTATCTGTGCCAGTAAATGATTTTGTGTGCGTGTGTATTGTTTGTGAGTGTCTTGGTATTTTCTATGTGTTATAGGCCACCTGGTTGTGAATAGAAGTTTGAGTTGTGGGTGAAATAGTTTTGTTTGGTGATGGTTTGGAGATGGTTTAGGATTTTGGTAACATGGGTTTTAGGTATGTTGTTCTGTATTAATTTGGTTTCTAGGATTTTGAGAGTTTGGGATATGGGTATGTTGGTGTACATATTTGTTATGTCGAGTGATAGTAGTGTTGAATTGTGTGGTATGTTTATGTCTTTTATTTTATTTATGAGGTTTGTTCTGTTTTTTTTAATGTTTTTCTGTGTTCAAGCTAATAGATTGATTATTTTGTCCATGTATTTTGTTAGTTTATGGACATTTACAGGGAACCCACAATGACAGATACACTTATCCACAACACCTCAAACCACTCTATCCAACACAAACGCGCTGCCTTCAGATCCATGTTCCATAGACTTAAAGAAGTTCCAATGACCACAGAAAACATAAACAAGGTTTGGAATTGGTTCCCAAAGTGGGGGGGGGGGTGTAAGTCAGGGGAGGCCGCGAGACCAGTTGGAAAGTAAAAAGATAAATTGAATATATTTAGTATTTAAGGAACAAACTTGATGTTGCTAATGACTTGGGTTGTGCCCTTACTAAAATACAACCTCAAGTAGGTATGCTAGTGTAATAAATGCAAGTTCAAGCATCTCGCTAGCAGATTTTTCTCTTATCAGTTAAAATTTACCTTGCAAATAAAACTTAAAATGTTATATCATGTTTCTTGCGAAAGTATGTATACATATATTGTTTTCAATATATATAATATTTGATTCTATTTCATATGGCCATACCATTTATTTATAGTGTAAAGTTAAGGGAAGTGCGGAAGGATTTCATTTCAAGAGGAGGGGGTGTGGACCTAAAAAGTTTGAGAACCCCTGTCTTAAATTAATCAAAACAGTGGGACATTTCCAGGTTGTTTATTCAAGGCTTTTTTAAAACATTTAATCTCTGTTGCAAACATTTATCACAATAAGATTTTGGTTATACCAAGACAAAGAGGAAAGTATATATTTTGATGTCTTCATATTTATATATATTTCAGTTTTTCTGTAATTGGCTACAAAAAACTACTAATTTTTTGACTTTATACTGCATACAGCATTTCTGTTAGTAATAATTCAGTATAATTTTGCTTGACAGCAGCATTTGACGGTACGTTGTAACAACTTACTAACACAAATGCAAGTAATTTAACAACGTTTTTTCATGGGTCTATATTTTCATGCACGTTAATCATTTTTGACATATCTTACTTTGACAAAAAGCCTAACTTTGTGCTAGCTAGAAATGTTTATATCCCTTTAAAAACTTATTAAAAAACTGTTGAAGAATTGGAGTTTACATTTTTCCGAGTTGTTTCATGATTTTTCATCTTTATAGTTGTATAATAGTGTAAAAAAATTAAAAATTTTTTCTCACAGTATTGTTTAAAAAAAGGATTTGAACATAAAAAAATGATTAAAGAAACCACTTATGAAAATTTAAGCGTTATCTTAGTTTAGAAACAATATGAGCTTAGTGACAAAAATACACCCTGATTACAATACAGTTCCAGGTTATGTGTTATAAACTATTAGATTTAACAAAGCTTTATACAGAACAAAGTTGAATATTACTCGTTTTCTCAAAACTGTTCAAGATATGTCAAAAATGAAAAGCGTGCATGAAAATATAAAAATACAGCCTGACTACATTTTCAGGTTTGCATGATACAAACTTTTTAAAACAGTCATATCTTGGCCAATATTCAACCCAATAAAGTACTGAAAGAAATAGAATTATCCTGTCAAGTTACCCTCATCTCTCCCAGTATATCACAGGTGCACAGATATACAAAAATAAACTGCTTACCTAAACTTCAAGAACTCATGTTCATGTCGGCAGTGGTTTTGACAAACTAATTCTTATAACAGCGAGGGGAGTTCGACTAACACTGTCAGCTGGCTCCTCCACTTCTCAAAATGTCCAATAGCAGCAATTAGAATATTCACAATTATACGCAACTAAATATTAATTATAAAGGTGCATTTTTTTTTATTTATTAGTCTGAATCCCCTCTAGTTTATTATATTTTAATTGATTATTAATTGTTATCATTATTAATAAGATGCTACTTATGGTTTGAAGCTTAGTTACTGGTTGTAAGCCTTACTTTGCATTCATACAACTGGTTATTCACTTCACATTTGTACAAAAGTGTAACAGCTAAAATACATTAATAAAAAAAAATTTATACATCGATTGTTTAATTAATTTAGAAATTACTATATTAATTCTCACTATTCAATAGCAAACATTCCACTACAACAAAACTGTTAATAAATACTGGATTGAGAACTCGGCCTTAATTTCCAGCTGACAAGATGGTTCTGAGAAATGAAACGGCAATAAAAGTGCTCTTTATTTGACCTACCATTTAGAAAGAAATTATTACGGCTATAAATATCTGTTATTATTGTGACAGTTTCAAGAGGAATAGATATTCCCTTAAGTTATCAGAAACATGTTCCACATGCATTACCTACAGGAGACCATCACAAGGGAATGTTAGGTTAAACATTCAACAATATCAAAGTAGTTAAAGAAACACTAGGCGCATCGATGTACACTCCGGTCAAATAACCGATGATGAGCATTGAGCAGCACTGATCTCATTGGGTTATGTTCAAAGATTATTTTCTGAATTTCCGGTAATTTGACCGATAATTTTTTAGCAGAGATATGAGTTGTTGGAGCATCTATATTTATAGTTCTGTCACACTGCTAGTCACATTAGTGTGATGCAACTTTGATGACAGTTATAACATAAGAGTAGTTAAAGCTCTTCCCCTTGACGTGAATTATGTACTAGTGGTACAACAAATCTATAAAACCCTAATCTCAACATCAGACAATTCCACTCCACTTTCTTCTGACAGACTTCAAATGAATATCTTAGTTATACCCATCAACATCTATAAGTATAAACAAACAATTTATCTCTGCAAGTGATACGTGTGTGCCATTTGGATGCCTTTACTTCTAAATACATCAATAGCTTCTGCTAGTTTTCTCTTAGCAAGCCTCCGTCAGCCCGAGCATCTGAGTTCACTACAGTCATCCAGATTCCTAAGAAAGATGTCCACCAGAAAATGGACTCACGTTCGATTGAAGGAACTCTCAGCAGGAAAGCAGTGGGAAAGTCTTGTGACAGGGAGATCAATTGACCATAACTTACCCCGAGCTGTTAGCGTTGCAGCTTTTTCAGATTGAGGACGGGCCATGTTTACTTTGCTGCACACCTCCATCTCATCCATGTGCTACTGGTCCCAGTGTGTCTGCTGTATGGTTTACAACAGTGTCATCTTGAAGTAGGCCCATCTTTACTGTTCAGAACGTTCCTAAATGGCTCAACTGCCCAGGGTGGGCATGGGTTAGTAAGTAAGTAGTTTTCCCTTATAGTGAGTGTTTTAACGTGTCTACTTTAAAATTACATACCTGACTAGTACCAAGATAATTCTACCAGTCTACTACCTAGACAAAAAAATCTCTGTATAGTCCTTTTAGTTAAATTAATCTTTAATATATTTCAATTGCCACAAAGATCTCTTTGTACCTCAGTTTGTGGCATTGGATTGATAATGCAATTGTCGTCATTTAAAAATTGTCTATTGGCAACTCTTGGGTTTTCTATTTTATATTAACTACTATGGTTTCGTCTTTGCATATAATTCAATTATGCTATAAATCTATAAATATTTTCTGTTATAGGCTCTACTATGTTTCATCATAGTAGAAAATGTTTCTTTCATTTGACTGATATTTTTCCTAAAGGAATTATTGAGCCTTTGTACAAGGATTTGCATTAGTTAGTGAACCTTTGTGGTAGTTAAAATTAGAAATACTAAGGTTTATTTTCAACATTTATTGAGTAATTTTACTTTTAGTTTTAGCATAAAGTACCTTCTGTAAATAAATATTTACATATAAAACCTTCTTTAAAAAAATTGCAGGACGTTATACTGGAGTGATAAGTTAGGCTATGACTTCTTATGAACTATGAACAGGTTTACTATCTTGTTATCATGTAAGGAAAAGAGAAAAATAAACAATTTTAAATTTAAAATGTTAGTTGAAAAATGAACAAATTTATTTTAGAAATGTGTGAAGGGGATGGAATTTAACAAAAACATGTTATTTATAGTAAAAGCTTGGCAAAAAAAGTTACCATATTAAAGATACCAAGTTAAGAAAATAGAAACAGATACTTTAAAAGCTTTTTGTTTATTATAAGACACTGTGCATAACATATTATATTTACCTTATTATAGATATAAAAACATGTATTCTTATTATATTACAGTATTACATTCGGTTATTTCACTCTTGTTAACTATTCTTTATATAATTACATTCCTGCATACCTTGAACAAAATGAAAAATATAGAAGCGCTTTTTTATATTGTTTTTTAAAAAAATTGTGCTTAGGCCTCGTAATTAATCAGACAACTCTTTCTCACACTTTTGTACTTGAAAAAAATATAAATTTTAATATTAGCAATTTAAATTTCTCAATTTTAAAATTTCATCAAGTTATTAATAGCATCCAATATATACAACTAGAGTTTTCATTTGTTTTCCGGACAAATGTACAAAAGAAACTTTTGTGATTTGAAACCACTGAGATATCTCTTGATAATGAAGATTTACATTTTTAATTGCTGCAAAATGAGAGAAAGGTTATATAATATGTATGATGCTTAAGTACATATAAATGCTTTCTAAAAAATCAAAAAGATTTTGTTCTTCAAAAAATATATTTGAATGAGTATATTTTATTGGTTTGCAGTAAGTAAAAGAATTTCACACATCTGGGCCATAAAAAGAACATTATTCGTGTCGTAGTGCGCAGATCGAGAGAAATATGTTGGGGTTACTAAGTTGACACACAGGGAGAATAGTAGTAACAACATCGACCAGTTTTATCTTAGCAATAGCACTAAAAAGCATTTGTGGAGAAGGTGCACGTCCAACTCTGTACATGATGCGTAGGCAACACATAGAGGTACAAGGCGGCGGCTCCCCTCGCATTAGTCGATTAAGAACGTACATCAATACTTTTTCTAACTCAGATTCAGTTAATGGTTCATCTTTACAACCTGCTTCACATACACTTGGATTTGATGCAGAACTACCTGTTACAAAAACAAATATATTTGACATTGTCTAAAGGTCAATATGTTGTAACAAAATAGTTTAACTACAATCTCTCCTTCATAATCATCAGTTATGAGACTTATACAGTAGAGTCTCGAAAATCCAAATCCCTATATTTCGAGCTTCCATATAATTCGAGCCTATTTTATCTACTTGAAAGAAAATGATGAATCAGGCTTTCAAGAAATATTCAAACCAATACGGTATCTAAAGGAAATGAGTCGGGCGTCCACAAAATGTTTTTAGCCATACGGTATGCAATGGAAAAAGATTTGGGCTTTCATGAAATGTTTATATGAATATGGTATGCAAAGGAAATGAGTCGGACTTTCATGAAATGTTTATATCAATATGGTATGCAAAGAAAATGAGTCGGATTTCATGAAATGTTTATATTAATACGGTATGCAAAGGAAATTAGTCGTGCTTCCAAGAAATGTTTATATCAATATGGTATGCAAAGGAAATGAGTCGTGCTTCCAAGAAATGTTTATATCAATACGGCATGCAAAGGTAATGGGCCGGGCTTCCAAGAAATGTTCATATAAAGTTCTCATTTTTTACTACTGCACAATAACATACTTTTGTGTAATCCAAAGGAGTCTTGGTCCCATCTACCTCGAATTATCGAGACTCTACTGTACTATTATAACATCAATTTTCATTTAAAAATATTCTTTATTTTAATTATAATTATTTACCTGCTGATACATAACATACAATTGCTGCCACATTATTTTCGTAATTCCATCTTCGTCTTATAGAAATTCTATTACTGCCTATTACACAGCCTGTTTCTTCGTACTCAAACCGTGAGTTTCCTCGATGAGCCCAAATCTGCCATTCTACTAACGCACCTCTAGGTAGCTGTGATACCACCACATAATCCATTATCGAGTTATTTGTTGTACTTTCCCATTCTCTCCGAGCTTCACTTATAAAAGCAGCATTCGTGACATAGCATATTCCCTACACAAATTAAATAAAATTTTTACTTTGTCGTACTTACAAAAGCAATAGAAATATTCTATTTTAGTTTTATTAGCGTAAAACAATTTTTAAAAAATTTTGCAACACAAATAGCGATTCTTGTTTTAGATTTTAAATAAGTAATGGTGGTCTTATTAATATTCTCAGTTACATTAGATTTGTGTTTGTTACTGCCAGTTAATATACTTTAATTTGAAATATTTTCTTTTCTTGTCTTTCTTTTTAATCAAGTCATTGTTATTGTAACCAACTGTCATTATTTTGTTTAGAGAAGGAGGTGACAAATGGGTTATATTACATTAGATAGGTTGGTTCTGTGTAAAGGATCACTTAGGTTTTGTGAATCCATCAAAATGTCAGTATCTGATCTTACAAGAGGCTTGCAACCATCGATTTACAAACTGGAGAATATCTAACTTCACTACTAAGGAGGAAACTTCCTCAAAGTTATTTTACTTAGGCGCCATCCCCAAATTACGTAACGCTAAAATGGATGATTTTCAGCCCCCCTCCGTAACGAACCGGTAACGGTAGAACCAACGCCCCATAGTTACGTAGCGTTGTCTTGTCCTCCTTCTTTACTGAGGTAATTGTTTTGAATGCCGAATTTGTAGGCCAATAAAGAAGTACAACAAATGTACCAATAAATACTAAAGTAATAATATAATAAAAATTTTTAAAAAAAATTATTTTAATAAATAAAACAGGAATAAGAATCAATTTCGAAATACAAACATCGATAATCGTATCAGAGGTCCGTAACTAACTCGGATTTTATTTTCCCTGACAGTTGCCAGAGGTGTCGCATCTGCTAGTTTACAAAACATTGCGTCTATTTGTGGAAATGTTTAGTGAATCTGTTTTATCTTTTAATTGTTTATCCACATTATAATGTCATGAAGCTCTGATAAGGCCAAGAAAAGAGAAAAAAACTTTATGTCAATAGGAAAATTGACCTTTTAGATAAATTAAAATGTGGTGAAAGCATAGTATCGGATTGAAGGAAAACCTAAGTAAACAATATGGATGTAATTATGTACTACGTAAATATACTAAAGCGTATTATAATTGTACAGAATAGCTGTAATTAATTCTTATTTAGAGTATCATAATAAATATGATAAAAATGGAGTGTAAGAAATTAAATGTCAATGTAACGGAATATATATAGGACACACTGATAGAAAATTCAAAACTAGGTATAAAGAACACATGAGATCATACAAATATGAAAAAAATTCTAATTTTGCAACACATCTTATAGAAGAAAGACATATGTCAAGGGAAATCGAAAAAGTGATGAAAACAATAAAATATGAAAATAAAGAAATACGACTTAATATTATTAAAAACCTGGAAATATACAAAGCACAATTGAAAATTTTGACAATAATAAACAAACAAGTACAGAACCAATCGAATGTAATGTTTAAAAATTTAAAATGTTTCCAAAGTAAACACAATAGATTAAACAATAGACAGGGATTTGAATAAGCTGAACTGATATGAGGTAAAGTTTAAATAACGAAGAGGGGGTTAGTTAGATAAGATTGAAGACGATTCCCATGGAGGGAAGAACAGTTCATAAAAAGTTCTGACAGTTGGAGGGCCTCCGAATGCATCAATGGGGAGTGTGACAATGCTGGGAATGGCAGATAACTAAAAAATATCCCAACGGAAAATTAGAAAATTATCAAAAGCTGTAATTAATGTTAACACTTCTGATGTGGAACGTAACCCTACCCCTTCCATATACAGTTGGTTTCAGTACTTGCGGTAAGTTGGAGGGAACGTAACCCAGCGATTACTGTACTTAAAATTATAGAAAATATTGATTTCATAGTTACTGTTTGCACAAATGACTAAGTGATTTTTAATATGAATGTGTTAGAAGTGTCTTATATTATTAATATTTTTGTTTCATTTTGAGGTCAGGTTGATGTTTGTGTTTCAAACAAATGAAGATGAGATGTTTACTGGAATATATTAATAGTTTTATTGAAATACTACCTGTACAGTTGGAAATGAACAAAAAAAGGAAAACAAATGTAGTTACACAAGTTGTTGAAGAAGGCTTCTCATTCAATCCTAACTGATCTCATTTGGTTAATAACAAGTACAGGAAACCCCAAGCTGTTGAAGAAAGCATTCTCATTCAATCCTAACTGATCTCATTTGGTTAATAACAGAGGCATGCTCATTCAATCCTAACTGATCTCATTTGGTTAATAACAAGTGCAGGAAACCCCAAGCTGTTGAAGAAGACATGCTCATTCAATCCTAACTGATCTCATTTGGTTAATAACAGAGGCATGCTCATTCAATCCTTACTGATCTCATTTGGTTAATAACAAGTGCAGGAAACCCCACGCTGTTGAAGAAGGCATGCTCATTCAATCCTAACTCATCTCATTTGGTTAATAACAGAGGCATGCTCATTCAATCCTAACTGATCTCATTTGGTTAATAACAAGTGCAGGAAACCCCAAGCTGTTGCAGAAGGCATGCTCATTCAATCCTAACTGATCTCATTTGGTTAATAACAAGTGCAGGAAAAACCAAGCTGTTGAAGAAGGCATCTCATTCAATCCTAACTGAACTCATTTGGTTAATAACATGTGCAGGAAACAAATCTTTTAAACTTTGAATATCTAATGTCCTAAAGCCTATTTTGACTTATGATAAGCATTAGACGGTTTTATCACCAGCATACCTACCCTCCATTGGAATTTGTCTAATTGAACATTGTCTATAGTTCAAAATAAATGGGTGATATCTTGAGTTAGAAGCCACTTTTTTTATAAAGCAAAGGTAGTTTAACAAGTTGTGTGTTGCGGCAGTGCATGAACATCCCCTTGCCCTACTGGCGCCCACAGCAGAATGCGTTCATATACGCTCTCCCTCTCAATTCATTGGTTTTTATCTGTTGCCAGAAAATGTCGAATCGCTTGTCGGTTATTTAGTTAGTCTTTGTGAACATTTCGGTGCATTTTGTTTCTTTTCCACCATTGCTATTGGATAGGGGACTGTGTTATACTAGTGTTTATTGGTTTTTGTACAATGAGTATGAATTATTAGAGAATGTCTGCTGTAATATTTAGCAAAGTAGACATTCTCCAATACTTCATCTTCATTATCTATATTCGTTGTACAAAACTAGTAAACACTACCATAACACACTCCAAGTAACTCTAATACAATAACACAGTCCCTAGTCAGACACCAATGGTGGAACAATAACACAGTCCCTAATCAGACACCAATGGTGGAACAAAAAAAGAAATGCACCGAAATGTTCACAAAGACTGGCAGAATATCGACCAGCGATTCAAAATTTTCCATCAATGGCTAACCTCACAGTGAAACAATGAATTTAGAGTGGGAGTACACGAAGGCACTGCCACAGGCATTCATGCACGCCCTCCGCACTCAACGTGTGGTTGAATTCTTTAAAGGAAAAAATATATAAAAATTTAAAATGTAGTATGATATGCAATAAGTATTTGTCAATTATGTAATTTTAATTACATTAACCTAAGAATATTTAATTTTACTCAAACTTTAAAACTCTAAAATTGTTAAGGATTAGTTTTTGTTTTAAACTTGAAACATACCTGAACAACATCTCTAATTTGTACATTAGGATCTATTGCTCTGATCAGACGGCCTATATGTCGCAGTGCTAATCTTGACTGGATTCGTACACCACCAGCTATAATCTCCATAGTTCCGGGTACCAGTGCTATTTGGCCAGCAATATATACAATATCCCCAATCTGTAACAAATATTTACATCAGTGATTATCTTCAATATCCATAATATGAAAATATTCAGTGTCAACAAGTCTCTGAACTCGTACTTGTCTGAATACAAAGGTCTTTTAGTCATGTTTACACTCTCAGAGATTAATGTTTAAATAAATGTGGTTGATTTGGGAGTCAGGTGCAACTATTTATTTAAACAGGCAACATTACAATAACACCTACAATACATAACTTATACAATTAAAATTACCAACAAAAATAATTGTATTTGAAATTTGGCAGGTTGTTTCGCAACGTTAATTTGGATATTTTATAACTGTAAATGTATTTTTATTTTATTCCTGACTTGTGATTATAATTGTTATGTTAATAATATTTAAAAATATTTGTTGTTACCCCTTTTAGTGGTTTTTATAGTGTTTTAAAATTATAAGAAATTTCATTGTAGCTATGTTTATTTGTAAACTGTTATTATTGTTTTGGTAATTTTAATTCTGTACTTATCTATTGTAGGCCTGATGATGATAACGTAGCCGTTATTGAAACGCCTGTTTAAATAAATAGTAGTACCTGACTCACATATCAAGCCCATTTACTTAAACAAAAAGTTTTTCTTTTGTCAATAATAATAAGACCTACGCAGGCACCTTTTCACTTATTCGACTTGTTGAGATGTGCTTCTCTTACTTAAATTGTAGAGGTTAGTCAAGAAAGTCCTAAAATGTTTTGCAAAGCTAAAGCTTCGAGTTATACAGAGGGTTAAAATTTTATTTAAAACAGTAAAAAATTTACTTTATCAAGAGTTTTACTTCAAAATCGTCAAATCATAGAAATAAAACTCTCAACATCCTAGAAACCCAATTAATACAGAACAACATACCTAAAACACCGAAATCATAAACATCCTCCAAATCATCACCAAACAAAACTATTTCACCCACAACTCAAACTTCTATTCACAACCAGATGGCCTACCCATGGTAAGTCCTATCAGTAGTGTCCTAAGCGAAATCTTTCTACAACACATAGAGAACACCAAAATACTCACAAACAGTACACACGCACACAAAATTATTTACTGGTACAGATATGTCGATATCATAACACTATACAGAGGAAACACCCGACAATGCGAAAAACTCCCCACCCACACTAACAAAATACCCCCAATACCACCCCAGTTCCCCTCAGAGAATGAAACCAACCTATCTTTAGACTTCCTCGACCGCACAACAAAAAGCCACACACAAAAAAACAGCTTCAACATTTACAGGAGATAAATAAATTGTCTGCCAACAACGACAGACATACTTATATACAACACCTCAATCCACCCTATTTGACATAAACACGCTTCCTTCAGATCCATAGACTTAAAGAAGTCACAATGACCACAGAAAACTGAGAACTAGACACCATTAAATATTTAGCATACACAAATGGATACAACACCACAATAATAGACAAACTATGGTACAAAATACAAAAAAAACACTAAAATTAACACTACAGACAGGGAAAACAAATACATCAGATTACCATTCATAAACAAAACAACAAACAAAATAGCCCGCAAATTTCAAAAAATAGGATACAAAATAGCATACAAAACTAATAAGTTACAACACAACACCAACAACAAGGATAAACTACAAGCACCAGGCGTATACAAACTGAACTGCGACGAATGTAACAAATTCTACATTGAACAAACAAGTCGCAGCTTTAAACAAAGAATCGAAGAACACAAACAGAACACCAACTCAACATTTTACAACCACATAAAAGATACAGGACACAAATACTCAGACATTTACCATAACCTAGAAATCCTACACATCAACAAAAAAGGACCACATCTCAACACATTAGAACAATATGAAATTTATAGACACACAAAAACATACAAAGCACAAACATATTAAACGAACAACACAATACAAATCACACATACTCTTTGATACTATTGAAAACGTACCTTTAAAACCATCACCGCTTGACCCAACATCTCCAAGCAGAAGACACTGATGAAGATCGGCACATAGCGATCGAAAACGATCTGTCTCAGTGTGTTTTAACAAATTTACTAAATTCAAAGTTCGGATGGTCATAAACTATTGGTTAAGTGATTAATCAGTTACGAGGTCGAAATAGTTCTGAAGAAGTTTTAAAACAGAAGTGACATTTCAGGAGAATGATCTTTTGTTGATAGGAATGTGAAGCACAGGTTTTATTTATAAAACAAAAAATTCCATAAATTAATATTGTAATTATTAGAAATATTTCTACACTATTTGTACCAATTTTAGAAGGCTCAGACACTTTTCAGAGCAATAAATTATATACTTTAAAGCCTCCATCACAGGGTGAACACTATAAGAACTTTCTCTGGCTCATGGCAACCTAATTATAGTCCAAGCACCAAACATTCATAAAGAGAACCAAATGGGCATGGTAGCGCCTGAAACAAGTCTTGGCAATGACTATTATGTGACGGCTGCAGCAAATATGTTATTTTGGGATACAAGTCATTTTCTATTACAGTTTAAAATGTTTCAATAAGGTGAAAAAAGATTAATCAACCAGAAGACACTGATGAAGATCGCCACATAGTGATAAGAAACGTCTCAGTAAGTTTTTACAAATTTACAGAATTTAAAGTTTGGATAGTCTTAAACTAATGTTAATGATTAATTAGGATTCACTGAACGTAATGGACTACAAAATTCAAGAGTTAAACACTTCAGGTATTGCTGGCCATTCTATTCTGCATGATTGTTGCTTTGTTTAGTGTCAGGTTAGCAAGATACTTTTTTCTACTTGAGATATTTGTAGATATTAATACAGTAGAACCTTTCTAATTCGTCACCTTCCATAATTTTCCACAATAAACATCGTCTGCAAGTCTGCACTGACACATAGTGTACACGCCATCCATCAGATAAGGCCGATATTAGACATGAGCTACTTGATTGCTGATAAAATCTCTCAACATATAGTTCTCGCACATCTCATACGCGTGACTAAGTATAGTAGAAATCTTCAGTAATAGACTGACCACACTCCATGAAAAAGAATGAAAACTCCTGTTCAGGCTCAACCTGAAGCGATGTTTATCTGGTTCTCATAACAACGAAGTCTACTCGCCTTTTTATAGTGTTGTCGAGTTTTTCAATCAACATATATCATGTAAGTACAACATTAATTACCTATTTACGTATTTATGTGCTATGTTTACCTACAATTACATGCTAATTTCACGACTTCAGTAATTCGTCACCCCCTCAATCCTGAACGTGGCAAATTAGAGAGGTTCTACTGCAAGTATGTTCTAAACAAAACCAACTACTTACTCTGACAGCCTGACTGTATGGGCCGATATTAGCTGGTGCCCAATGTGAGACACTTTGTACATGCATTGTGTGCCTTGTAACAGAAGAACCCGCAGGCTGTTTATACGCAACAGCTTCTATCAGGACTGGAGTTTGAGGACTAAGTGGAGTTTCTACGCAAACACGCACTGGAGGGTTAGGACCAGGAATCACTTCAGAATACTCCCCACTGAGCTTAGCGTAAGAAGCCATATCACGTATATAGAGTATAACTGCAACTAGATCCCCAGTTGAGTAGTCTTGGCTCCTCAACAAGGCTGAAATGAAATCAGAAAATCTGTTGAACTCAGACTTTGAACGTGATTAGTAAACAAATAATTAGTTTTAACATAATAGTTATTTTGAAATAAAAATGCTACTTATAAGTAAAAGCCAGCAGGTTATATACGTAACAAAATACTATTTCAAATAATTTTACCAATTCAAGTTGTTGCAAAAGTTAAAATTATGTATGAGTTAACTTCAATGTCATAAGTGGAACATTTAAATTGACAGAAAACATGACTATTACCTTTTTTTTATCATTAAATTGATTTAAATATCAACTCAATGTATTTTCCTAAAAATTATTGTTCCTTAAATCAGTAAACATGATCACTTGCAGGAGAGGTTTTAAAAAAATATAAATAAAAGAAAATTATAACCAACAAGAACAGTTTTTTTTTAAAACATATACTATTTTAATGGATCTTACAGAAATTTATAAGTCAATCTTCTATAAAAAGTTTGGTGGACTTAAATTAAATTGTATGGAATCTTATGGTAAATGAATAGGGAAAAAATTAAAATCGAAAGTTTTAAACCGTTATTTTCAAAAATTAAAATATCATATAAAGAATAAAAAAGAAATGGATTGTATGCAGGTGAAGTTTAATTAGTGTTCCACTAATATATGACCACAGCAATAACAGTAATCTACTTTTAAGAGATTTAGAAAAACATTTTACAAAAACATCGAAAGATATAAATTTGAATTCAGAAATTAAATCAAAAACTGTAAAAGGTGCGATTAGTAGGGCTTAGTTGGTAACCATTAGAGAAAATAATTGCCCTGGACACACACACACACACACACACACACACACACACACACACACACACACACACACACACACACACACACACACACACACACACACACACACACACACACACACACACACACACACACACACACACACACACACACACACACACACACACACACACACACACACACACACACACACACACACACACACACACACACACACACACACACACACACACACACACACACACACACACACACACACACACACACACACACACACACACACACACACACACACACACACACACACACACACACACACACACACACACACACACACACACACACACACACACACACACACACACACACACACACACACACACACACACACACACACACACACACACACACACACACACACACACACACACACACACACACACACACACACACACACACACACACACACACACACACACACACACACACACACACACACACACACACACACACACACACACACACACACACACACACACACACACACACACACACACACACACACACACACACACACACACACACACACACACACACACACACACACACACACACACACACACACACACACACACACACACACACACACACACACACACACACACACACACACACACACACACACACACACACACACACACACACACACACACACACACACACACACACACACACACACACACACACACACACACACACACACACACACACACACACACACACACACACACACACACACACACACACACACACACACACACACACACACACACACACACACACACACACACACACACACACACACACACACACACACACACACACACACACACACACACACGTTGACAACTTATATTTATTTTATATTATTTCATTCTCTCATATTTCTTTTTGTGTTTTCTCTTTGATTGACAAAGACCACTGTATGGTTTAAATATATCATTGTTTAAGTGCTTTTATGTGTTTCTATTTCAAGACTACAGAGTGGACTCTTACCAAGGTAAGTCTGTCAGTCTCCTAGTCCAAAATCTCTCTCTCTCTCTCTCTCTCTCTCTCTCTCTCTCTCTCTCTCTATATATATATATATATATATATATATATATATATATTTTTTTTTACATTGTCCATTATTTTTCCGTTGCACTGAATTTATGAAGTTGATAAATTACTATTGTAAATACTTTTATCCACCACAAAGTGCAATAATTTTACCTTTTACCAGAAAAATAATCAGTGATTCGACAATGGTAAAGTAACCGAAAGGTACCTCATCACAACAAGGTAAAATTATTGCACTTAGTGGTGGATAAAAGTATTTACAATAGTAATTTATCAACTTCATATATATATATATATATATATATATATATATATATATGAAGTTGCAACGGAAAAATAATGGACAACGTAAAACATCAATATATATATATATATATATATATATATATATATATATATATATATATATATTTTATACTAGTTCTAGTAGAGCTTAAAGCCTATTTAGGAATTTTTGACTAGACAGGATACTGACAGACTTACCTAGTGGCAATAGTCCAAAACTGCAATCTCTTGAGAATATACACACATTGAACTGTTGAAATATTTTGATCACTCAATGACCTTTATCAACGAAAAAAAGATTGATTGATAAAGATCATTGTGTAATCGAAATATTTCAATAGTTCAATGTGTTTTTATGTGCGTATATTTTCAAGAGATTTCAGTTTTGATATATATATTTATCTCATTTTAATTTTAACAACAAATAATCAATAAACTGAATGGCTATTTTTACATCTAAGATCAAGCAATATATAAAGGTGACAATGTTAGTCAAAATGCATATGAAGAAAAGGAAAAAGAATGTAAGCAGTGTGATATTGTTTATATTTAATATGAAAAACACTTACTTAATAGTCAACTTATCATAATAAATTAAAGGACAGCAGGTAAAACATTTTTTGTTAGCCTGATATCAACATGTTTTGAATTCTATACCAGGAAAAAACTTAGTATACAAAATATGTATTTTAATATGATCTCCCAATACAAGAAAGAAAGGATTTACAATCTTTATAATCATAGATTAATTATACACTCGTACATCCATACCAGGCAATAGTTTACATGCGTGAAGTTAATTAGAGCTTAGCTAGTGAGAACAATTCACAACGGTAAATATTAAAACAGTTTACTCTAAATCGCACAACACATAAGTTTATTAAAACAAACAGAATAGTTTCAACAACGATGTCGCCTTCAACAATGCTTGGCTACTACTAGTGTGCTTGGCTTTATCAGTTTAGTAGCCAAGCACTGAGGAAGGTGACATCTTCATCGAAACTAGTCTGTTTGTTTAAATAAACTAGTGGGTTTTTTTAATAAACTAATTTATAGAGATTTAGATCAAACTATTTAAATTTTTTCCATTGTAGTTTACATGCGTTTTTTGTTTTACAGGAAAAACAAATATTTATTGCCCAACTAAATTTTTAAACCTCTACTGGGGGACAGAGATGATAGTTTTAAAAGGTTGTCCACAAATTAATTAGTCGTAAGTACATTACAAGACAAGACAAATAATGATCGCAACATTTTCTTTCTAGCCCATTTAAAAGATAAATTAACAAAACGTTAATAATAACATATTTAAACAAGTCAATGCTTTAGTTTTGTTTTTATTAATTTAAAAGATACAATATATAAAAAATATAATATAAAAATGGGTAGTAAGGGATAAATGGACTATAACTGATAACTAAATAAAATGTTTCTACTATGAACCTGTTGTGAAAGATAAACTTAATAATGGTTGAGTAGATTAGTCAGTTACGGCAATAATTAAGTAAGGTTAGGAAAAATAAAATAATTTACAATAATTATTTTCTTGTAACAAATATTTGCAGAAATAAATTTTTCAACAACTTATTGAGATCTTTGTGCATTATCATAGAATTGCATATTAAATTAATTTGTTCTTCAGAGCTAACTGCATAAACACTGAAGTTAAACCATATAAATACTCTCTAAATTTTCAAATTATTTAGAAGTTATACTACAACAATATGTTAGGTTGTAACACAATCTATTTGAAAAAGTAAATCTTTAAAAAAATAATTTGTGGGACTCAAAACTGGGACTTAGATGTATAATAAATAGAATTTTCAGCATACCACTGAGTTTTTGCAAAGCAAGCTTGGTAGCTTGTACAATGTCTTTATTTGATCCAATGATCCCACCACAGAAACACCACCCATTTAAGTTACACCGCACAAAAGCTTTGTCCGGCAGAGGTTCTGCCTCTTTTAATATCAATTGCTTCTCAGGTCCACAATTCTCTATGGTGTTCTAAAATAACAGACAATATTACTGCAGTCACACAAAATACATAAAATATAAAGATTTACAAAACAATTTCTATAAAGCTGATTTTATTTAAGTAATATTTTTCTTTGCTATACAGATAAAAGGTCTCCAGATAATTGTTATGTTCTTTCTGGGGTTCAATAAATATAAGGCAATTGTTTACTAACAAACTATTTAATAATTCACACACTTTTTTTGGCAACTATTATTTTAATGCTTTACATATGCTTTATAAAAGTGTCCAAACACTGTTTTAATTAGGTCTAATAATAACTACTGAGTTTGCTACTCATAGTCTATTTATGTTTAACGTGCTCGGTAATGTTACTATCTTCACTACATTCAAACAATTTTCCTTCATACAACCCTTTATAACTCGACTTGCTGATTCAAACAATTTTTAATAATTTCTATCTGCTTTACTTCTAAAAGGTTACAGGCCTTATGAGATGGTGAGCTGCTGCGCCCATCAAGCATGAAAGGAGTTGTACTTGTCAAGCCATGAGATGGTGTGCTGCTGCGCCCATCAAGCATGAAAGGAACTGTACTTGTCAAGCCATGAGGTGGGACAAATCACAGGTGGGACCTTGCCCATTATATTGCACCCTCATTAAGGCTATTCTGTCCATTATAATTGTTTCTTCTGTTTTTGCCTAATACTGCTTGCTCTTTAAGTTCCTCCTCTATTTTTTCTCTTTCCTTTTTCACTAGTTTCTCCTTTTTTGTTACCCCTCCTCTGGGTGCTTAATGCTTGCTTCTTATAGCTTTATTTCTTGCTCTCTTTTGCTTTATATATTTTTTCCCTCCTGGCACGGTTTTTTCCCTCCTGCACTAGTTTTTCTTTTTTCGAGTTTAGCCTGCCCCTCTTCTTTAGTAAATTTTTGGTTCCATATTTAGCCCGTATACTTATTTAGACTCCCACATCTTCCGTTTTCTTTCATAAAGGAACCCAGTCATTCCTTGCTACTGGGTTCAGGTTGTGCCTATAGGGAATATCATCGTCTTCTATTCCTCTTTGGAGCTCCATTAGTTGAAGATGCAGCAAATCAGAGTTCTTAAAGATCTCTTTCAACACGCCTCTCACGATTTTCCAGTCAAATCCATTAAATCCACTGCCTAGTCTTAGGATATCTAGTGCCTTGATCCTTAATTGAAGAAGATGGTCCTGTAAGTACAATAGGCTTCCTCGCAGATCTTGATATGTTGGTTTCTGTTGAAACTAGTCTTTTGTTATCAAGTAGAACAGATGGCCTTCATTCTGGAGATGCAGAGCATTTCCATCGGTAGGGACTTGACTCAGTTAGATCAAACCTTTTCTTGAAAAACGTCACTATCCCCCAAGACATCCTAAATTTGCACTTCCAGGGTGAGCCAGCCACTCAAGTTTGCATAAGTGAGACAGGGCATGGTCATGCAAACAGGTCCTTGTAGATTGCTGATATGACAGGTACTTCTCTTTTACAGGTCAAGCCACTGCTTGCTGTACTTCCTCTGCAGCATGGTTGTCCCTTAAAGCCTTGCACAATGGTCTGAACTGCTGCCCTCCTTGTAAGTAGCGATACCAGTTTAATGCCATTTTGTTAGTTGTCTCCTTACTTTGTAAATGGCATCATTTATTCTCTTTAGAACCTTTCCATGATGTTTGCAGGACAGGAGAGAATCCACAGTGTCTTCAGGGTCTTTGGTATTACAGATTCTCTGCTCTGTAACCCTTCTTCCTCTGCATCCACGTTATAGTATTCCATCCTGTTGCTGGACACCTCGATTGTTCTTTTCTTCAAAACCAGGAGCTATAGTTGCCGTTGATCTACATCAGGACTTTCCATCACCTGCTTCAACACGACTTCAACCCTCATGATGGAATCCTACTGACTCCTGTATGTCTTCACATTTCATGAGATGTTGCTACTTCCTGCCAGGTAGGCCTTCCTTTCTTTGTCCTTTTCCAGTTAAACAAGTGTTTTACATACATCAGAGTCGCTTTCATGGCCTTTAAACAGTTCAGAATTTTGCCAATGGTTGTCAATCACAGTTGTTTTTATTTATGCAAGCGTGTTCTTTCCCTCATGGTATACACAATGCTTGCAATTGTCATCTTGAAAGCGCATAAGTATTTCCATGGCTAGGGCCAGAGTAATCTGTTGACTCAGTCAACATTTTCGAGCCTTTCTATCCAACAAGGAATCTGAACTTTGGAACCTGAATGTGAGCAACCACACCAAGCTGCATGATCCGTCCTTAAAAGACATATTTGTGTTTTGCCATAAAAACACTTATAGAAATGCTTAATGGCTTTAGTAACCGCTAGGAGCTCTCTTATGGTCACACAGTAATTGCCTGAAGTACCTAATGTCTCCTTCATCCCCACTCAGAAGTTGGGACAGAGCCGCCCGATGGCAGTATTGCTGGAGACTGTGTCAAGAATAAACTTGCATTTGGGTCTTACATAACTCAAGATTGGACTACAGCACACGTTCCTCAAATGCTTACTAACATAGATTATCTCAGTTCAAAACCCATTTTCCCTATGTGAGCTTATTATGGAGCTTAGCCATATTAGCAAAACCTTACACAAAACGTCTATAATAAGTGCACAGACCAAGAAGCTATGCACCTCATGTTAGTCACAAGGAACTGGCCACTTTGAGATTGCACTAATCTTTCCAGGGTCGATTGAAACACCTTTCTGAGATATTGTTCTTGGTTCTGAAACAAATTACACTTTCTCAGTTTTAACTTCAGGGTAGTAACTCTAAGTCTCATCAGTATTTGCTCTAAATTCTTTAAATGGTGCTTAAAGGACTTGCCAATCAAATTAACATCTTGGTATCACGGAGAGGTTTTCATGATAACCCTCTCAAGACGCTTTCGGCAAGCCTCTCGAAAGTGGCAAGAACATTACAGAAGCCAAATAGCATTACAATGGCATGCCTCACTCTTGTTTTGATTGAAAAAGTTGTCTTATCCTTGTTTCCTGGTGACACACTTGCCAGTATCCACTCTTGAGGTGCAATGTCAAAAACAGGTTACACCCTTCTAATGTTCATCTATCAGGAGTAACGTTTAACTGCCCTTCTTGGTTACATTGTTAGGTAACCTAAAACTAATGTAGAATCTTGATGATCCATTTTCCTCATTAGTACAATGGGTGAGACGCATGAATTTTTTGATGATAGTCATTCTTCATCTATTTGATGGTTGATTTCATTTCTTCGCACTTTGCCAAAGGACCTGATGTATAAGCATCTCCAGTCTCAATACAATGCTAAACTACATCAGTTCGCTCTTGAAGACCATTCCCAATGTTAAACACGTCTTGATATCTAGCATTAATTCTCTAAACTCGTTATGTTGCTCTGGAGCAAGTTCTTAACAAGCATCATCCAACAAGGTTACCAGTTTTTGGGAAGCATTTTAATTAGCGTTTTAGAATACTTTGTCCATCGTACCACTGTTGAACAGGCTCTGAGCATAGTACCATTCTTCAATGTAAAGGGGTGACCATTGATACTCATCGTATTGCTGGAAGGTTTTTCTCCAGTTATGAAAAGGATTTTTGCTACTAGGACACCTTGCCCGAGGCTAGCATTATTCTAGGTTTATTCTGGTAGTTTGACCCGTAGGAATTTTCCCATCTTTAGAAACTCCAATTATCATCTAGCGCTGAAGAGGTCTTCTAATAAGATCGCTCATACCGACTGATTTTTTCCACTCTGCAGGATGACATCCTCCTCCACAACAGTCATAACTACTATTCCTAGGACAACTTTAAATCCATATTCTGCCATGATATCCATCCCCAGTATCACCTCCTCATCAATAGTGGCCACTAATAGATCAAAACCCTGATAGAAGGAGGCAACTCTGTAGGACAAACACAAGATGTTGGCTTTGTTTACCAGTGACCACCTATTAATCAAAGCTACTGCCTCAAACAGTGTTTTGTTGCTCTCCCAAGGCATCTTCTTATCGAATCTCAGAACACCACTCTATCCAGTTATTATAAGCTCCGGTGTTGTAGAATCTCTACAGTGAACCTCTTGTATAAGCACAAAGGCAGTTGGAAGGTTTGTACACTTAATACACGGTGTGGTCAAGCACTCTTCCAAAGCCTGTAGTAGTTTCTCCATTCTTGATTCTAAACTTGCTGCCAATTTACTCTATAACTCACTGAAACTAGCAACTAATCCACTCTGTAATTTGTTAGAACTAGTAGCCAACTTACTGTGTAACTCACTGGAGGTCAGTTTTCTGTGTACTGTAGTTTCTATTTTATTATTGTTTATATTTAATGTAATGTCAAGATATTTAATTGTTCTGTTTCGAAGGTGAATCGTATGTTTTCGTTGTATGTATTTAATTTGTTTAGTATTATGATGTGTTTGTTGTGAATGGTAGGTTGGTATATTACAAGTATAGTATCTTGTCCATAGCAAAATATCATTTAAAATAAGATTTGAAGAACATCACAGAGCATTCAAAAATAAAAATATAAAAGCATCAAATGTTGCAGAACACCTAATATAACATAAACATGAAATAACAAATTACAAAAATAAATTAACCATACTTGAAATAAATAATAACCCAATAGAACTAAACTCACTAGAAAACTACCACATCTATAAAAACATTTTTTTTTTTTTTTTTTTTCCAGGCGAAAAACCTATTAAGGTTATCATCGCCTAACTAAGGTTTGTTAAAAATAAATATTAAAATATTACATAAATAAGACTAAACAAAATAAATGTTTAAAACTAATTGTAATTATCTAAAACTAAAGAACCTAAAATTATACAAAATTTAAATATTATTAAATAGATTAAGATGGCGTAGGAAAGCGAGGACACGGTCGATAGCCGTGACATCGTCTCTTAAAACCACCTTCAAACTACCTCGAAGATCGTAACGTATATACAAATTTGTCAACTCATTACAATCAAGCAGGATATGCTTGATTGTAATATTATTTCTACAAAACGGACATAGTGGTGGATCCTCATGTCGCATCAACCACCCATGCGTTAACAAAGAGTGGCCGATGCGAAGTCGAGTAACCACCACTTCCTCCCTACGATTCGAACGAACAGTTGTCCTCCATGGTCGGACGGTATTTTTGATATCCCTCAGCTTGTTTCTATTTACATTTTGCCATTCTTCGTTCCAAACAGAGAATAGTGTAGATTTAACTTTGCATACAAAATCTGATGCCATCACACGTTGTGTCGATGGCAACATACCTGTAGCTAATTTTGCACCTTCATCTGCTTTAGTGTTTCCGAATATTCCACAGTGACCAGGCACCCAGAGAAATGACACCTCAACAACTCGTAATTGGAGCCTGTGTATAGAGCACAAGATGTCTCCAACTAAAGGGTTCTTAGTGTACATTTCCTGAATAGCCTGGAGAGCACTTTTGGAATCACAACACACAAGATATTTAGATTTTGCAGACGGAATTGATCTTAAAGCTTGGAAAATTGCATAAAGTTCTGCAGTAAAAACGCTACAGGGTGAGGGCAATCCATAAGTGAAAGTTTGTCCTTCCATATAAAATGCGCAACCTATCCCATTATCCAGTTTTGAACCGTCTGTTAATATAGTCACAGTGTGTTGGTTAGTTTGTTGAATCTGCAAAAACTCCTGACGATAAATAACGTCAGGAGTATTGTGTTTTAGGTACATGGACAATGAGAAGTCACATTTTGGCTTTTGTATTGTCCATGGAGGGATGTAGCATGATGTTCGTTCGAATATAGGTGGATGTTCTAAATTTAGATTATTAAAAATGCGCAACGTTCTTATTCCGAAGGGAGCAGTTGAACGTTGTGACGCACATTGTAACGATCTTCGAGGTGGTTATCAAAAACTGCTTTGAATGCCGGATGTTTAGGTTTACTTCGAAGACCAGTGTAATAAGAAATTTGTAGCATTTGACGTCGCATAGAGAGAGATGGTTCTCCAGCTTCAACTAGAAGGCTGGAGATTGGGCTTGATCTAAAAGCACCAGTAGAAAGTCTAAGACCAGCGTGATGTATTGAATCCAGGAGTTTCAGAACCGTAGGTCGAGCAGATGAATAGGCTATACAGCCGTAATCTATGCGCGATCTTACAACGGCGCGATAGAAACGGAGCATACAGGTTCTGTCTGCTCCCCAATTTGTACCACTTAGAACTCTCAACATATCCAATATCTTGCTGCATCTCACCTTCAAATCACGAACATGTGGACTCCATGAGTCTTTTATCCAATAAAAGACCCAAAAATCTCACATTATCCGCGGTTTGAAGCCGCGTACCATCAAGATAAAGAATAGGTTCCTGGTGTTGCCTGCGACGACTAAATGCTATACACTGGGTCTTCGAAGCCGAACATCCACACCAGAAAAATAGAGAAAATTATTCAGTGATTCGACAATGGTCAAGTGACCGAAAGGTGCCTCATCACATAAGGTAAAATTATTGCATTTAGTGGTGGAAAAAGCTTTAATTAACAAGGTTAAAGTTTAGAGAACCATCAAATTCAATATTAGGTAACTCCATTCATCATCCTCTTTAAGCTTGTAACGTTATTTTGTATTGCCTAAATAGTCTTATTTGATAGTATGTAATTCTAATTGTCGCAGCCAGATAGCGACAGCTGACCAATAGTAAAACAGCTGAGCAGGCAAAGTTTGATATTTCTGGTACAGTTTTAAGAATGAAATAATGGAGTCGTTGAGAGAGACTGAGACTTACGAGTCGAGACAGAACACGTCTCCCTGGGAATTGACAGACTGCATCCGGCCGCATTCTAGCTTCCCAAGGGAACCAGTGAGAGGTAACGCTTAGTCATTGTACTCACAACAGGTAAACGATTAATTTAATGTTCTTTTTTATATTTGTTAATGATTCGTACGTTGATTTGAACGCACTGTCCACTGCTCCCGGAGGATATGTCATTTATTTGTGCTAATTAAAATTAATATCGATGATTTGCTGTTTTATTAAATCTTCCGACGGCAGTGACGTTTGAACCTCAACACCAGTTATCTTCCTCCTGAGAGGGAGATTAATTATTTGAATAAATATTTTACATAGTAGAGTCTCGATAGTTCAAGGTAAATAGGATCGACACCCCCTTGGATTACCTGAAAACTCAGATTACATGGAAATACGTTCCTGTGAATTAGGAAAAACAGGAGTTCTAATGAACATTGTTGCTGTAATTTAAAATAAGTTTATAGAACTTTATATAAACATCCCTTGGAAGCCCGACTCATTTCGTTTGCATGCCGTATAATTGCAAACACTTCTTATAAGGTTGACTCATTTCCTTTGCATACCGTATTAATATAAACATTTCTTGGAAGCCCGACTCATCGGTTTTTTTCAACTAGATGAAATAGGCTCAAATAAAAATCGGCTCAAATTTAACGGGAGCTCAAAATATCAGGACACGCAATTTTGAGACTCTACTGTATAATAATTATTACCTAAGGGTTTAAAGAAGCAATATATGAGACAATGGATCTTTGTAAGCTATACATCTGTGCTTACAATCATATTATGGTATTTGGATATCTAATAAATATACATATTAACATTGTAAATCTTATCACTTTTGACAAAACTTTAAAAAAATTATATTCAGTCATTTCTTTTTACCAAAAATTTTGACATTGCTAAAATTAGAAAATACAAACTAAAATTACTACAATAAAATACCTACAATGTCTGAGTCATCTTCATCATACACAGATGAAATTTCTGTTTCATCATTTCTTCCTCTCTCAAAATACCCTGGTATTTCTGTATCTTCTAAGTCTGTTAAAAAACTTGTAGCAGACCTTACGGGACAACCTATGAGCCTATCTATTAATTTTGTTTCAGGATCAATCTGCAATAAAAGTTAAAATATATAAAGGAAAATAAACCATATTATTTTACTATGTATTAAAAATTTACAAACATCTAAACTAATTTTTACTAACAAAAATAATAAAAACAATAATAATGATTCCATCAAAACCCTACGAACTCAAGACTAAAACAACTGACCATTCTTTTCAAAATATCATAATTCAAGATCTGGAATGATGCCACATGAACTGTCAAGTTTTTTTTAACATAAAAAAATACGAGAATAAATTTAAAATAAAAATAAAATTGGCTCATTTTTTTCAACTTTACTATACTGTTGGCAAGATACTAGTCATGTCTATACCATGTAGTGTCTGCCATGTGCGATATAACCGATTATTTAATACAAAATATGTTTCTTATAAATATGTAGATTTTTAATATCACTTTCTTTGGCATTAGTTTTAAAATCTATTGTAAATAAAGAAAAGACGCTTTTTAGGTTTGTATAAGCAAATTTTATAGTTTATGTGAAATTTAACATTTATATTTATACTCAGAAAAACAATTCTGAGTTTCATTTCAATAACAAATATTTATTACACAAAACGAGACAGTACCTAAATTTATCTAAAAATGTTTTATAAATTTGTATGTAAAAATATTTTTTAATAATACAATAAAGACTCATTGAAAAAGAATGCCTCCCCCCTCACACACATTCACAAATAACAGGCGGGTCATAGTAATTCACTTTAAGACTGAGCGGTTTGCAGACATCCTAAAAAAGGTTAATATTAAATGTGTTGAGGGTTCCCACCAGAGATTTTTATTTTCATTAAATAGCTGTAGATTTTTACCTACAGGTATATTAGATTATAAACAGAAGAAATATATACAATTCACAATTATAAAACTTTTAACTTAAACACGTTTCGATGATAATAATTCATTATCATCACAAACATAAAACTTTATTATAACTCTCTTTAGTTAAAGTTACATGGTTGTGATAAAAACCACTGATGATGATGACATACTGTCACTGAAACGTGTTTGAGATTAAATTTTTATTATTGTGAGTAATATATATTTCTTGTTTATAAACTTGACTAACAAGCCAGTATGAATATTGTCTATATTAAATTGTTAAAGCTCTTACAGCCATTAAAGCCCTAACAGACAGCCATTGTTGGTTCTTCCCCTCACTTTATTGAGATTTCTAGTCCTCAACTGTTTTGGGAAGATGTTTCAATCCCCAATGACTTAAACAAGCCACTAACCCTTAGCACTCGACTGTCGGGGGAGCCCCGCCATGCGTATATTGCAGTTTACTCGTATGTCGGGGGTCACCCGCACGATTTTTAAATGCCTATAACTCGTCTGCGATGAAGCCCACGACATTCAATCTTTTACCATTTAGTGCTACACTCTATTGACAATAATGTGAACTAAGTTGAAAATGTCTAGGAATATGTGAGTAATCACAAAATATAGTTTGCCACTACACTGTAAGCTGCAAGTAGGTTACAGATTTGCAGGTTATTTGTTTACTCGTAGTTTGCCGTGGCTTCATGTGCAGTTAGTGATTCTGAAATTCCTGATCTTTTACTTGATCCTGATTTATTAGAATGTAGTTCAGTTTCATAAACAAAATAATTAAACCAACAGGTATTTGTAAATATAACCACTTTATGGGTGGTGTAGATTTAGCTGTTCAATATAATGAACCATGCAGTTTTACAAGACAAACAAATAAATGGTGGAGGAAAATATTTTTCTGGCTATTAGATGTAGCTGTAGTAAACAGTTTTATTATCTATAATAACAAAAAAAAGGAAATGAGAGAAAATCCTGTTAAACAAAAATAGTTTCGCCAAAACTTGGTGAGGGAACGCATTGGTGATATCAGGAATAACCCGTATAGTAAGAGGGGTCGGCCATCACTACTAACAAAGAAGAAAGACTGAATGGGAAATTACATTTAATCTTTTCCAATGATAAAAGTAGTTCTAAGGATTGTGCAGTTTGCAGTAACAGGACGATAAAAGGAGGTAGAAGGGAAAGAGTTTTTCACTACAAAACATGCAGCAGAAAACCAGAACTTCATCCGGAAGACTGTTTTTAAAAGATATACTCTGCAAAACTATAAATAAGATAATAAAATCATGTAAATACAGTATTAGTAAATAAAAATAGTTTAGTTTACTAAAATTATATAAAGGAAAACAAAGTTTTCCATAAACAATAAAGCAACTTGCAGGTGAGGAATTTGTCTCAATTTAATTACAGGTGGGGAAGCAAAGCTTGTTAAAAAAATCCGAGGGCTAAGGGTTAATGAAGCCAATTGTTAAAGTTTTAAATGATGCACAGATAGATTCATTTAAAATACGATACTAGACAGTTTAAAATTAATCAGTATTGCAAATGTTAAATAGTCTGTATCAGACAGAAAATGAAAATTCTATATAAATTCTAATATATTTGGTCACATTTTATTTTTTATTTCACAAAATCCAATGAAGTTTTCAACATCATGATGAATTTAAAATAAATAAACTGAAAATTTTGCAACCCAAGTATAACCTAAAAAATAGGAAAACTTGACACTCTGATACACCCGCAGAGAAGAATCCTCGCTTTTTTAGTTATTTTGTAATATTGTTAAACGTCCAGTAATACTTGAGTGAAACTCAAAGAAATCTTCCCTTTACCCAAAGTCAGCAAGAAATTCTCAGCCTACATGTGCAACCACATTACAGGAGGTAAAGGCCTGCTGGTGGGATTTCAAGCATTTAGATAAATATTTTAACTAACTTCGCTTATTAATAAAGAAATAAAAAGTTTTGTACAAAAAGGTAATTAGGGCTCCAAAAATTGTAAAAATAATTATGTTTATTGCTAAAGAAAAATAATTCAAATAAAAAAAAATTATGTTTATTGCTAAAGAAAAATAATTCAAATAAAAAAAAATTAGAGTGAGAAAATACAACAATGAGTATAACCGTGTTACCTTTTCTACGTACGTAGTGAGGAGGTTAATAAGTGATTTTGTATTAATACATTATAATTCATTAAGTTTTTTCTAAAATATCAAGTTAACTACAAATTGCTTCCCTCCCACCTATTAAATAAATGACATCGCTTTGCTTGTTAGCAATAAATATTAGTTTCCTGCTTGCCATTTAATTAGATTTACTCTAAACTAACTGATGTTCAACCAAAAGAAATGCGTTTACAATTGTACAAAACTGCTGCATAAGCTGAATAATTGAGTAGGTTTATATTTTGTGTTATTACCTTGAACTTTTTAAACAATTTAGTTGTAAATTTACAATTGGCTTAATTTACAGCTTGCACGCTCAGCAAGCTGCCACAGACCTTCCTATTGTTTGTTAAATACTGCCAACAGCAGTGAACTATAAAAAAGTATGGAAAAAATACCTAATTCACTAATTAGTTTTACATTAGGTTCATTTCTGAAAAAAAAACTTACCGCACCGCTCAAATTAATTGGAACACACAGGGAATTTCACTCTTTTCATCATGCGACAGTTGGCATTACTGTTACAGTACTTTGATTTTGTTTTAATACAACCTAACCTCACAAACAATTAGTGCACAAGTGATTCTTTGTGCTTTACACATTTTCAGTGAAGTATTCTTAGTTTTTATTATTGCTGCAAGTTTGTGTGTTTGTTTAACAAACTTATTTTAGTTTTACAAAAACTCAATTGATGGATACCATACCTAAAAAACGTAGCAAGATTATTACGCTACATCAGTATGGAAGTATGTCTCAGAGGAAGATAGCTAAAGAATGTAAGGTAGGGCTAGCTACTGTTAACCGACTTGTTAAGCAATTTAATGAGACTGGCTCCTTTTCTGCTAACAGAATAGGAAATTGTAGTTGTAAAAGAAAAACCACACCTCAAATTGACCGCCAATTAATTAGGAATAGTAAGATCTACCCCAGGTTGTCGGCTTTAGATTTGGCACGAGAAATTAACAAAAATGGAGTTAATATTCATGTTATTACTGGCAATGTAGAGGCACTGAAGTTTGGCAATGAAGAAGAAAGGCTTGCAGTGGGCTACCTACAAAAAGTTCTGTGTTGAACAATGGAAAAAACGTCGTTTTCTCTGATGAAACACATTTTTTGGTTCAGGGACATAAAATTAACTTTGCAGAAGTGGGAATGAAGCTGAGACATTAGCTCACATCCTTCAACAACCCAAACATCCACCTAAAAATATGTTTTGGGGCTGTATATCCTATAATGCTCCAGGGCCATTAGTTCCAATTGAAGGTATGATGAACTCAGACAAATATATTACTTTACTACAAAGAAGAGTTGTCCCACTCCTTTTGCAAATGTTTCCAAAAGCCAATGGCATTTTTCAACAAGACTCGGCTCCATGCCATACATCTAAAAAATGCAAGGAATTTTTTTCTGAGAACTAAGTAAAAGTTCTGGAATGGCCTGGTAATTCACCCGATTTAAACCCAATTGAAAATCTATGGGCTATTTGTAAAAAAAGGATTGCTAAAGAAGATTGTACAACAAAAACATCCATGATTACTGCTGTAATATGGTACCATGATGACGAAATTAAAAATATATGCAAAAAACTCATAGAATCAATGCCAAAACGATGTGAAGAGGTTATAAAAAACAAAGAAGGACATATTAATTATTAGGGAGCTGTTTGTAATTTTTGTGGTCAATAAATTGTGTTTCATTTAAGAATTGTAGTCATTTACCTGGTGTTCCAATTAATTTGAGAGGTACTGTATGTATTATCTTTGATCAGTGGGTCAATAAATAGAACTACTGTTATAAATTATTGATTTTATATGGTAACTATTTTTCTGAGTTATTAATAATTTTGTTCAACTAAATAAATAAAACCCACTAACCACAATACACAAATCTTTATTACAATTACTTTATTTACATTTCAATTACATGGTAATCATCTTCAGAAGTACTCAGAGTAAATAGAGTAATTGTAATAAAGATTTTTGTATTGTGGTTAGTGGGTTTTATTTATTTAGTAAGAAAAAATTTTTTTTAAATAAAACACTTTCCTGAGTAATTAGTTTTTCTGTTAATTTGTATTAGAATCTGAAATACTGGAATAAATCAATGAACTGTATGTACCTCTTTGTCAACTAATCTTAACTTGCGGAAGTTGAGGTAACCTACAGGTGCTATGGCATCATTAGAATGAATCACAGTCTCACAGTCTTCTCTGAAAAATTAAAACAAACTATGTAATTATAAAATTTGAAATAATTTCAGGATAAATTTTTCTTTTTGTCAAAACTATTTATTTTTAAAGTTTTGTGCCATTTTCCCCCCACATAATGACTAAACTTTATAATTAGGATTTTTACAAACAATTTCTGATATTAGAGAAGTAAACGTTAAACTAAATAGTTTATAATATATACAAATCAAACATGAATAAAAACTGTTAAAAAAACATTTGTACAATTTATACATTTAATTAATTTTGTTCAAAACACAACTATTATAAAACTCTGGAATTTTAAGCTAAACAGATTAATATTGTGTCTAAAAGGTAAAACTGAAAATAATTAATTTCAAAAATTAAAATAGTGAAATAAAATAAGTAAAACCTCTTTATCTGAGGTATATTGCCTGTCCATAAATAAAAAAATAACAAAAAGTAATTATAAAACTAATGAAAATACAATTTTCATAAAATAAATATTATAATAACATATAGTCATAAAAGGGAATCATGTACTACAAATTTCCTCAAATTAGATTTATAAAAATGTATGCAGTCGAACCTCTTCATAACATCTTAATAGACTAAGAGAGCGATTTAAATCATATACAATTTATTTGTAACTACATGTTCTTTTTAATATGAAGTTTTATTTTAAATCGCTAGATTTATTAATTTAGTGGCATAAGCTTATCTCTAGCTGAAAATTTTGCCATTATTTACAGTTACAATTAAAATGCCAAATTTTAACTGAATGAGTAACATTGTCTGAATCGGTTATTACATTTGTAGAAAATATTTCTTTTTTGCTTTAAAAACCTAAACATAAGATCTTTATGCAATCATATTTAAAAAAGTTTTTGGAATATACCAACTCTTCCCAATATTAGGTTTAAATTTTTCACTGTCCAATTTGCTTGAAAAAGCTAAAATTACTAAAACATCAAACAAATAGTTAATTTTCTCTTTATAAGCGGTTTCAGACTCCTTTTCCCTTGACACTAAAATTTAATAACATAAAATTTAGACACATTTTATCAGATATAATTATGCTATAAATTAAAGTCACCTTTTAATTGTTCCAATCAATTTTATAAAGTGATTTTATAAATTTTATCCAGATAGTTTCAAGTTTTAATAATAAAATAGCTCCACTGATAATTTATTGTCTCACGATTTATATATTTGTCCTCAATTGCTGAGTCATGGAAATAATTTAAAGAAATAGTGGGCATCCACTTTTAAATTTGTGATTAAATTCTTCTTCTATCTCCAAAACACAAAAACTGTTTCTTAAATGCTTTTGAGAAATTATGTTTAAATTTCTTTCCTACACAGAAGACATTTCTTATTTTTTAAAATTATTTCATCCAAGTCTTAAAATAACCTGAAACATATCTTGCAAGAACCGCACAAGTTGATCCTCTTCCTGAAAGGCAAACCAACATGTATCATGTATGTGCTAGGAAGTCAGAAAAAGGTTGGATTAACTTACTTTGCTGATAGACCAGCAGCAGTAATACAGTCAACAATTTCAGGTGAGAGTTTATGGTTAGGGTGTGTGCTTGATATAGTAAAAATGAAAAATTACTATAATCTTCAACCATCAGTCTATTCTGTTCTGAAGAAATTTCTACTATATATTTTTATAGTACTATAAATTTTTTTAAGGTTAATTTCTACTTGAAAAAAAATTTATTTTATTTGCTTTTTATTTTATAATTGAGATTAATATAAATGTGTATATACATATGTTAGAATAAGAATATTAAGTGGCAAAATAGAAGGCGAATTTCCTTATAATTTTCTATTTTCTTTCTATGTATGGTGTTGGACTATTATTTTTGTTTGCTACTATTTATACGCTGTCTTTTTATTCATTGCCTGCATTGTGTTGTAATTTCTTTTCGCTTCCCTTTCACATTGTCTATTTATAAGCAAGGTGTCATAACGTTAATCCAGTTTGTTTCTTTTCATTCAGTTTTAATCCTAGAACGTTATTTATGATATTGTGTAATAACCATGGCAACAATTTAACGCTGTACAATGGAGGTTTTGAAGACAACCAGATGAGGCAAAAGAAAAATTCATATACATCTCTGAAAAGTAAATTTCTAGCTATGGGAAGTAACCAGTTCAAATCAGACCTAAACCCCCAAATTTTTATAATTTAAATATTAAATAATTTCAGTTAAGAATGATTGTGCTACATTTAACATATCTTGGATATCAGAGATTTAGATTATCTAGGTTCTACTGTATATCTAAATATTACCATAAATTCTAAAATGTTATGTGGAAAACATATAAAGAGGTTATTAATTTTATTAGTAAAATATAATTATATTTTCTAATACTTAAACCTAGTTATAACTTAGAATACATGTATTCTGTAACAATTAATTTTTGGCATATTCTGTAACTCAGCTTAGTATTATAAATTACTTTTTTAAAATAAAACATGGCAAGAAATTATTAACTAAAATAAAAAACAAAACTTATTGTAAAAAATAACCGTAGCTTATATAAATTATATTTCTATATAATAATTTTAAACATTGTTTTAGATTTTTAGATATAGATGTTGCAGGAACACTTTTGGTGCCCTGAACAATGCTACATTTTTTTTCAGTTTTCAAAATAAATTTTTTGAGGAATGATTATTATAAAGAGGTTTGGCTGTATTTGAAAAAAAATGTACAATAAATACTTTTGAAAGCACAGTATATTGAAAAAAAAACATATTCTAAGTGGAGCCTCCTATTGACAATTTAAATTAGTTTTATTCTAGAGTATTGGACATACTGTTATCATTTCTAATCTATATTAAACTAAAAATAATTTAACTTTTTTATCATTATTTAATTTTTAATTAGTGATATTTAAATTAACAAACATCACCCTAGTTAACACTTCTGCTGCTAACTTTCATTTATAATACAAAATAGGCTTTATAGACGGATTAGTAAACACTGCATGTCTTGAAAAACATGTTTTTCTAGAACATTTATGTCAATTTCAACTAATAAAAAAAAATACAGTATTAATAACTCTGGACACAGATGATAGGATAATGATTAATGATAGATTTTTGCATTTATGTCTTTCAAAATAAAACCCTTTTCAGTTTATGACATTCTAGTTTCATGTTTTACCCAACTGCCTATTAAATATGTTTTTTTACACTAATAAGTAACTCCCTATTGATTGTTACATTCTCCAAGCAACTTCAAAAAACTGGGAGGTTTGATAACAACATATTTTTTTCATTTTCGATAGCTATTCAATAAGTAGAAATAAATACATTTTTAATGGAGGTGATGTTTAATGCAGGGAATTGAAATTTTAATACATATTAGTTGGCAACTTTGAAAATTATTAGGGAGCTGTAGCCCAAAAATGCCTATGGAAAAAGCAGCACACCAACCGTCACTTTGGAGCTATGAAGTGAAGTATAATCATCCGGCTGATGATATAATTTTTAAAACCCAATGAAAATAAAATGGCATTGTATGTAGTTTTCAGAAATAAAAACCTTTTTAAATTATATTGCAAATTACACTTTTGCTTTTACTTGCGACCAGACATTTGTTTGGTCGCAAGTAAAAGCAAAAGTGTAATTTATAATTTACAACCAGCTCGTCATGAACAGCAACAAGATTTCAATAATTATAGTGGTAAGTTTTTTTTACAATACATCCGTCAAATCAGGGAGTCTATTCTGTCCCACCGTGTATTAGGTTTGAGAATGTTCCTCCTCTAAAACTGCCCTGATCTCACATTAGCAACTGTCTATTGTTGTTTGAATTTTTTCTATAACGCTTGAATATTTTAAAGAAAACCACACCTTAGTAGTATATTGTAGTTACTCGTTTATAGTCTTCATATTGTATAACTGTATGAAGCAACTGTGGTGTAATGTTTATTTTTAAATAAATCAAGCCTCTAAACCACAAATAACTTTTATTTAAACCTTATATACATTTCAATTGCACAACAATCATCTTCAGAGGTATTTAAAAATACAACTCTGAGTTATATTTTTAAATACCTCAGAAGATAATTGCTGTGCAATTGAAATGTACATAAGGTTTCAATAAAAGTTATTTGTGGTTTAGAGACTTAATTTATTTAAAAATATTCATATTGTATATTACAAAAAGTACCAAAAGTAGAAGAATGCAAACTTTAATAATATATAAATATTAATTATAATAAATGCAAAATTAAAGGCATTGCTTTTAATAAATGCTGAAAAGATTCTAAACAAAAACAAATAACTTACCAACCCGTCTATTGCCAAAGCCTTGTAAATAAAACAAGACTTAATTAAACTTGAAGTCTAAATATGATCAGTGACATAATAAATAGCATAAATAATATTGCTTTGCAAATAATTATCTTTCCCTAGTAAGACTTTTGTAGAAAATCAGGATTTTATTTTAAAAAAATTAGAATCAGTTTTGTTTCAAACAGGGTGGCGACAAACTTACAAAGTTAAGGAATTTTTAACATAATTAGGAAAAATTCCAGATTCAATCGTTTAACTTATTAAGAAATATTATTTGTCACATAACTTATATGAGAGACACAATGAGTCCTACATTAAGACGAAGAACAAATTTTAATACTAGTAAAAAGAAAGCGACAATATAAGTTTATTTATATAGTGTCCAACAGAATGGTTGTAAATATAGTGAGTCTTTTTAGCTCCCAAACAAATGAAAGTATATTATAATCCAATAGTCAATATCTGTAAAATCTCAACCTTTTTATTTTTCACTATCAAACAAGCTCTGATAAATTCATGAATTTGATGAAACATAAATTTAATCAACACATTTTCTTTGCAAGATCTTGACTAATCATGCAAACAAAAATTTAAAGCTACTACCTAAAGTTTCCATATAATGAATGAAAAAAGTTGGTACTCAAGAATTTCCAGGCTTCACATAGTTTTTTTTTCACAAGAAAATGAAAAGTATAAATTGTTGCGTAGTGACACTGATTGCCTACGCAAGGATTTCTTGTTATGGTAATGCAAACTTAGATTAAATTAGACTAACACATTATTATTATTATTTTAAAATTAAAAAACCATACCAAAATTGTTAAAACAACTTTAAAACAAAACACCTTGATGAGTAGCAAATATTTAACATTATAATTTATACCTGCTGGTCAAATAATCTATGAAACAATAGTTGTTTTATTATTCTGAATTATTCAAATTTTGTTTGAATTAAATGGAATTTTAATTATGTGGAAAATAAGGGAATTTTAGAAAATTTTTAGCCACCCTGTTTTAAACTATAAATTTTATTGTTAATCAACATATTAAAGTTTTACACACAACAGCAATTTGTGATTACATTATTCCAGAAGACTGTTGCAAATGTGAGAAAAAAATGAAAATTCTAAACACAATAAAACAAGTCTTAAAGTAAGGTGTGAAACAATAAATCTGGATATCTTATTAAACAATATTTGAGCTGGCTTGTGAGTAAAGGTTTTAAACAAAAGAATAATAGGCTACTACTCACAATCATAAAAACTTTAATATCAGACACGTTTCAATGACATTGTCATCATCTTCAGAGATGCTACACAATCGAAACAATTAAAAAAAAATGAATATAATCTATAATATTTTAACTTATAATAGTTAAAATATTGTTACGTTGATTTTTTTTAAAAATTAAGTTTTGATTGTGTAGCATCACTGAAGATGGCAATGTCATTGAAACGCGTCTGATATTAAAGTTTTCATAAATGTAAGTCGTAGCCTATTTATTCTTTTGTTTTTAACATCTTGTGTAATAAATACAGTAAAATCTCATTATTTTGTTGTTGCAGGTTTAACACTGAACAGTTTACCACAACTCATTTATCCTTAACTGTCCCACATACATAATTAATATTATTTGTTTTCTTCCTACTACAGTTTAGATTATTATCGCCTACGAATTGCTAACACAAAACATTTTTTACAAGGGAAAGGCTGAGAAAATCTGACAGGATTAAAGTAAAACATAATCCTTGTCTAAATGTTCTTGAGTGTACTATAAAATAATAATAATACAAATCAATGTAGGCAATTCACTATAAACTATAAATTAACACACAAACTAAAGAATCTAATGGCCGTTTTATAACTCACGTGATATAGCTTCAAAAAGCAAACTGATTGCCAGCTGCAAAGTTATAATTCTAAGAAATGTGGTTATTGCTATGGCCATCAGTCAACAAGCAATTAATTTAAATATTTTTTCCTGGCGAAAACCCAATGATGGTCATCACCGGCAAATTTATTAATCAGTTCACAGGTGTTCCCTGTCAATAAAATTTTCATTTTTACTAATAATTGTATGGACTGTGTGTGTATATAAACATAATCCTCAATATTTTTTCGTGTAGCATCCTTCATAAATTTGTGTGTAACAAGTGGACTAGGTATTTATTATAATATATATTTTATATTATGTATGTTATTTGTAACAAATTATATTTACGTAATTTTAATAACAGTACACGCATTACTATTTCACAATAACATTAATATTCTTTCAAGAATGAAATTTTTTTAAATCTTAGCATTCCCAACAAATAACAATATCCATGCTATCAGAACTGAGTTTGACAATTGATGAAGTTAATGAAGCCTTCTTTAAAGTTGTTTTTCTTGAGGTTTGAATATTTGTTTTGTGTTGCTATATGTGATATGCACTATGAAGAATCACAGTGACATAACTAGGTGTACTTACAGTATGTCTTAACTTAGTTGAACTTAAGTTAATTACACCTTAGCTAGTGAGAACAATTCACAACAGTAAAAATTAAAACAGTTAACTCTAAATCTTACTACAGACTAATTTATTAAAACATACAAACTAGTTTCAACAACGATGTCGCCTTCATCTTTGACTAGTGGTAGCCAATCACTGGTGAAGGCGAAATTGTTGTTGAAACTAGTCTGTATGTTTTAATAAATTAGTGTGTAGTGAGATTTTGAGTGAACTGTTTAAATTTTTTACCTATACTATGAGATATGTTGTACCTTAATAAGATACAACAATATTGTTACAATATGTTACAACATATATGTTAGTTTGTAAATTAAATTAATTTTGTTCATTACTTATGAAGATGGTTACCTGGTAACCGAAATGTACATTAAGTGATTAAATAAAGTTATTTTGTGGTTATTGGGTTTGTTATTTAAAATATTATAACATTAGGCCACAGTTGCTCAAGAAATCATTATATTATTCTTGCTCAAGAATAATATAAAAATATTAATATTGTTTGGTAATTTATTAAATTAATATTTTAAATAGTATATTGTTTTAATACTTGATTTTATTTGTTCATAATAGATTTTTTACAGACAAAATAATCAGATATAGACATAATGTCTTTATTTTTTACAGATATAATAGATAAATGTTAGTTTAGCCACGTCAATCTACCACCAAACGAGATAAATTAGAGAGTTTCTACTGTACATTGCCAATGCAATAAGTCATATTTAATGTTACTATATAAATAATGTAATAAAATATTTAATTGTATATATAATTGGACTACGTAAAGACAGAAAAATGTTGGCTAATATATTCTATAAGCATACATTGGACATTAAAACCCATAACCTTACATTAAGACTGACTATATACGAGTAAACCACTAACACAAATGCAACAGTATTACAGAATTTAAGCTCACAATGGTAATGGCAATCATATTTAAACTTCAACCTAAGAAGCACTGGGACTACATACTTACATCACCACAGATTTTGTAAACAAGGGACAGTCGAGAGTAAATGTCTCGTACTCTCCTCCTTCCCCACAAATATTTAATCCGTACTTTTGGTTCTGGAAAGGAATTACAATGTCAAGAGACAAAACACCCTAGCCTGATACAACAAAGTTTCAATTGCTTATTTCTCACATTCCATACAAATTTGTAAAAAGTAGATCTTTGAAATCAGAAACATTTTAAAATTATTCAAAGTTTCCTTGATAATTTGGAAGCATTCATTCGTTCTTAATTTTTCTTAATATGTATATTAAGTGTTTTCATTAAAATACTATGAAATTTGGTTTTAGAATTTAAAAGCACATTATTAATAATTATTGATTATATTAATACTTTACTTCGGGTGTCATTGGTTGATTTGACGCTGTCACGGGTTCTACTCATTTACGTCATGTGTGGGCGGTCGATTGTGTCAGGTTTCACGATAATGACGGCGTTGTTTACAGTAGACGCTATTTCGCACTCGGTGATTTGTTCTTAATTTCATAAGAATTTATTTTTAAATAAAATGAACCTTCCCAAAGAGAAAAAAGCTAGGTGTGGCATCAATTTCACCAATATGGTATGTCTGTATGTTATTGCCACATGCAAGGCAGTCTCAGTATCCCTTGTCACTTGGTCCCAACCTGGTGCTGTCACTAAAATCACCAATCTGTTAAAATCACTGGATCGACTATCCCTAATGATTACCTCAGTTTTTAAAGTTGATTCTCAACATTGAATATACAGAGTGAATCAAAACTATGGATTCTTCATATTAATTTTTAAAAGGCTGCATTCACAAGAATGAAAAAGTATAGTTTTGTAGGGTATAAAATTGCACTTTTTGGTTACTATCACTATTTTACGCTTACCCCTGTCCCAAAACCCCCATCTTGGCGGCAACTTTAAAATTTTAAATTTAAACTGAAGCTGAGTTGAATGTCATTTTACAGGCCTTTATAAAAGAAATTGAGTAGCAAAAACTAGAAGTCTATAACTAATGCCAGTTTAAAATTGCTAAAGATTCAAACATAATCTGCGTTTGAATGAATTTTAAAAACAAGTTGTAACAAAGTATTGATATAAAACTAGTAGGGATAAATTATTTTGTATTTTAAAAAATTTTAAAAAAGCCGAGTAATTTATTAAGTACCTAAACAAAAATTCATTGGACTTACTAACCTCAGTATTTTACAACAGATGCCCAATCTGCTCCCATTAGATGGTCTGACAAAGAGCTATTCTGCAGTAAAATGCTAAAACTGCACTTAGGATAGAGGGCTGTGAAATTATATATTTCTCGCAAAGTCCTATTTCCCAAATCGTTTATGATAAAATATCTTTTTAAGATAAAAAATGTTTATTTGAACTAGTTTTATGTCAACTAAAAAAAAAAATATCTTAAATTTGAATCATTCGCCATTTTGTCCTGGCATGAGATAGATGCATCTAGTTTCCACTGTTAATTTTTTTTTTATAAAGACATTTAAAATGGGGGGGGGGGGGACTCAACTTGTTTAATTTAAAATTTTTAAGTTTCTGCCAAAATGGGGGTATAGTGACTCCCAGTTTTATACCCAGTTACACTGAGTTTGGTTTTTTTTGGGTGCATCCATTTAAAAAGTCAATATAGAGTATCCATAGTTTTGATTCTCTTGGTACGAGATATGATCACAAGATACGGTGAATAATTTTTTATTAAAAAAAGTAATAAACTTGCATCGAATTTGATTTAATCTTCTTCAAAGTACTATCCTTAGCTGGTAATTCACTTATTCCAACGATGAATCCATGACGGGGAAACATTTCTGGAAAGCTTCTATCAGAAGGCCATTTAAGCGGCTTGCTTGTGGACCTCTCAATTTTAGGAATGTGTCAAAATGTTTTCTTTTAAGCTTAGGAAGAGTCAGAAGTCCCATGGTGCTAAATCGGGTAAGTATGGCGGATGTGGACAGACAGGAATACTTATTTTCGACCAAAAACTCGTGAATGAGAAGCAAAGTGTGACATGGCAAATTTTCGTGAAGTAGAAAAAAGCCATACGCAAATTTTCCTGAACCATACAAGATGTTAAGATCTTCCGATAGCTCTTGAATAGTCATTTGTCTGTTTGAACGAATCATTCTTTCTAATTTTTGCACATTGTCATCTGTTTTTGAGGTTAATGGATGTCCCGAACGCTACTTGTCATCAACCGACTCATTTCCGCTTTTAAATCGGTCATACTACTTGTACACAGTCTTCAGAGTTACCACATTATTGCCATGCACAGATTTAAACATTTCGTGAGCTTCTTTGGCATTCTTTTACAACTTAAAACAAAATTAATGTCAATGCATTGTTCAAAACCCACGATGCGTGACAGACACGACATCACTCTAGCAGCTATGGCAGTCAACTGACATTCTCCAGCGTGTTGAAACTTGTCGCTACCTGTCTCAACAGATCACGCTACTAGGCAAATTACATCATGTAGCATCAGCAGTTGCCGCTATAAAACTTCATTCACCATATTTTTTGATCATACCTCGTATATATAAAACCTTACACTTGTGTATATAACCTGTCAACAGTAAAATGGTCATGCTTTGTCAGGTATAGTCTACCAGTTCATAGACATTGTGTTTCGCCTGGTTTATGATGACTATAAATTGTGAGCTGTTATTAAATTTTAAAATGTAAATCCTGTATGTAAACCCCCCAGAAGTTAATAGAATACTAAGAAAAGTGCTATGAAGAAGGGATAATCTTTGTGATTAAAGACAAAGCAATGATAAAATCATGAGACATATTTTCATCACTGAAGATTTTACACCGCAAGTTGATTCCAGAATTTGCAGGAACCAATATGTTTAATATTGATGTGTGTTGCTCACATCATTTCTTATCAAAGTATCACATGTACACTGTAGTTTTTAGTATGATGTAAATCTGCACACAATAATAATTGAAATAATTAATTTTAATCGTTAAATTTTGTGAATAATTATAAAACCTAAATCTTTCAATACAGAAGAAAAAAATCTGTGAATGGCAACTTTGAAATTTATCAAGGAATGATTTTAAGTACAGAGTTGGTCAGAAAATGTTGCAAACAGATAAGTTATCTGGATTGGAAGTGTGTTATTTATATTGAGTTCTCTCTAAAAGAATACCATAGTCAAAAGGATACTGTAATGCACTCATAAAACTTCATAAACTCATAAAATCAGTATTGTTTTAATAGTAATATTTTATTAGACTTTAAGCAATTAATGTAGTATTTCACATTAAAATAATTTGATGTACTTTGATTAAATAAGAATTTCTAATTTTGTATTTCCTTTCTGATTTATTTATAATTCAGAATTATTAAAAATAAAATAGAAAAAGGAAACAAAATTTAAAATGTTTTACACATGTACGTATGATATACGCAAATATACAGCATCCAGAAAATTCAGAGTACAGAATTAAATGCTTTGTCAAAACATTCTAATAAACTCATGAAAATTTTTAAAGCAATAAAAGTTTTTTTCAAAAACATTTTACAAAAGAATCTGAGTTATAAAATTGTCATAGGTACATATTAATATATATATTTTATAACAAATTTAACAAAATACAATCAAAACTTTGCTGTTTGTTCAAAGATTGTTCTTCAAATATATTTTTCATTACTAATATTTAACAATAATCTATGACTATATTCATACAGGCTATGATTCAATCATGGGCAATACCTATTACTTACCTGTTGGGGAATCTCCTTTTGTTAAAGTATTTACTGAATATGAAAACAAATACTCGTATTTAATGAATATTTTTAACCAATTTAATTGCTTTTAACCAATTTTTAGTAATTATAAATATTATTCAAGAATCATCTTTTAAAGAGCTTTTAACTGTGATTATGCTTACTAAAAATGAATATTACACCTACATTTTACTTTTTAAATGTCATAAGTTTCAAATGTTTGCAGAAATTGTTTTTGACAATATTATAAAATATGTTTTAACAACACATTTTAAATAAATTTTAATTTTACTTCTACAACTGATAAAGAAAATATTAGTTGTAGTTTTATCATTCTTAAGATTTGAATATTTAAAAAATTACTTGAATTTTACATTAGTTAACAATAATATAAGTGGTTAACTATAATATTTAACTTTCACGTTACAAAGTGATTTAAAATTTGAAGGTTTTATTTTTTTCATTAACTTTGTATTTCGTAAAGGTTAGGCTGAAGAAGTTCAGTTTAACACTGGGAAAAATGTTCAATTGTAGTAGCTATGCTTGAACTTGAATTTTACATCTATATCTCGACTACTGCAGCAAATTTGCCAGGTCCCAAGCCAGCTATAATATGCTACTCACTATTTCATAGACTAAGTACAATATCAAAATAATTGAGCAAATTTTTAACCAAACCACTCACATGCTTAATATTTTACAAAATGCAATATAAAATTTTTTAAAAAAATCAGAAATATTAATGTATGAGACGTTTTAAGTTTAATTCACAATTGTAGAATGTTACATTTGTATTATTAACATTTTTATTCTTGGTCATAGTGTAACTTATATTATAAAGAATCAATAAAGCTTATATAGATCTATCAAACTGTATTGCATTCTTCCCTCAAAGAATTAAGACGATTTTGGATTTTCCATCTTGCACTGACAAATTATGTCGTGCAATTACTACTTAAATTTTCATTTTCAGCTATAGGGGTTTGGAGGATAAAACTGAGACACCATTATTGGGTCAACATAATTTATACATGTGAAAAAAATCAACACATAATAATGCGATAATAGTGGATGTATCCAACAGTTTAAAATCTTATTATGGGTAACAATCTGTACTGACAATGGACTAGAGCAGGGGTTCCCAACCTTTTTTGTACCACGCCCCCCTCTGGTTATTTGGAGAACCCCCCACGCCCCCCTAAACATATCAGCTTTCCATTTTGCAATACCCTACTTCCACGGTGCCGTACATAGAAACTCCTACTTGTACAAGTACATGAACTCGTACAAGTATGTGCCTACTTGATACGGTGAGTAGGTAGATTTTTTGTTCACTGTTGAATGAAGTATCGCAGAATGGAAAGATTCAATAATTGTACGTATGATGAAAATTAAAACAAGTATTACATGAAAAACGAATATAATTACTGATACAAAATTTAACATTATAACACAGATACGTTTTCAATTTAAGGAAGGTGAAACAATAGGCCTACCTACTTACAAAAACAAAACATAAAATGTAATTTAGTGAGATGGGTGCACTTGCATGTTCTGAATAAGTTGACAGATCCTGGGTTGTGTTTCAGACAAAGCACAGCGTAGGTCACTTTCGACATCAAGTTTGTTGCGGTACTTTGTTTTGATCGCCACAAGAGTTGAAAACGCTTTTTCGCACATGTATGTTGTTGAAAAAGGCAAGTACATCTGAACAGCTTTCTCTGAAACACTGGGGTAAACTTTTAAGTACTTTAACCAAAATGAGGACTTTTCCATTTGTTCAAGATCGTATCTTGCAGCAGAGTCATTTTTTATTTCTATTTCCTCCTCTTGCAACTCTTCTGGCAGCAACTGTATGTCCATGTGGAACGGGTCGGTTGATAGTTTGTAAAACTCCTCTGAAGTTATGAAAGTACCTGCTGAACTATTCCTTGAGGTTCTTCAAATGGTCAATCAATGGTGATCAAGTTTTTCAAAAGCGGTCCTTCAAAAATGTCCTCAAAACATGTTTCTTCTGAGACTGATACTACTTTGCTGAAACTTGAAGAGTTGCTGGGGTTCATTGACACTTTACGTATCCAAAGTTGTAGTTTCTCAACATACATCTTGATGGCATCCTGATGTGTTACTATATTTGAGTCTGCACCTTGCAGTCTCAAGTTTAGGTTATTTAACGTGTCAAAAAAATCTGATAAATAGGCCAAAATCACTTGGTTACTGGGTTTTTTAACTCCGCACTAAGCTCGTTTTGTTTCTGCTGTACCAAAAACGTATTCACTTCATCACGGAGCTCAAATAGTCTTCCCAACATATTGCCTTTTGATAGCCATCGTACTTCTGTATGAAATAGCAGCGTTTTGTGGTCACTTCCTAAATCTTCACAAAGAACTTTAAACAGTCGAGTATTTAATGCACTGTTCTTAACGTAGTTGACTACTTTAATACATAGCTTTAAAACAGCATTGAGTTCGTTTGGAAGCGTTTTTGCTGCCAAGGCTTGGTGGTGAATAAAACAATGAATCCCACCAACCACATCAGCATTCTTCTCTTTGACCAACTGCACAAAGCCTGAATGAGAACCCAGCATTGAAGGAGCACCATCTGTGCATACACCAATAAGTTTTATTTCTTTTGTAGGAAATTATTTTTGTAATTTTTTTATTTATTTCATTTGGGCGACACGCCCCCCCTGGACTTTCTCCACGCCCCCCAGTTTGGGAACCCCTGGACTAGAGTATTAAAAATAATTCTCCCAGGTTAACCTAATGCAGGACTGCCAAAGAGAGAATCTATATTGACCTGAAGGCTAGCTAAATTTAGTTGCTGTGGTAGAAATTATGCTTAATAACTGAACTTTACTAATTAATAATATCATATATTAAATATTATTTTTAAATAATAAAACATTGACTTTTTGATCAAGTATTGAATTTTTATAATTTTAATTAAATTTTTAAAACAATTCTGAGAAGCATTTTAAATCATATGAATTTTATGGCCATTAGCTTCAGCATGTAAATTTAAGGTTATGTTTAACAATGCCAATTATTATAAATATTTTATTATAGCAGTTCCTTTATTTCATTTACCAAAATAAATATCTTTTAATTAATAACATTAAGTGAAAAACAATATAGTACTAGAAAATAGTGTGGCAAATAAAATTTTATCATTGGAAAATGCAAACCAATCAAATAAATTTTGAACAATATAGACCCAAATAAAAAATGCCAAAACTTTTAAACAGACAGATTCATTAAATCGATATGTTTGACTTTTAATTTTAGTTCAAGGACTAAATATAATGGAAAACATGCCTTGTCTACTTAAGATCTATTCAAAATCAAAACATCATTCACTAAAAATGTTAATATTTTTCTAAATTGACCGTCTTGGTTTGATTGAAACCAAAAAATCTTAATATAGAAAACTAAAACCAACTTGAAAAAGTTGCAAAATTAAAATAGTGAAGAAACGTAATTACCATTTTGATGAGGTGTGGCTGTATATCAGCTATTTTCATTCCTAGATGATTAAGAGGATCAAGGCCTAATGTTGCTACTTTAATTATAATTGCATCGATATTACAATTTATCATGTCTTGCAACAATTCGCCTTGATCTCTTCGCCATAAATATGCCAGTGCAACAAGGCCTAATCGACTACACCTGTAAAATTATACAGCCAAAAAGTTTTAGGTAGTCAATAATAAAGATATTATATGGGTACAACCTAATTTTAAAAATTAGTAGGAAAATATATTTCAAGACAGCTTACACGTTTTCTACTCTAACTCTTTGGTAGTCTGATAAAACAGCTCCAACAGCAACGGCATCAAAGTCAATTTCGTTCTACAACAAATATAAAATTCAAATTAATTTAAACCGTATGGATTTTTATAAAAAGTTATAAATATTTGTAAAGGCACAGAGTAAATTGTTGCTTGGATAAACAATATACAAGAGTTCTATAAGTAGATGACAGAAATACTGTCTGAGATTACACAGTAACATGATAAAAACGAACAGTATACATTTTTTTATAGCAAAAAATCAATACTTGTGAATTGTTTAAAATGTAAATGTTAAATTAAAGAATTTTCAGTAAAATCAGTTTTCTAAAACTATTTTCCTCAACATCATTATCATCATCATTTTCCATTTTAGAAAAAACAACAATTATACTCCTATACAGTAAAATAATTAGGCTTACTAACACACAAAAATATGTATACTAATAACTAACTGTTTACTAAATATTCACACTAACACACTATAGAGACATAATTTAGTTATAACATAAACAAAACTGAGTAAATAGAAAATCTGATCAGAATTAGGCTTGATTTACAATTACAAATGAATAATTACAACTTTAGCATGATTACATACAAATATTTCTTGTCGGACAAACATGAAATGTCAGCTACTTGATCAAAAAGCATTACAGAAATATTAAATGTTACTTCAGTTATTTACCAATAGATGGCCTAGCAAATTACACCAAAGAAGTTCAAATATTGACCAATAGATGGCTTAACAAATATCGAAGAAGTTCAAATATTGACCAATAGGTAGTGTAGCAATGCCATTTGACAGAAAAGAATATAATCGAGTATGCTCTGACAGAAGAAATATCAAACCGAGTATTCTCCGACATCGCACAGCGATCAGGATCGAGTATATTCGGGAGTGCTCTTGAAAAGGTTAACCCTTATTACGTATTAGTGTCCTAAAGAGACATTGATTGACACGTGTCTTCCGCAACAGGTTAAATGTTGTAGAAGATATAATTTGGTATTTATAAGGTTTTCAAATGTAAATATAGCAAAATTATTCTTAAGGATATAGAGCCCTACGAAACATAAAAATAATTATACTCTCAGGGAACTCCTTAAAAATTACTGATTTTATAAAAATTTAAAAATACTAACTTTAAAATATAAAAATACTGTTCTAACCTTAGAGAAAACACACACACACACACACATTCACACACGCACAACTTTATAAACTTAAGGTTTCTTTATAAAACAGAACACTATCTTATACTACTTTGCAACATAGCTAAAAAGTATTTGGATAAGACAAATTTGATTATACAAAATAACATAACATTTGCAATGTTAGCTAGCTGGTTAACAAATGAAGTGATTCAATCTTGGTGTAACTTCACAGTAATTCCAATATACTTTGTAACAAGGAGGGAGTGTTTCGCTTCACCCAAGAATTATCTCATGTGTTACATGTGTTAATTTTTTTTTCACTAAAGCAGATACTTTATATTATTACTATGCAGCAAACTTAGTATTATATATCGTAAAGAAACGATGATTTTATTTTGCGTGTTATAGCAACACTTTTTTCAAATTTTGATTTCTTGAAAATATTTTCGGAAAAAACAAACACAAAACTCACAAATTAATCATTTATTGACTTATACTCATTTCGATGACAAAGTCATCATCATCCACTGATGATTGCTACTACAAACTCTAACTTACAACTAAGGTGAAAGTAAGGTACATCTCTATATTTATACAGTGGGTGTTGCCAAGCTCACCTGTCAAAACAACTGTTGTTTTGACCAGTGGGCGTTTTTAACCTTTTCAGGAGCGGGTTTGTTTTAATACTAGCGTCACCTGTAGGAGCAGGGGTTTTTTTTTGTTAATAGTATCCTGATTTTCAGATATTAAGACTTTTAATATTCCAAATAATAAATAAAACTTAAATGAAATACAAAACCACTATTTATTCTTCAAAAATATTTTTTTAAACTTCCAACCTAACATAATATATTTCCAACTCCATTTTTACTACACATTACTGTAAAGTGACTGAAAAGATGTTACGTCAATTTTATACAAGTATATTCATTTATATAAACACATTTATACTTCAATAGTCTTTCACTGTATGGAATACTTCAAAACAAGGTACAACACACAATGACAAGTCACAAGTTTTACACATGTACCTTCACTCTTTTCTTTTCTTCACTCCCGCACTTGTGTGAGCACACACAGGACACACTCTGGTTGAATTGCTCTTTTTTCAGTTGGTGGTATTAGTGAAGGAAAATATTCACACTAACACACTATAGAGCAATTATTTACTTATAACATAAACAAAACTGAGTAAATGGAAAATGTGCTCAGAATTAGGCTTGACACAATTATAAATAAAAAATTACAACTGTTTTTAGCATGATTACATACAAATACTTCTAGTCTGACAAACATGAAATGTCAGCTGATTTCCAGATGGTTACTTGATCAAAAAGCATTACAGAAAATTTACTTTAACTATTTACCAATAGATGGCCAAGCAGATGACACCAAAGAAGTTCAAATATTGACCAATAGATGGCCTGACAAATACCGAAGAAGTTCAAATATTGACCAATAGATGGTGTAGTAATGACATTTGACAAAAAAGAATATAATTAAGTATGCTCTGACAGAAGAAATATCAAATCGAGTATTCTCGTGCGTGCTCTAACATCGCGCACCGTCCGTGATCGAGTATATTCGGGAGTGCTAGTGAAAAGGTTAATATTTCTTAGTACTTTCTACATCATCAGGTAAATGTTATTTCTATTATCATTTATGTCTGAAAACTTTAAACATACCTATAACTTCACCTAAATTATATTTCCAAATCTATGTAATGTTTACAAAATTACCTTGACTGTGACTAGCAGTTGATAAAGGTCTTCAACTTCGTCTGCAGGTGTAGGTGTATACACCTTATCATAAAGCACAGCAATACCTTGTGTAGGCTGTCTGAATAGAGGTAGACCCATTGCTTCTGCATATAATTCTACACCTTGGTGACCTACTGTCTGGTACATGTAGCTGTCCAACTCATCTGCAACATAATGTAGGCCAAGTGAAATTCACAAAAATGAAAAATTGTTTTCCTATTCTCATATAAAGGTACGGTAAATAGAAACCATAAATAATGATTGAAACATGATCTCACTGTGTGGCGGCTGGTGTCTAAAACCTATGGGGATTGAAGATTGTAAAGTGTTGGTTTTTTCCCTGGTGAAAAACCAACTGTGGTTATCATCGCCAATCAAAATCGAACATAATATTCTAAATTAAAAAAAGGAACAAAATAAATTTTAATAAAACAAAAATTGCAAAACAAAAAACTTAACAAAAACAACAATAAATCTAAAACAATAAAAATATGAAACTATAAATAACAAAATAACAACAAACAAAATAACAGTAAATAAATAATACCAATATTTAAAATAACAATAGTCAACAAATTAGCAATAAATAAATCTTAATAGCACAATAACAAGAACATAAAATAAATTAAATTTAAATAAATAATACAAAATACAAGCAGATAATAATTAAAAAGAAATATAAGTATAGCTATAAAAGCATATGTTTTAAATATTAAATTTTAAAAAATATGTTCAAGTGGCATAAGAAAGCGATGACTCGGTCAACGGCCGAGGCATCGTCCCTTAACACCACCTTCAAACTCCCTTTTAAATTAAAAAGGGCACAAATATTAGTTACACTAAGGCAATCGACTAAAATATGTTTTATTGTGAAGATGTCACCGCAGTACTGGCAAATTGGTGGATCTTCACGACGAATCAAATATCCATGAGTTGCAAAAGAGTGGCCAACGCGAAGGCGCGTGACCTCCACTTCCTCCCTACGTTTTGAATGAATAGAAGACCTCCATGGACGGACGGTATCTTTAATTTCCCTCAGCTTATTCTGAATCACGTTATGCCATTCATCATTCCAGCCAGCGAGCAATAAATGTTTCGCAAAACACACATAATCAGATGCAATAACTCGTTGAGTAATGGGCACCAAACTTGTAGCATTCTTCGCCGCTTCATCCGCTTTTGTGTTTCCGGGTATTAAGGTAAAGAAATCATAATCAGAAAAACTTAAAGGGTTGTTATAGGGATAAAAGATACATAGTGCTTAATGCTTTCAATGGTCACAAGGTCGCTGCTGTTTTATTATGATGGATCATGTTATATGATCAATAATCGCTCATAACAATGTACATAATTCTTACATAATAAATCAATTTTTTTTCCTACTAATCTCTGGTTTAGTGGTTGTGCAGCCGTGCAACCTATCCACAAGCTGCCACTGGTCCTTCACCAAGAAAGTCTTTGCAAACTGTCATACTATGTAATACTTGCTATGAAGCTATAATACAACATAGCAACAGAGTGACTCTCAAAACTTAGCAAGAGACTTGATACTGGGGAGATAAACAAGTAAACAAGTTATATAAAATTTTGTATTTAAGTCAATTCCTACTTAATTCAACAAAGAAAATTGTATTTTAGTTTTTTTTCTCTATAATCACAATTAATATAAATATGTATATACATATGTCAGAATAATAATATTGAGTTGCAAATAGAAAACAAATTTTCATGCAATTTTCCATTTCTCTTTCTATGTTTGGTGTTGGACTATTATGTTTATTTGTTACTATTTATACACTTTCTTTTTTCGCCTCTTGCATTGTGTTGTAGTTTCTTTTCGCATTGTCTGTTTGTGAAGCAACGTTTTATAAGGTTAATCCAGTTTGTTTGTTTATTTTACTCTTTTCATTCATTTTTAATCAAGAGAACTATTTATGATATTGTGTGGTAACCATGGCAACTATTAAATGTTATACAATGGAGGTTTATAATATAGATCTTTAAGAAGTTCTTTTCTAGCTATGGGAAGTTGGTTTGATGCCAAAAAGCAGTAGATTTCGAACATGAAGATATTCAGTTGGAATCCAGCCTAGACTCCCAAATTTTTACAATTTAATTATTGAATAAATATTGAAAAAACTGTATTAACATTAATTGTCATCCACTCTAGGTTAAAAAAATGTATTTGAACTTGATTGCATGAATAAAAACATATTTTATTAACGATTAAAATGTGTATAAGATATGTATCAGGAGAGGGTGAGCTAATAGAAGGTAATTGGAAACGTAGAATATCAGGCAGCTATCTACCCTTCTCTAGGTAAAGTGGTAGTACCATACTGATACTTATAGCAGCGAGGTTCGATAAACACTAAGATAAGTGGTTCTAACTACTCTAAATAACAAGGAGGCAAGTTCGCATTGGCTACCCAAGTCTGTTGCTATTCCTCAGGAGTTATATGCAGTTAGAATAGGTTTAGTTAAAAAAAAGTTTTATATATAAAATAAGTCTAGTAGTATTGACCAAGAAACCTTGGTCTTTCAACTTAAGACAAAGTGATTAAATTACTTTGATGAGCTTAATATTGTTTCTTTATTACTCAATCTATCTCAGTGTACATTAACCCGGGTACGCTCACACTATTAGATTGAATCTAACATTTATAGTTGCTCTGAAGGAATTATTTTATCTTTTCGTTGTATGCGACTGAGCTTCTAAATATGCTTTCTCGAGGATGTTGACCAGCTACTATCAAAATTTTGAGTAGATAGTATGATTGAGAGGGTAACCAGGGGTGAGAGAAGTGGCAGACGCCGTCCATGTTAGGGAGCACTGTATGAGCGATCACGTGAGTCTGTGTTAGGAGCAGCGACGTGAGTAGCTTAACTGTTTTTCTATCTGTTATTTTACAAATAAATATGCCATAAATGTATTTAATAGATTGTTTTTATATCAATTGCTAAGTTTAAAGGTTACTATAACCCATACAATTGAAATTTATAATTTAAAACACATTAATAACTGATATTACAAATGTTAGATTTGCCCTAACGGCGAGTCATTGCGGGAGTTTCCATGGCATGGGGGATCCCGGGTTAACTATATTATAATATATAAAGTTAATCTTTGCTTGTAATACCATTAACTAGATAGTATGTAACTATATTGTAATATAACTATACAATAATGTGGTATAATATAGTGCTGTTTTATTAAAAAAACTGTATATTTGTTAATTCCATCTTCACGTGGCGTACTAGTTTTCAATTAAAAACACTTGTAAATATGTTACACTTGCCTATAGTAGCACTATAATTGTTGAGGATGGCCGTTTCGGGAGATGTGTCCCGTTATAAAGTGATTGTGTCCATAATGTGTCTTATTATATAAAAACTTCGAGTTATGTAGCATTGTATTGCATGTGAACTTGGTTATACAGTAATACCTTGACTTACGCTACCCCGTCTTGTGCGATTCCCGAATTATGTGTTTTTAAATGATGCTGTCCGAGCTATGCAGAAACTGGCCTATTCTGGAAGAGAATGCTCTCGAGAACTTTTATAGCTCATGAGAAGGAAATCGTTTCAGGTTTTAAGGCCGCCAAAGACCAATTGACATTGATGGTTGGTGCAAATAGAGCTGTTGACTATAAGTTGTAACCTCTCATAGTTTATCGCTCAGAAAATCCAAAGAAAAATATTTCTAAAACTAGCTTGCCCGTGATTTGGAAGTCGAATCGGAAGGCTTGGGTGACAGCTGTTTTTTGAGCACTGGTTTGATCATCATTTCATACCTCAAGTCGAACATTATTATCGGTCTAAACAAATTCCTTTTAAAGTAATTCTTATTAATTGACCTTGCCCCTGGCCATCCTCCTACTACTTTAACTAATTTCAACACACATATGAAAGTTATATTTTTGACACCCAAAACAAATAATTTGCTTCAACCAATGTATCAGGGAGTCATCAAAACATTTAAAGTTTATTAAACAAGAAGATCATTTGCGCATCTGCATGAAGCTATGAGAGAGAACAAGCTCTCTGTTGAAGATTTTTGGAAACAATTTCAAAGTTTTAGATGCTTTGAGAATCATTGGACAATCTTGGAATGAAATTCCACAAACAACTATGAATGGCGTTTGGAAAAAGGTGTGTCTATTGATGAAATTGCTGATATGATTGAAGAAGTTGTCGGTTTTGCCAGAGAACTCAATTTAGAAGTGGATAATGACGTTCAAGAACTGATGGATTTACACAACCAGGAGCTGATAATTAATTGATGAGCTCATAGAAATGCGTGCACAAGAGCAAGACTTTAAAAACGCAGATTCTTTAGAATCTTCTTTTTACTTACTTCTTTGTAATATGTATTTAATATTTTAATACATACACATTTTCCTTCTAAATTATTAGTTTATTTAGTTTTTGGTCCCAATTAAACATGATTCCTATGTGATTGTATGTAAAATTATACCCAGACTTACACGGTTATCGCTCGGTCCCGCCTATCTCGTAAGTACAGGGTATTATTGTATTGTGTTACTCCAAGTTCGAAGTTTATTGAATTCAATGTTACTGTTAGTAAATTAATTTCTTTTTATAACCAAACATTTTGTGGATATGTGTAGTGTTGTGGATATATGCAGTGTCGTGGCTATGTAGTACACTGCACTACATAGCTGATGCAGTGTAAAACAGTGATCTGTTTAATAGAGGAATATTTAATTTATACAGGTTTGTGTGTGTTGGTACATTGTGGTTTTGTTTCAATTTTTAAAATTTCAACCATCTATAGTTTGTGACTCTTACAATCATTTGTCTCTTATTTAGAATGAATTACCATACATGAAATATATGGGATTACCATACATGAAATGGAAAAATCAATAATGTTGGTCTTTGTCGTGGATTATCTAAAGTGTCTAATAATAATTTAAGTACAGTTAGATTTTAATTTTGGGCATTTAAAAATGTACATCTGATATGGCTTTAGCATTACAAGACAAATAACATAATTTAAAACTGTTGTATTACTCTGAGTTAACAATTTTAAAATCATTTTAAGCGTGCAAAAACCTTATTTCAAAAATAAAGATTGGTGTCATTTCTAAAGAAATATAAGCAATACATAAAGGGGAAAATACCAAGTCTAACAACATATGTCTATATGTTTGAATCAAAAACTTTATCATTAAAAGATAATGTTTTACAAGAGATGACATTCAATACGTATCTGATGGGTATTAACAAAGAATATTATCTGTATCACGTATTTCTTCAATATCTACTGGAATGAGTATTAAGTTATAATTTATTAAAAATTCTCACATTGCACCTTATCTTTATAGATAAACATATTAAAACCTGAATAATTACTTGCTGCAGAGCTGTGGCACAAACAAAGAGATTAAAGTATTTGGAATCTAGAAAACCTAGTTAATCATAGCATTAAAAACATTTTTTTGCAGTAGATATTAATTAAAAATATTTGTTAAGAAGGGTAAGTTGTTTATTACATCATGTAGTGATTATGCTAAGACTAAAAACACATTTTAATTGAGATAGTAGTTCTGGTATAACATTAGTATTTTACATTTTTCATTCTTATGACTTTTATGCTTATTATTTTAAAAAAATCTTATAACTGCATACTTTGGCTATTATTTTTGTAGCGCAACATAAGACCAAAGAAAAATAATGTCATATTTTAAATGTTTATCTCAGGTTATTAAATTAATGATGCCTAACAAAAACATTTTTTTTTTAAATCTATGTATGTACAAATTACTCAATAGAATTATTCCATATCTTTATGATTGTAAAAACTTGTGTTTTTCTTAAATATTTTAAAAATGTTTTGCTCTCTTAAAAATTGCACTCTAAAAATACAAAATTTAACTAAAAAATTCATAGTAAATTTCTCTAAATATACATTCTCATCAGTTTCATAATGTATTTACCAGTTTTGAAAGCGACTATAGTAAAAAAAAAAAAATGAAACATTAAGTTACTAGACAAATTTTAACTATGTATGAATCACATAATGTTCTGAATTACATAAGTTGTTCGAAAAGTAAAGAACGTTGAGTAGTGACAAATGACTGCGCTTGCCTCTCACCTAATTCTTCTGTGTCAGTTTTGCAACAGCTGGCATCTGCTACAGTCGATTACGGTTTATCTTGAAAATGTATAACAAAAACTGTATATGCCAACAAGTGTAAGGTTCGCAAGATTATTTGCTTTTTTTAAAAACGTTCCACCCATCAATATGGTAGACAGATAGCTGAGGATAATTGTAATGCGATGAATGAAGCGTTTGTTCAAAAATGGAGCATTCTGAATTGCAGGCAAACGAATGTTCACTATGGATGCTTCAGTTGTGACTTGCAAACTTAAAGCAAAAATTGAAAACCAAATTGAAGAATGTAGACATTCCCCAATTAGTAGCCTGCATTAATTTTTATCTGAAGTTTCAAAAACTGTGTTATACAAAACTGTTCGTGACGAGCAGGGCTATAAAATGTTGTGTACCTAGTGGGTTCCTCAAAATTTGTCAGAGCAGAAAACCAAAAAAATGGGAGTTGCATTGATATTCCTCACTTGTATGAGACGGATGGTGATGAACTGTTTAATCACATCATTCCTGGTAATGGGACTTTGATCTCCCATATCACTCTAGAAACAAATGGAATGGCACTCTAGAAACATATCACCAGTTCATGGAATGGCATTCTTTGGGATCCCCAACACAACCGAAAAAATCAACAGAAATTTTGAGCATCAGGAAAGTTATGACAATGGTGTTTTGGGGCCATAGGGGTGTCTTGCTCATCGACTACATGCCTAGATAAATGTAGCCGTCTGCTGTAAGACACTTCGTCAACTCCGTTATCCCATTCAAAATAAACACCGTGGAGTTCTGCTCAGCGGCATCATTCTCATTAAAAATAATGCACTTCTCCATAAAGCGGCAATGACGAAAGATACTTATAAATAACATTACCTTACATGGGCATGAGCATATTTGTCTTTAATTGTAGCCAGATAATAAAAAGACTTCATTGTGTATAAGTTGTTATTCAAAGCTGTCTAGACCAGGGAATCTGTGTAAATTACAGTATGCGAACAAATTAGAGGTAAAGACAGAATGTGGTCACAAACACATCACGACTTTATCAGAAAAGGAATACGCAATGAGTTGTAATTTGTGACTCATATCTGCTCACGGATTAAACTTTTAGGAAAGGCAATTAAGTATCATTTTTCTTTAACAGGAAACATTTTTTTCTTATTTATTTTTGCTACCCATAAAATTTGTATTGTTATATTAAACTCTTTCCTTTCAAACTCAAACACCATCTTTTATTGTAAGACGGACATCTTGTAATAATTTAATTAAATTCTTTAGTCTTGTAACTTCTTTCTGAAATTGTCTTTTTTTTCTCCTACACGATGATTAAACTATATGATGTTTTAGATAGTTAATGTTATCTAAGTTACAATTCCATAGAATGAAATGTTGCAAATTTTCATTTTAGCCTAGATTTTCTACATTATACATCGGTTAATACCCCTCTTATTCTGATGAAGGGTGGATTCACATTTTAAGATATGGAAATCAAAACTGCTTTAAAATAAAATCATGAAATTAGTTTGATACCTAAAAACTAGACATCAGTAAGAGTAACCAGGCATCTTGTTACGGTACAAAATTTATACCAGAATATTGTTTTAAAAAATAAGATTATATATGTATGGCAGAATAAATATATAAACTTCTGACACCTAAGTAACAAACTTGACAGTAATTCACAGCATTTAAAAATGTCCTGACCTAGTGCGAAACGCATCTGCTGAATAAATCAGTAAGTAGTGGTTTTAATGCCAAGATAATACAAACAGATGTAATATAAACTTCTTTTTTTACTGAACAAAACACACCCAAATAGTTTTCTAAGTGTAAAATATGGTTAATTTTATTAAGAATAATTTTTTTTCTATGAGGGGAGCAGAGATTTCTGCAGAAGAAATGTTAATCTGGAAACTGAAAGAGTGAGATGAACTGATAGTTTTTCAGAATAACAACAAATAATTTCATAAAATTTTTAACCATTGTTCAAGAGATTATGTTGTTTTTACAGTTTACTACTTTATTTTCTAAATATTTTAAAAAAATGATTATGAAACATTCATAAATGAAAACATCTTAATAAAAAAAGTTTGTGCTATAACTATTTGCATTATTTACCATCAAAACAAAACTTTCTTTAAACATTTTTTACTATTTTGAGAAATAATAAAATACACAGTGTTCATCTTGAATGGATAAAAATGAAGATCACTGTAAAGAATTCGCTTACTAAACGACTGGTTAGCCAGGGCAAGGACTTGCACATGTTGGTGCACATACTGCCCAGGGGATCTCAAAGTGATGCTCTGATAGCCTAAGGGATCCATCTTATTGTAATACTGGTTTACCTGAAGGCATAGCAATTGCCTTAAGGCCATGACAGACCTACATTAAAACATGCTGGGTTGGATTCACAGAACATTTGTTTGAGAACTAGATCTTTGTCAGCAAAAGCATTCTCCTCACTCTCCCACTGCAGAATTCCAACTGACATGAGTAGGGTAAAACCTTTATAACCAAACCTCTTTATGATACTACTCCAGACCACTACAACTCGCTAAGGTCTGAATAGTGCGCATTTCAAATAGAAAGTTATGTTGCTGCACCCTGTATTACTAAGGGTTTTAATATTGTGTTATTTATTATTTTCATTACTGCTCATATATTCTTTTAAACAATTAAATTTATATAAATTAAAAATCATATTCACTAACAAGAAAAAAAGAAAATAGTCATTTTTTTTTACTCAACAATACTAAAACTACTCACCCTTACTTTCAGGTCTTAAATTTGCCAATGCAACAATTTCATGTCCGGCAGCGACACATTGTACCATGTTAAAGCAACTGTCCTTGCCTCCACTGATTAATGCCACCACCTTCATGCTGAGTAGATGTTATTAGACTCTTTATCACCTGCCAAACATTATACACCCAGAACTTAATATATTTAAAATTACCCAGAACTGAATAACTTACTTAGTTCTGTAAATCAAAGTGTTGATTCCTCCATCTGAAAATGTAACTAGACCCTGTAGAATTATAGAAACTGAACAGAAATTTCTAATAATAACCTGTGTTAATTTAAATAACGTAGAAGGTACAATTAAAATACAGTCTCAGCCTAGATCCATAATCACTTTACATAACTCTATTATAATATTTCAATTACTAATTTGAATTAATTCAAAACGATGACATTAATTAAGAATTTGTTTAGAGCTATCATCAATTATTACAGTTTGTTATATACAAGATCAGTTTATTGCATCCCTATAAACTTGGCTGACATCTTTGGATTTAGCATAAATCACTTCTATCAAGTTTTAACATGAAATTTACTATTTGTTGCTCTAATCAAATTATTAATTTTAATAATATACATATCTAGCAAGACAATGTAGCTGCCTACTGTAAGTTACTTTGTTAACTCCGCAATCCCATTCAAAGCAAACACTGTGGAATGCTGACAAGCGGTGTAATTCTCATTCAAAACAATGCACTTCCCCATCAAGCGGCATTGACAAAAGAGACGCATACAGTGATTATCACTAATTCCCAAATTAAAATGATTCTTAGGTGGAAAAACATTACGGAACTGATGATAAGCTTAAAGAAGCCGTTAATCCGTAGTGTAACCCCTTATTGGCAACAGAAAACACAGACAGCATAGGAAAGCTGGAGAAAAGGAATTTAAAGTGTTTAAATTTAAAGGGTGACTGTAGAAAAGTAGGTTAGGTATCATAATATTTGTGTAGAAAATTTTATTTCATTAAATTAAATTATAATCTGTTTAAAAAAAACATTTGTATCTTTACTAACAATCTGAGTATAATCATTATGTTACAAAATTATTAAATTTTAAGAGAGTTTATCCAAATTAATCAATGTGAAAGAAATTTATTTAAATTGCTACTTTTTAGATACATGAATAAAACGTACATCTTATGCATAAAATAGGAGTGCTACAATAAAATTATTAAGAGACATACATAGCAACTATTCAAAACATAAATACATACATTATAAATCAAAACATATATTACCTATATGAATACATTTAGGTAGTTAAAATAGGGTTTGACATTATACAACTATTTTAGTTACAGCGTATAATGTCAAATAGTTAAAACCTAAAACCTTTTTTCCTACCAAGAATATAAACCTTTAATCAATTCAGTTTTGAGAGCCTTTTAAATCTCGCCATAGATGCTTTTATTATCTAAATATTTAATGAAAAAGAGCAAAACCAAATTTAATCCATTAAATATGCTTTCAGTGTAAGTATTCTTCAAGCAAATAAGTTGGGAGTCTTTAAAGTTCATGGAAAGGATTGTGACTAACAGGTAAGATTTAGAAATTGACATACAAACTCTAAGTCTGGAATGAAATGTCACAGCTCAAGAGTACAAGAAGATATAGGCCTACTTGAAAAAGGTCTGAAATAGTCAATGTCATATGGATGTGTTACCTTCTGTATAGAATAATAAAGGAAGGATAGATATGTAGGGCTAAAGAAATAACATAGTGGTAATATAATAGAGAATTCTGGGATGTGAGGGCAAAATCATTTCCTGAAGTAAACTTGTTATCTTGGTTAAACCACCATTTAGATTCAAAACACTTAGTCAATATAAAATTGTTATTGTCTATAAGTGGGAATATAGATATGAATATTAAGAATTGTGTTTGACTGGGCTCCTGGAAGGGGTCCTAAACCTCTTTTCTTACTTGTGCTCTAACTCTTTCGAGCATGGTGAGCTAGATAATATCTCCTCTAAAATTCCAGTCTTGCAACACAGTGTGATATTTTTTAATTTCCCTTATCAAATTTATTTGCTTAATGTGCAGCAGGTTAAGATCAACAGAATTTGGTTGGACATAATAACACTAGATAGAAGTATGTATTAAACTGTACACATGATATTCTTTGTTGGGTTTTATAAGCTTTGTAAAGTATGTGTTTTTGATACTTGTGTTATTTATTCTAAATAAGAAGTAAGTGTCTTAAAGCTATTTAGAAATAATTTAACACTTTAGAGTAAATCATTGTAAGATAAATTATAAATTATATTATGTTGTTATTGTGGTATTTAATTTAGAGGCCGAAATTTGTTCCACCATGCAAAATGTTAAAAAGTTTTAAAAATATTGAAGTAAAACAATGCTACATTTGATTTTCAGATGAGGCATATTTTCATGGTGATTTTATTTGTAACAAACTGAGTATGTTGAGTTTGATTAGACATGTTCAGTTAAACAGGACCTTACTGTAGCGGTATTAGTCAGTTGATAGGACAGAGGTGGACCTTGCTACTACGTAGTTGGTCGGATAGTATAAGAAGCGAGAAGAGGGTCTTAATGACTAATATATAATAGGACAGAGGTGGACCTTGCTACTACGTAGTTGGTCGGATAGTATAAGAAGCGAGAAGAGGGTCTTAATGACTAATATATATTAAATGTAACAAAAGTTGTAGTTATACTTGTAGTGATTTCCTCAGAAGATGATTGGTATGCAATCAAAATGTACATCAGGATTTAAATAGAAAGTTTTTGTGGTTAGGCGGTATTATTTATTTGTAATAGAAAGTTATAACAAAGTTGCTCCAAATTATTATTCGCAATGCTTGCCAAATTGTTTTGAATATGGTAGACATATAGCGGTATTTCTATTGCCTGGTGGACTTAAATTTCATTTTACCTTTAACTCTATATAAATGAAAAATCTCTAATTTTTGAGGTGAATGATATGCTCTTTAGGAACTCACTCTGCACAAGTTTTATGTTAGTTAAGTTTCATTTAAATGAGTAGTAATACTTACTCTAAATTTTACAGCAATTTGTTCTGTTATAATTTGTTCGTATCTGGATAAATGAATGAAAAATATATTTCAAAGCCAAGGTCGGAAATACAGTAGTCTCGAAAATCTGAGTCCCAATTTTGCTAGGTTTTGTTGAATTAAAGCCTATTTCTATTTCAGACTATTTTATCTATTTGAAAGGAAATTAAAATGATTTACTGTTGAACAATGCACTGTCGCATCCTGATGAAGATCAACTGTGGTCTGTTGATATCCGTGCATTATTTCTACCTGCAAATATTACGAGCCTAATCCAGGCAATGGATCAGGGTTTCCTAGAATGTATGAAAAATTCAGACGTTGCCTTTTACAAGAAGTTTCCAGGTTGTGAAAATGTCGATGATACGGACGTACATCAATGGATGAGTTAAGATGAACGTAAGTAAGTAGCAATAATACATGTTACAACTATTGTAATGGTACTAGAAACTACTGGAGGTAGTGATGACAGGAGTGAAGATGAAAATTCGACTGAGACAGTAAAAGAATAGAAAATAAGTCACGGACGTCTTGGAAACTGCACAATGCTATTTTGAACAACAGACAGACACCATGCCAACATTTGTGGTTCTGCTAAGTCGTCTACGTGACACCGTATCACGAAAACTATCTGGTAAGTAGACGCAGAAGACACTTTATAACTTTTTCCAAAAAACTAGCAATCATGATGAATAATGTATTCCAAAGCAACTTAAATTAATGTAAGTAGTGTAATCAATACAGTTCTATACATTTATTTTGTTCATTCTAATTATAGTAATAGGGATCATTAGAACGCCTATTATTTTTCAGTGTACAGGAACGTATTTCCATGTAATCCAAATTTTCGGTATCCGAGAGGGTCTTGGTTCCATCTACCTCAAATTATCGAGACTCTGCTGTAATACCATGTACTTGCAAGTTCAAGTAACTCAGACGAGTTACGGACTGAGTTGACAATGGGACACATTTCCCGAAATGACCGTCCTTAATAAATATAAGTAAGTGCTGCTATAGCCAAGTTGTAACATATTTACAAGTGTTTTTAGTATTATACTTATTTTTTGTTACCAAACCTATCCCAACCGGTCATAGTAATGTTATAAAATAGTGGTCTGATTTATAAATACATTTACATAGAAACGTTTAGTGTATTGTATGTTGTTTATTTTGAGGCTATTTCACTTTAAAAAAATTTTAGACGCTATTTATTATTTACTTTATTTATTAATTATTACTTACACTTTTTTTTAAAATGTTTTAACTTGCCTATAGTAGCACTTACTTTGCTTGTTGAGGACGGCCGTTTCGGGAGATGTGTCCCTTTGTCAACTCAGACCATAACTGCCGTTAGACGAGTTACGGTCTGAGTTGACAGAGGGACACATCTCCCGAAACGGCCGTCCTCAACAAGCAAAGTAAGTGCTACTATAGGCAAGTTAAAACATTTTAAAAAAAAAGTGTAAGTGATTACTAGTAGCTCACGCGAAGATGGAATCAACAAATGTTAATTATTATATTTAGTTTCAAAAAAATTTATAGTGGAAAATGTTTTTATACAATAGCGTTTGTTATCAGTATTTCACAGGACATAGATATCTTTTTTTTTTTTATAGATATCAGTAAGACAGTAACAAAGACTGCTTAGTGGGTAACGTAAACAATTTTTGAGTGTGTTCTTCAAAAATTAATTAAATTAATACAGATCATCTTGAATAATAAAACCTAAAAGGGACATAAACATGATTTGTTTCCTATTTTGAATGTATATTTTACTAACACGCGTGAAACAGGAAAAATCAGAGTTGACAGTACTTGTCACATTACAATGAACTAAAAACATCTACCTAACCAAACCATGCTATGATACCAGATTTTTCGTTTTAGCCAAATAACATTAAAATTACATTTATTATTTTTATCTTTTGCAGAGTAAACAAGATCAGAAATGAAAATCTGATTCTACTATACACTATAGGAAACAGATAGTAAAATAGAAACTGAGAGAACAAAAATATACTGAGGTAAATAGCATTTCATAAAACTAAAAATCTATGTAAAAATATCTCCAATCTCATGATTATGTAATAAAATCAAGTCCTTGTTTGTTGATTATGTAAAGAGGAGTCAAACCACGAACATCCTTTTCTATATAAGTTTTAAAAAGATCTGGAAATAATAGTAAAAATTTAAATTGAACAGACCTAAGGATGCTCCAAATTAGTTTGGAACACAAATTCTACAACAATAATAATTCCCAATTCATGCTCCAGTCATTTTTACTTTTTCTTGAAAACAAATTTTTTTAGTTGGTCTTCTTGTACTTGTGATAAAGGTACAATTTTATATAATTCTATGAATTTGTATAACTGTTTATGAAATACTTTCATTATTGAGAATTTTTACCATTTACATACAAGTGGTCATATATATATATATATATATATATATATATATATATATATATATATATATATATATATATATATATATATTTGTGTAGAAGACTAAATTAATCCTTAAACTTTAAAAATTCATAAAATTCAATTAGAAGATATTGTTTGATTCAATCTTCACTGAAACTTCGAAGTTATTGTTTTTTTTTGTAAAAAAATATAATAAAGTAATATTTGTAAATTATAAAACCATAGAAAATAAAATAGTATAAAAACAAACTAGAATTTACAACATTGTTACCTTAATAATAGCATAGTTGAATGTGCTATAAACTTATATTATTGAAGAATTTATCAATAAAACGTTCTATTCTTCCTATTTTTACAAGACTAGGTAGAAAAAGCAATACGCACTACTTAATTACAAAGTATACTCTACAAGGTATTGCCAGTATTTGGTACCTAGCATGTAAAAATCGGTCTGAAATTGATAATCTAACATCTGGTCCACTGGTTAACACATTTTCAATTATTTTTGTGTATGGTATTCAAACGCTCTCTACAGGAGGAAAGGAATAAAACATTTACTACCTGAATTATCTCTATTATTAAAAGGTGGCAATGTTTTATTTTACATCAAAGATCTAATAATAACATTTTCATGCAAAAATTTGGGTCCAAATTGAAATCTTAACACAATTTATGATATTTCTAAATTGATTAAATATTCCAATAGTTCTTAAAACCCATTCTTCGCACTACCATACAAAACTACAACGTCAGCTGTAAAACCTCGATTTCATTTTCTATTTCATACTTAAATGTAGACCATTTAATTTATATCCATAAAAAAAAATTTAATTCGTCTTTGACATTATACTAAAATCTAAATGCATATAAGATTAAAATTAGTAGCATGTATATAATCAATGTCAATGTAACTATAAAAAATAAATTTTCAATGATTTTCAAAAATATTATAATTAAGATTTTATAAAAATACCTACTCTTGAAAAATCTAAATATTTTCAACATATAAATAAGCTATTTGAAAAAAAATTGCAAAAAAACAAACTAAGAGGAGATTGATGATATGAATGACTATATAGTATATAAATACAATGGACATATAATAGTTCAAGTTATATTGTATTTCTATTGAATACAAATTTAGTAAAAATGAATTTAATGTCAGTATAATAATTTAGAGTTAAAAATTCGACTAATTATTCAATAATTGATTATTATTCATAATTACAGACAGTCGTTAGATTTCTAAAACTATGTTAAACCTCCATGGATTTATAAAAAACTACGGTTTGCTGAAATATCCTTTCAGTCATTGTATGTCTGTGCTTCAACTGTAGTTTTGGCTTGAGTGTTCTTTCGAAAAGTTTTAATTATTTAAACTATAAAATTCTTTGTATTTTGATATAAAATGGTATTGGCAGAAAGAAATTCAGATAGTTTGCGAAATGGAAGACGATCAAGAGGTCCGAGTCCAAATGGACATGTTTCAGAGTCCAGTAGCGAAGATGAAGGTAGGCGTAAACATTCAAATTTAGAAATTTGTATAGAGTATGAAAATAATAATAATAACTTTTATTGGGTTCAAGAATTTTTATATTTCATTTTGTTAATGGGATTTCTTATAATTCAACTTAATAAATGGTTGTTAATGCTTTCCTTCATTGAAAATAAAATAATTTATTTACTTTGGTTGCAAGCTAGGGCTCAGGAGATTAAATTTTAGAGCCAAGTTTATGGCATAGAAGTATTTACAAAAATTGTTGTATACCTTATTAAAATATCAATTTTAGATATATTTTTAAATGTTTGCCAATTGTTTTGCTATGATTTTAAGTTATTTGTATTATTACTTGTTCATGATTTACTTACTAAATTAACTTTAGACAGTATAAAGTACTGAGTTGAAAGTAGTGCCCAACTTGAAAATCACCTATTTATAAATCGATCATTTTAGAAAACTGAGCAATTTGTTATATCATATTAGAATATAGCTACAAAGTAATAAGTTAGGATTAATTTGGTATTTAAAGAAAATTTCAACTAACAGTTGAAGGTAAATATTTAAAGTCTTGAAAGTGACACATGACCTTGTTCCATGTGGTGTTGCAAAAATGTATACTAAAATGGAGGTCACTTTATGTTATTCTAGGAAATATTATTTTTTTATGTAACAAACTTTTTATGTAATTAATTACTCTAGGGTTAAATTCTAATTTACTATAAGACAATCCTCTATTTTATAAAAAATATTGTCATTTTAAAAAGTTAATGCATGTTGTGAAGAAAAATTATGGTAAAAATGCAGAAGCTCGGCGCTATACGATATTTTGGGAAATGGTTTAACACCACCAAATAGGACGATATCCACAAGAATGTATTTAAAATTGACCTCGGAAAGTTACTTTTTTTTCAATTTAAAGTAAATATTTAATTTAAATATTCAGCGCGGATGTAGAAGGCGCGGTGTGATACAAATGCTTCGTGATGTTACAACTGCATTTCAATGTATAAAATTAAAACCAAATCTAACCTGACTTGACACTTTTTCGGTAAATTTTAATATAGGTATACAGTATTGTATAAATTTAAAACCAAATCTATCCTAACTGGAGACTTTATAAGTATATTTAAATATATGTATAAAAATTAGGCGAAGTTGTGAATAGGCGCAGAGTTATACAAATGCTTCGTGATTTTGCAACTGAATTTCAATGTAGAAAATTAAAACCAAACCTAACCTGACTTGACACTTTTTCGGTAAATTTTAATATAGGTATACAGTATTGTATAAATTTAAAACCAAATCTATCCTAACTGGAGAAGTTGTTTCTCAAATATCTACACACGTAAGGTTGCGTGACGTACCGCGGACAATGCGTACAACCTTATGCGCAGCACTGTGACGTAAGTATCACTCCGCGCCTATTCACAACTTCTACATCCGCGCTGAATTTATTACCCTACTTTAAATTGAAAAAAAGTAACTTTCCTACTTCAATTTTAAAAAAATTCTTGTGGATATCGTCCAATTTGGTGGTTTTGAACAATTTCCCAAAATATCGTATAGTGCCGGAGTACTGCATTTCAACCAAAATTATTTTTATCTTTTGAAAGTTTTGTGTTTTTGGGGCATCAGTACTAAGTTTTATTTTGTTTTTTATCCTGAAAGACTTTCCCTTGCACCTAGTATTCTTACCTATCTTTGCCAATATCAGTTACGATTGGGGTTCCATAAGTTACCATTATTTGTATCATATATAATATAATAATTTTAAGATGATAAAGTCAAATGTATACTTTCGATCAAGCCAAGATAATCTAACTTGTATACTAAATTTAAAAATACCGTTTTTTAGTGTACAAAAAATGGAACAGAAGAAATAGTTCTTTTGAATTTTTGTTTTTGAAACTCAGTTATTTGTTTTGGTTTCTTGCTGAGAAAACCTTTTTTTCAGAATTCTTAACTGCACTTTTTTGCATTAATTTTCCAGCTAATTGTGAATTGTCCTCATGGTTTTCTAAATAATTAAGTAATTAATCTAAAAGTTTTAAAGCAGTTTTTTTATCATCTACATACTTTTTCTTTTGCGTTGGGATTTTTTTATCTGCCAAGGCTATGAATCCTGACTCATTAGCATTTTAGTTCAACAATCAATGCTTTTTTGACATCTTCACCCTTCCCCCCAAAATTGTTTTCACAAATTTAATGAGTGTAATGTCAAGACAAGTGATTTGAAATTTGTTGAACATTTTGCGAGAACTTTCACTACTTCACTTATTAATGGTTTGATTGACTCTTATAGGCATTTGCAATGTGGGATATGAGACGAACTTCTTAGTAGTTCATGGATTATAAGTGCTGGTGCTGGGTCCATCGTGAGGCAAAGGGAGTAACACTGAGTAGCCCCAGGACTTGTGATTCCGGGTGTAGGTTTAAAGAGGCCTCTTTGTGATGATCATTGACACTCACATTTACTTCTCACGTTACCTCCTCTACCTTGCCAAATTTCATAGGAGCCTGCTAATGCAGCTTTAGATATTCGTTCTTAAGTAGAACTTGTAGTAGGTTGTCTTTTACGTAGTATGTTCAGTAGTAGTCGTAGATAGATTTTGGTGGTGTACCTCTCGCTCACACTTCTACCGCATATAAATTAACCGCATTGGTATGATTTGTTAATTTATTTGTTAAGTCATAATATTTATTCATTTTTGTTGAACAAAAATTTGGTTGATATGTGAGTCAAGAAACATTGATTTATTAAAAATTAGGCTACGTTTCGTCGACTAAATTGTTGTCCTCATTCAGGTCTAGTAGTACAATAGACAGAATTACAATTAAAAAAAAAATCCTGTACATTATCTTAATTGTACATTGTAATGTTTTATTTTATATTAATTTTGTATTTTTTTTCTTCTAAGACGTAATTGTAATTCTGTTTATTGTATTTGTAGACCTGGATGAGGACTAAAATTTAGTCGTCGAAACATAGCAGAATTTTTAATAAATCAATGCTTCTTGCTTGTATGAAGCAGATTTCACTTCTGCTTGTGGTCAGTCCCTTTTGGGCCCTAGCTACCGAAAGACTTTCAGCCTCATGTATGATTTGAAGTACTCTATCATGGTGCCTATCAAGTAATGACGCCTATCAAGAAGCACCTTACATTCCACCAATAAGTGCCTTGCTGTACCTTTTGCTTCACCACAAGTATAGCAAGATTTTTCAGAGTCTTTCCCCCCCCCCGTCTTACTAAGTTATTCTGATCTGGGAGGGTCATCTGAAAGGCATTGAGGTAGACGTTCAATAGGCTGGGCAACCAGTCATGTATTAAGGTACACCACTTCAGAGCTAACAGGATGCAAAACCCACCTATGGTTACCCACTCACTCTGCATATCTAAGTTCATTGTGTGCAATCTAACTCATTTTCATCTTGTTGTAGTAATGCTTTTATAATATCTCAATCTTCCCTTGGCTTTCTCGGACCCAATCCAGCTCTCTTTACTCGTGTACATGCCATAAATTGTTTATGGAATTAAAATTTTGATTCAAGCTCTGAGACACGTTTATGTTTCAGAAGTGATATACATGGTGGATCCTGGGATTTTCCCAAAACATCGATTTTGGTAACTCTGACGTGTTTATAGAGCTCTGATGGTTTCTTTAACTTCATCCCAAAACTATTGTGATCCCTAAATAGAGTTAAGGTATTAACCGTATATGCCAGACCTGGCCAGTAAATTTTGTAACGTTTCAGAAATTATTGTTTTTATATTATTAATGTTCATAACATAGAATAAATGTCATTATCTAATTTGTTATTTTCTAAATAAAATAAAATATATATGCTTCTAAAAATTATTAGCTTGAACACTAAGAGTATTTTGAACAAAAATACATCATTAACAACAACAAATAAGCCTACAAAATAATCTATTGGTACAGGTACATAGGTGACATCTTAATTCTACACAAAGATAAAAGTCAGATAAACACTTTCCACAAATAATTACACAATAACATAAACTTCACACTCGAAACAGAACAACGGAACATCATCAACTTCCTAGATCTCACAATAACTAAAAAAATCAATAAACACACATTTAAAATATACAGAAAACCCACCACCACAGATAGAGTTATACACAATACTTTTAATCACCCGCCACAACCCTTCCACTTCATGATATACAGACTAATCAACATACCCATGAACAACGAAGACAATGTAAATAAACCCAAGACAATAAAATACATAACATATAGAAATGGATACAAACACATCCTGATGTGCTAAGCGCAAAAAACGACACAAAACTCAACAAAAAACAATAACATAAAAATGCGTAACATTAACATATCACAACATCATAAAAAATAGCTTTCTCATTCTGCAAACTCAAATACAAAGTAGTCTTTAAAACATCAAACACAACTAATAAAACCCTACACAGTACAAAAACACTCCAGAACGACAGGGCAGGAGTATACAAAATCACATGTAATGACTGCCCCAGCTTCTACATAGGTCAAACAGGAGAAACTTCATCACACGATACAAGGAACACATAAAAGAGCACACAACCCAAATCAAATTTTGCCATTCATATACAGAACACACTACACACACGCACCAATATAGACACTAATCTAAAAATCCTTCACTACATCAAACAAACAAACTAAACAACAGAAAACACCGAGATATGCAAACACCATAAAAACCATCCACGACACATTCTAAACAGCAAAACACACTCACAATCTAATACTATATTTGAACACATAATTAGCAGTTTACTCTGTGAGCAATAATATACCACAGAACACCAATATAGAACAAACTCGCGTTAATTCAACACACCTGAACAACAGTCTTGTCTGTTACTCACAGCATTGAACAATGCACTGATCTATCAGCTAAATGTATATTTTGACATCAGAATCAAATGCTTATAAATTTTAGAAATTGGAAACAATGGTTATGTGTTAATAATCTTCAGCGCCGGTTTCTAAATTGTAGTAATTAAAAGTTGGAGTAGAAAAATAGAAACTTTTTCTTATAGTGAGAGATTCATTAAGGGCTATTATGAGGTCAAAAAATAATTTATTATTTGTATCATTGTTAGTTTTTAAATAATTTGTATTAATGTTTTTTCTTATAAGCTATTAAATGACTCTAACCATACTAGTTTTAGGTATGAATCATGTTCTAGCCGAGAAAATCAGAGTGGGCAGGGATTATCAGGCTGTAGTTCCTGAGTTCATCCCTATAGGAGGTAAGGATAAGTTTTCAAAATTAAAATTTAATATTATAATTTTTTACGTTTAAGTTATACATGTGAATATAAATTGCTTTTTATTGCTTAAATTGCTCATTAAGTTTACAATAAAATATTAGAGGTACAAAACATCCAATAATCATACTGCATTGAATAATAATAACTTCAATAATTTCAAAATATTCATACATATTAACATTTTTTAAATTATTATTAATAGCTATATTTGTTTAAATAACAAGTCAATGGTACAGGTCTAGATCTTAGATCTAGCCCTCCTGTAGATACCCACTCACTGCAGACTAACCCATAATAGAACGATAAAGTGATAAAAGACTAATGGTAAAAGACTAGCTTAAAAAAAAGATAAGAGACTAGAATATGAGGTTAACCTAAATGGCCACCTGACAAGTTAGTTATGTTAGGAAGGCAATCAAACCACTATTTTATGTGTGCTATCATTCAGGAGAAGGCATAAGGATGTACATAAATATTTTCTATTGTGAGAACAGTGTCCAGAGGAAAAACAATTGCTTAGTCATGAGAAATGAGTTTCACAACCTTATGTGATGCTTGCACATGATAACGCATTAACAAGGGTCAAAGAGACTAAACATTAAAATAAAACTAGTCCCTTGAAGCAACAACATAGATCAATGTCGAGTAACCCTTCTGCTAACAACATTTCGTAATGAGAGAAGCCGGTTTAAGAATTTGTGAGTGAAAATTATCTAAGATTTTTCTTACTAGATAATATCCTTAACTTCAAGTTAGAAATTGCAGAAAAACATTGCAACCAGCTTTGTATATTAGGTTCCTTAATATTAGAGGGTAGTAGGAGTTACTTATTTCTTGATAGGAGTTGTACATTCCAAAAGTATGGTATAATCATGGTTGTCCCCAATAATGGGCCGATAGAATGATCGAGATAAAGGAATGGATGATAACAAGCAATGATTGAAACACAAACCTATATTATTACATTTTCATTTTGTAAAAATACTGAATAAACACAATGTTCTAGATAAAAAAACAGAATTAAAGAAAATAATGATATATTACTAAACAATTACTTAAAAAAATTCAATTGTAACTGTTTAGAGAATATTCTAAAAGGAAATAAAAATAACAATTAGTACAAGTGACCTAATATTAAACCATTTAGGTTTACTATTTTAATTAGTATGTTATTTTACTATTGTTATTAGATGTAGTTTATATTACATATTCATTATTATAGTCTTTTCTGACAGCCTATATGGTTCAAGATGGCCGATTGTTGTTTGTTGGTCAAGGGCAGAGCTTACCTCATGCCTATATATAGCAACAGCAGAGAATGATTGGCGTCACTCTAGTTTGTAACTTCTTGTTTGCTAGATTTTATTTTGTTATAAGACCCTCTGATGATGATGATGACATGGTCATCGAAATGTATATTAGGGTTTAATCTTAGGTAACTTGTATTATTTGTTATTTTTGTTTATATTTGTGGTATTGGGGGTTATTTCCAATATTTTTCATTATAATATATTGTACCACTATGCTCTTGATATTGTATAGTTGTATAAAATTTAACAAAAGAAATATTCTGATTTACTCTAAAAAATACTTGATTTAGAATTAGATAAATGTACACAAGAATAACAGATATGCTGAATTAATTGTTCATTAGTTAATAATTGTTTTCAAACTATTGGTTACTTAATAAGAAACTAATAATCTAGTGAGTGTTAAATGAAGAACAACATTTCAGTTTGTATAATAAAACGATTCTGAAGTTGAAAAAATTATATTATATAATATAATATATAACATTATATTATATTAAATATGGTGATATGTGTGTGTGTGTGTGTGTGTGTGTGTGTGTGTGTGTGTGTGTGTGTGTATACTATATTTATACTATATACACATAATATTTTACTAAGGACAAGGTGCGTAGACGATATACTTGTAATATACTAACCTACCATTCACAATGAACACATCATAATACTAAACAAATTAAATACATACAAAAAAAACATACAATTCACCGTCGAAACAGAAAAGAACGGAACAATTAACTATCTTGACAATACATTAAATATAAAATATAATAAAATAGAAACTACAGTATACAGAAAACCATTTTCCAACCACACTACAATACACTATAAATCTAACCACCCCTGGACACACAAAATTAACACTTACAGTAACATGATAAATAGAGCAATAAAATACACACAAGATAAAAAGAAAATTAAATGAAGAATTAGATAACATTACAAAAATAGCAGTAGAAAATGGATACAACAAACACCTTATAAAAAACATATACAATAAATTTACAAAAAAACCTAACCTCAACACAACACTACCACCTGAACACAAAAATAATACAAATAAAAAAATCTACCTAAAATATAAATACACCAATAACAAAATAGAAAAATTAACAAATATATACAACAAAGAATACTACACTCCAACATACAAACCAAACAACAAAATAATAAAATATCTTAATAACACAAACCACAAAACAAATACAGAAAAACATAACCTATCAGGAATTTACAAAGTTACATGTAACAACTGCAACACATTTTATATAGGGAAAACAACCAGATCATTTAAAATATGATTTGAAGAATATTACAGAGCATTCAAAAATAAAAATACAAAAACATCAAATGTTGCTGCTCACCTAATATCACATAAACATGAAATAACAAATTACGAAAATAACCTAACCATACTTGAAATAAATAATAACCCAATAGAACTATGCTCACTAGAAAAATATCACACGTATAAAAACATACACAACAATTTTATCAACCTACAGACAACATATGCAGGCGACATACTATTTAAAAACATTATACACGAGGCTCAAGAAGAAATGTGTATGACGTCAACAAATACCAACATCACGGATCGAACATTCACATCAGAAAAATAGAGTAAAATAATCAGTGATTCGACAATGGTCACGTGGCCGTAAGGTACCTCATCACAATGGTAAAAATATTGCATTTAGTGGTGGAAAAAAATATTTACAAGTAATAATAACGAAAAAATAATGGACAACGTGAAAAATTGGTAGTATCTCGATACAGTCTACTACAACCGCCGGACAGTGATGCTTGATGATGGAGATACTACCAATCTTTGAAAGTTAACTCGCATAAATACCAAGTTAGATTCTTGTTTAAGTACATATAGAGAAAGTGATAAGTGAATACAAGAAAACAGTGTTGCAAAGCTATATATATATATATATATATATATATTATACAACAGCATAGAAATTGTTGAGCATTTAATGTTGAAGTTAACATCAACTTGTTACGTGTTTGTGGATACCGTATTTTAAAAAAAATCTAATAAAATATAATACGGATATAATATAATGATTCTTCTTTTCAGATCGTAGACTAGAACAATGTCCAGATAGAGCTTTACTTGTTTGGTCACCGACGATAGACATATCTGACATTAAATGTAAGTAATTAAAATAAAATCATTTTAAAGTTACGTGTAATGAGTGATGTAATTGTTTCTAAATGATGAGTAATAGGAATCAATTATTACTCCTTATACATCTGTTACTAAAAATTGATCATAAAATATTAGCAAATATATAGTACAAAAACTGTATGTTTAATGCTCCTTTTATTTGCTAGTGTTTCTGACATATTTTACACGAGTCATTAATAAAATGCATATTCAGTAAACTCTCATTGCAACTGACCTATGGGGGCTGTGTCATCCATTATATGACAAAATGTTCTCTCAGAGTGGTTAAAATGCATTTAAATGGAGAAAAAATTATAAAAAGTGAATCATTTATTTAAAATGTGTTTGTTTAATTTACAGTGAATAAATATTCATTTAACAAATTTGCTAAGGTTAATGCAACGTAAAATTTAATGACATTGTGGAAATGTTTTCTACTTGACTCCAATATAAACCATAGTCAAATAATTAAAGATATGGATTCATCAAGGTGAAAACTATCACATTAATTCTAATAAAATACGAAGTTGAGTCAATTGCTTTTTTGGAATTAAAAATGAGTGTTGAGAATTTGTTCATCTGGGGAAAACACTCAAATAAGTTTTTCTTAAGCAAGTAGGTTCAGTTTGTTGGAAATTTTGAAGGACACAAAAAGCTTCATTAACCCTGTGTATGTGATAAGCGGAATTTTCGGCTGATCGTAAATATCACTTTACATTGCTAAGCAGAATATTTTGCTCTTGCATTTAAGAAATTATCTGTCTAGTATATGCAACTATTCTTTGAGCTTAGCTTGTGAAGTTATGTTAAAACAAATAAAAGACATACATAAGAATCACAATATAATCATTTATTTACTCATACACATTTCAATGGCAAAAGTAATTGAACCTGTTAATTTACTTTGTCATTGAAACGTGTATGAGTAAATAAATAATTAATTTGTGAGTCTTGTGTATGTCGTATTTGTTTCTGTCTAGTATAGTTCAGAAAAGTGTCAATAGAATGTGTTTCTTTAGTGTTTGAGAATTATGTTGTTAGTTGTGTGACTCATTCCAGCTGTTGGGGTAGATAAAGAGTTCAGTTTAGCTTACATATGTCATATGTGCAGTCATTCAGTGGAAATCCTGTACGAGGTAAGCAGATATATTTGCTTGGCGACGAGGCAGCAAGGTGTTGAAGTTTTTTTGCTTACCTAATTACCTATGTATTTATTTTATATTGTGTATAGGGTTATCCTTATTCTATGTATACTGTATATATTTTTTATTTTTAAATATTTATTGACTTTTGTTATGAATACTCCTATAAATAATAAACTTCTAACATATTACAACTCTAATAATTAAAATTAAAAAAAACCTGTTTTACCTATTTTGTGATTAAATAAGTTTTTGTTTACAGTGGACGAATATATTTCTTTGGCCAAAGAAAAGTATGGCTATAATGGAGAGCAGGCTTTAGGAATGCTGTTTTGGCATAAACACGACTTAGAGAAAGCAATTCTTGATCTGGCAAACTTCACTCCTTTTCCTGATGAGTGGACTGTCGAGGATAAGGTATTGTTTGAACAAGCCTTCCAGTTCCATGGGAAAAGCTTTCACAGAATAAGACAGATGGTGAGTTATTAGTCTGACTAATAATTAAACATCATTAACCCTTGCTACAAATATTTAAACGCCCTTAATTTACATTTCGTTAATACTGTTAGCATCATCAGAAGGTTACAAACATATAGGGATCTCTAAGAGTGCAGACGTAAAGCTATTGTAATGACTACTGTAATAGGCATCACCGCCACTCCTTCGTCCAGCAACGGGTTTAACCAATACCAGCGCTGCGGGAACAAAACCACACCCATCACTGACTTTGTGACAAGATCTAACTTAAAACTAATATATAAAACAGTAAGAATACTAAATAAAATAATAAAAACAAATGATAATAAAATATAACTAAAGAAACCATGTTGAATAATAATAAATATATCACAAACAATAATAAAATATCATTTCAACTAAATTAAACTAAACTATAATTACAACTAAAGAAAAAAGTCATATATTTGTTAGTAACAAATTTAATAAACTAGAACCAGGAGTTGGGCTTTTAACAACAAATCACCCTTAGTTTTAGCAAGCTTTAGATAATTTAGAAAGTTTTAAAAAAACATATTTTTCTAACAAACTTTAATCAACAAAACTCCAATATAGTTCAAACTATTTAAATTTTAATATAAAAGAGTCAATATCATATTATTCTAATGTTGCAAAGTTATCATTAAATATTTGGAATAATTTTTAGTGGATAAGAAATATACAAACACTTCTAATCACAAATATTTTTATCGAACATTTTGTGCAAATTTCATAATTATTATTATGTTTACCCTTGAATTTTGTAGTCCATTACATTCGATGGAACTTAATTCATCACTTTTACAATAGTTTATGACTATCTGAACTTTATATTTTGTAAATTTGTAAAAGCCTACTGAGGCAGAACGTTTTCGATCGCTCAGTGGGGATCTTCATCAATGTCTTCTGCTGGGAGTTGTTGTTAGATTAAGCGGTGAGGGTTTTAAAGGCAGATTGTCGATAGTTTCAAAGAGTATGTGTGATTTGTATTAGGTTTGTTTGTATTTTGTGTTTTTGTAAATTTCATATTGCTCTAGTGTGTTGAGGCGTGGTCCTTTTTGTGTAAGATTTCTAGGTTATCGTAAATGTCTGTGTATTTGTGTCCTGTTTCTTTGATGTGATTGTAGAATGCTGAGTCGGTGTTCTGCTTGTGTTCCTCGACTCTTTGTTTGAAGCTGCGACCTGTTTGTATTTCTATTGTAGTTTGTTATTAGTTTTGTATTATATTTTGTATCCTTTTTTTAAAATTTGTGGGCTATTTTATTTGATGTTCTGTTTATATATGATATTGTGATGTATTTGTTTTCCCTCCCTGTAGTGGCAATTTTAGTGTTTTTTTGTATATTGTGCCATAGTTTATCTATTATTGTGGTGTTGTATTCATTTGTGTATGCTAAATATTTAATGGTGTCTAGTTCTTTGTTTATTTAAGTCCTCTTTAACCCAATACAAATCAGTCATACTCTTTGATACTATCAATAACCTGCCTTTAAAACCGCCACCGCTTAACCTAAAAACAACTCCAAGCAGAAGACACCGATGAAGATCACCACATAGCGATCAAAAACATTCTGTCTCGGTAAGTTTTTAAAAATTTACAAAATTTAAAGTCCGGATAGTTCCTAACTAATGTAAAAGTGATTAATATTACATTTAGCTACATTATCACGAATACCTACAATTCTCTTATGAAGAACTTCTGGCTCTGTTATATAAATGGTTACAAGACTTTCACTACAAAAGTATTGAAAATTTAATTTGTATAAATACATTTTCTTTTTAGAAAATAATATTGCAATAATTACTATTTTCTTAATGATCTTTTTGTTAAAAGCTAAATTAATCGGAAAAAATGTTGATTTGTAATAAATGTAAACATAAATTGGTTTTTAAAAATAATCTATTTACAGCTTCCTGACAAATCAATTCACACTTTGGTCAAGTACTACTACTCATGGAAAAAGACAAGAAGTCGGACAAGTTTGATGGACCGACAAGCTCGCAAGTTGGCAGTACGAGGTGGAAATAATGGTGAAGACGGTGGAGGCAGTGATGTTGGATCTGAATTAGGATCAAATACAGATTCAGACTCTGATGAAAAGGTTGGTTTCATTTGTTTATAGTTTACCCAAATAGTATATAAACGTTGAATAAGAAAAATAAGGGGGTATTTTGTTTAACATGAAATGTTAATATGTTACGTAGTTTGTTACAAAACGTATTGGGTTTTAATTTATATTTTTGGTAAATATTTTGTGCAAAAGGTGTTAATTAAATTTACAAAATAGGTACATATAAGTGGTGAGTTATAGCAGGAGACAAGATGCGCAGGAGGTGAGTATGGACAACTAAGAGATTATGTCCAGTCAGCTAGAGGAGGATGACTAGTTAGCTTTATACCTCTCTTTAGCATCTAGTCATAGTGGGAACAGACACAGCGATAGTGGCAAAGCAATACTTATAGCAGTTAGGCTCAACAAACGCTGAGTCAGTTAGCACCATCACTTTAAATGTTATCCGGTTAGTTGAAAGTAAATTGAGTTTGAAATAATCAAACATCTATATAGCATTTGTATATATCAGTATATTTATGTTTTACAGTTTACAAATAAAACATTTGATAACCTATTGCGGACTAATTGATTCATGCTCCAAGCATTATCCAGCAGGTAAAAAATAATTTCAAATTCAGTTATCACAGGATTTGAATTGTGTTTAATACCAAATTTAATAGTTTTATAACTATTTTCATAAATAATAGTATTATAAAGTAATTAAATTTATTGTTAAGTATTAATTACTTGATTAAGTTAGGTCATTATTCATTAATAATAAAGGGTAAATAGTAATTGGTTATTTGTAGTCATTGTTAGTAAAAAATAATTCTGTATTAAAATACTAAATATTTAAACTAAATAAAAATACAATATTAATTATGGTTTGATGCTTAGGAGTAGATTGTAACTCATCCTCTTTATTCAGCTCCTCCTTATACTCACACTAGTTGTAGTAATGATCATTTGTAATTGTTGTCAGTAAAAAATATAATTATGAAATTAAATATTTAAAATAATATATGCAATAAATAAATTTATTAAAAATACAATATTAATTATGGTTAATGCTGGGCATTTGATTGTAGGCTCTTTCTTATACTCAAATAACTAGTTGTTCATTTTACAATTGTAAAAAACTAAAATAATCCAAAAACTTATTTATACAAAATACATTAGGAAAGCTACATGTAGTGTGATAGAATTGCACTGCACCATCATTGAGACCTATCAATATAACTAAGTTCCCTTTGACTATTGAGTGTCAAGCGATCTGACTCGGATGATCATAACTGAATGATAAAGGAGGAAAGACTAGACTAGAGAATGACCTAAATAGCCCGATAATATCTTGATTATAAGAAGCTATTAGAACGGCAATGAAATTCCTATTTTATTCGTGCTGTCATTCCAAAGTCAAATATAAATATCTATCATTATGATGACAGTTTTAAGACACAAAAACAGTCTCCAACTCATGAGAAATGTGTTGCAAGTACTTATGTAAAGCTTAGAGACGATAACACATTAACAAGGCCAAGCAGTATGTGCATATGACCTCACATATTACGCATATGTGACACAGTATATAATATAAATACTACAATATGTATTCTTGTGTATTAATAAAGAAATAAGACAAAATACAAGAATAATTTATTGAATGTACAATTCAAAGCTTTTCGTTGGCAAACAAGCTTTGAATTGTACATTAAATAAATTATTCTTGTATTTGTATTTTGTCTTATTTCTTTATATATATACGATTTATTTGGACTAGATAGGAGACTGACAGACTTACCTAATGGCAATAGTCCAAACCGGTAATCTCTTGGAAATAAAAAAATAGACACATATAAAAACCTATCACACTATTGAAATATATATATATATTAAATATGGTGATATATTTTCTTGTAATATAGTTAATAAAATAAAATATTTCAAAAACAAGAATACTTTTAATGAATATATTTATTCAAAGCTTTTCGCCGATAAAATAGTACCAGCATCTTCAGGAAAATAATTATCTAATCTAATTAGATAATTATTTTCCTGAAGGTGCTGATACTATTTTATAGGCGAAAAGCTTTGAATAAATATATTCATTAAAAGTATTCTTGTTTTTGAAATATTTTATTTTATTATATATATATATATATATATAAAATATATATATTTTCACTGATTTGAGTTATCACACCTTGTGTCAGTTTATATGACAATTGTCTAATACTGTTTATAATGACAGTTATAAGTGTGGATGCATTGTAAACACTAATCCCATGAATTTCTACATTCATCTGTTCAAACTCAAGCAGACTTCTTATAATCTAGAGCAAATATAAATGGGGAATTTTGCATATACTAATATTCCTGAATACAGTAATTACTGAAGGCAGTGTTAATGTAGACAGTAAAGATTTTTACATCCTTCATAATGTTGTACAAAAATGCGATAGGATGAATTTTGAGGACGGAGAAACTCATCCGTTTGTGGAAGACAATTGTGTATAGGGCTGGAAACAGTTTATTTTCAAAGACTATATGTATCGAAAAACCTATTTTTAAGTTTTATATTTATACTTATATAGCTTATTAGTCAGTTTTATAAAAATTGTTTTTAGAGGAAGTGTTGTTAGTACATACTTACAATTAAAACTAGAAAAGTAATATAAAATTATCAAAGTTTATTGATTATTATTTTTCAAAACAATAAATTAAAAAAAAGAATGGGAATTTTATTATTTTGGGCCAGGTAAATTGGGAAATATATAGCAATTTGAAAAATATGTACCAGCGCCATCTGTTACAAGCATTCCTGTGAAATCTGTCGTGTTGGTGCATTAATCTATTCTTATAAAACTTGGTTGGAAGTAATAACAAAACTAAAACATTTCTTATATTTTAAATTATGAGTAAAATAGTTTTGCTTCTGGGAGATGTTCTATATATTTTTTTGAGGTTTGGTGAAAGTTTTTTTCACTTGTAATATTCATAGTTCACAAAATTAGCGTTCTGTCTAATTCTGAAATATACTTGTCTGATTCTGAAATATAAAGGACATATTTTTAATTTGATTTCTCTCTGTGTAATGTTTATTTAATATCCAATTTCCAAATCAAATACAGAAAATGGAAAATTATCAGTAAAAAGCGCACATCAGTAAAAAAATTTTCAAGTCTTTTGACATTTATGATTTCTAGAAATGGACGATGCATCGAGGTATTCGACGTAAAAGCGGCTCTCCGCCCAGAACGTCTCAGAACAATGAGGAACTCGCCAAAGATGTAAGCTCGATAAAGTTGTCTGGTGTTTTGTCTTTGTACAATGCACTATAACCTTACCTCAATCTCACTGCATATTTTTATATATATTGATGTTGTCTGGCTTGCTTTCAGTCAAGAACTTTTTAATTTTGATCTTTGAAATTTTCTTTATTTTAAATTTATTTTCTACCTCTTTGCAATGCATATGAGTATGTTGAATGTTTGTCACTTCTAATTGATTTCATTAATATCTTTTTCATGTGTATGTTAACTTTTTTCATTTATTGGATTAGGTTTGATTTTAAACTTCATCTTCCTTTATTATTTATTAACCTTTATATAATGGTCTGTATCTAAACTACCTAAGATTACTTGCCTCAAACCTATCTGTCTTTGAAAAGGTTTTATCTATCGAGTATGTTTAATCATTATGTTTAACTTTATTCACTGGTTTGTTTATAGCTTGCAAACATTTTTATTGGGCGAATGTATTATTTTTAATTTTTTACTTTATTTCTCTTTTTCATATATAAAACAGTTTTATAAAACCTGTTTTCAGTTTGTCTGGTTTTTATTTCTGTTGTAAAAATATTTAGAAAAGAATATTTGAAGACAAATTAATTTAATCTTTAATGCCATAAAAATCATTTTAGATTTACTATTTGAGATATAATTTTTGGAGGAATAATTAAACTTTTTGGATACAAAACTTCTTCATTTATAAAAAAGAAAGTCCATAAGAAACAAGATAGCTTTAATAGAAATTTTTACTGAGAGAGTTCAGAAGTACATAAATGATATTACTTTCATATTGCTATTCACTTTAAAACTTACTGAAAAATCTTTTTATGAGTTAGCAGTTTTTATATTGATAGAAATTTTATTTGATCGCCATTGCATAATGTCTTTTATTTAATTGTATCTATAATGAGTGTTCAAAAGTAAATTTGGTTTTTGTATATTTCTACTAATATTTTACCTATTTTTCTACATGACACTCATGCAATTTCAATCAATTTTGGTATGTAAGCAACAGTTTTTCTATTTCCGTTACAACAATTTGCTGCTGAATTCATTGAGTCATAACCTCCAGTTTCTCTCTTTCCTCATTGGCAAAGTGATGGCTACCAAGAAGATTTTCAAGCTTTGGAACCTCACTAGGATTAAGGTCTGGAGGGTTTGGAAGATGATAAAAATTCTGACATTGAAATGCTCAACAGTTGCACAAGCAGAATGTGATGGAGCGTTCTAATGAATGAGCAAAAGTTTGAAGGACAAAAGATTGAGTTGTTTGTTCCAAATAGAGCAATGAGAATGGGTCTGCAGAATGGTTCTGTAGATAATGATCTACATTAATTGATGAGTAATAATAAATAGCTGTCCCAAATTTTTACTTCAGATTTAATCACTTGGGTTATTGAAAAGCTTTTAAAATTTGTTTGCCTCATTTTACTCTGTCATTTGTTTTCTGATTCTAAATAGCAAATCCACATTTACATTCTATTCTTGAAAATACAACATGCCATGACCTTTTTACAATCCTTGCAAAAGAGATTATGAAGCCGCTAAAGGTTTCTGCTTAGGGATATCAAACAATATTTACATCACATTTAGAGATCATTAACCAGGATATTGTGAGGAGTGAATCACCTAATGTCAATATTTGTTGGAGTAGAACCATGATTTCAAGTGTAAACTGCTCATCAGAGTCGTTGACCTCAGCTTTGAAGATATTGGTATCAGTTTGGTAAATGGTTCCATATCTCCACTGCATTCATCATCGTGACAATTTTCTCTACGTTTAATAAACATTTATCACCTATGATGAACCACTTGATTTTAGTCAATACTTCTTCAACATAAACGCTACATAACAATGATTTATAGTAAAATGTATAATACTGCATATTGCACAACTGGTGACTGAAGCACAGCCTCCTTGGCAATCGTGTCTACTGACCTACAAACAGTATAGAGACAGTCAGAGGCAGTGCCAATTCACCTACATTAAAAATCCCTGCAAGCAGAAATTGAATGCATCACTTACTTTAACACAAAAATTATGGATACATTTTTGACACTTTATTCCACCTTTCTTATCTGTATTTGTGCATAGACATAGTATAATTAATCACCTATCTGTGGCTCAAAATTTTTTATACATTTAAGTACAGTTTTCAGCCTATCCTAACGCTACAATATTTTCTTCTGTTGATGCGTTTCGGAGTGACTGCATTTTCAAAACTAAAATCGTAATGTTTGCCCAAACTTTGAGTTCATTTTTAGCCACCCAAAGCTTATACTGTTAGCCACGCCCTCACCACTTCCGGATCTAACTTTCTATTGGTGCATGCATACTCTTGCACCTCATGTCTAACTACTTATTAATTTTAAACATTTTTAAATATAACGCCTGACTGTGTATTTATTTGTTCGATTAATTATATTTTCTTTTTTAAACTTTGCTTTATTAAATTCCTTTATTTTCTAAAATATTTAAACGTCATCTTTTTTTAACATAATGTAAAATTTTCATTATATTTTTTATTTATTGTGGTGTATGGCCCTCTTTAAACAAAGGTGTAGCATAATTTCGAATAATTTTTCTTATACTTAAAAGACCTTATATGCTCTGAAACTAGATATAAATTTATGGTCATTAGTAGTGCAACTTCAGGGAACCAGTCCTGCGCTAATGCATCCTGAATTTCCTTTACTTCACACACCTTTGGTTTTATGTTCTTACCCCAGCTGTTTCATTATCCTTTCCACGTCCATGACAGACAATAAAAAAACTTATTGTTACTTCACTTTGCATAATAACAACAAATTTACACAAGTATAACCGTAAAACATGAAACCTTCACCTCTTGTTTCTGATTTACAATTCTAAGCATCCTATTATTGATGTTCTATAGTTATTCTTCAACATTATATGTATTAATTATAGTATTTGAATAATACTTTTGTCAAACCTGTGGATTATTGTAGTTGGACAAACTACATAATAAACAGTTCTTTCAATACAGTTCTCTTTGGATATTAACTAAACAGCTTTTATTAAATCTTGACAAACTGTTCTCTTATATGATATTTATGGAAATAACTCTACCTTTAGTAAGCACATACTCTACTGTATATATTCTGTTTTGAAGGAAAAAAAGTTTTAGTATGGAATATATTTATTAATTTTAGAAGTTATTATTTTAAATTTTAATATCTGTTAAACAACTATTAAATTATAAGTGGATGAATTTGTCAAGTAAGTATGAGTTTATCTAGGCTATTGAAAAATTAGAACTCATCAAGATCACTGAGCTTTTGAAAAATTTACAAATTTAGTAAGTACTTTATACAAACTGAAGAAGAGAATAGATAAGTTCAAAGAGTTTTTTTGTGAAAAATCAATTTAAAATAGGCGAGTTTGTATTTTCAAACACATTTTAACAGTTTATTATATAAGTATATGATATTTTTATAAATTACATTTCATGGGGGTTTTTATATGTGACTATTCATTTGGGACCTAGGCATGAAGAATTATCAAATTTTTACTCCAGTTTTTCTAGATCTAAATTTTTTGGTAACTACAAATTAATATGACTAATTCTAAGACGTGGTGTCGAGTTTTTTGAAGATGAAGCAGAATAAATTTAAAAAAGGGGGAAAATTGTATATGAAATTGAAGTCTTTTTTGGAAAAGTATTTAAAATATTTCATGGAAATTTCATCATCTGTTTGGTCGAGTTGTATTTTTTCTTTTCTATTGATCTAACTTCTATTTATTCAAAATTTAATTCTCCGAAAATTCACTAATTTCATTAACAACTTCTTGTGAAGTTTCTATTTTTATTTATAGTAATCTAAACTGTTGATGTAAATTTCTTTAACATTTATGAATAGGGATATAGTGAATATATCTTTAGGTTATATAATTCTTCAGCTAACCTAAATAAAATAATATTTGACCAATTACTTTCTTTCAAAAATCATGGTTTTTACAGGTTTTGAATATCTTTATATAGGCTTTTGGAAAATATCCATGTTTTTTAAATTTTGACAAGACTGGAGAAAGGTAGAAAAAACAGTTTTATATTATACTCGATTTTTTTTGTACATTTACCATTCTACAGGAAATTTGGCAGTTGTTTGTGTTACTTAAAACAATAATGTTTTAATAAAATAACATTTGCATTAACTTTAGTTTTTACACAACAATATATGATGCAAATATTCTTGAATAAAAAAATCTGTATTTTTGTAAAATCTAGATTAAGAAAAATATTGATACTTTTTTCATATGTACAAATTAAAGAAACTTTTCTATGGTGTGTTTTTAGTTTATAAGTAATTGTCAACTTTATTGTTAATATGAATTTTTTTTTACTAGCAAGTAGTTTAAGCTAAGAACATATGATTTTAGAAAGCTTGCATTCTTATGGTACTACCTAATGTACGGGCCAATCCCGGTAATCCTAAAAAAATGAAGGACCATTTTTGATTATCTGATTTTTCAGATTAGCGGAATGTAAGCGTACTACGTATACCTGAAACGTAATTACAGCTACATATATGTCTATATGGTATTATAAAGTATGTGTAGGCTAATGTTAAGAGTAGAGTTAGTTTAGGTAAAGTTTTCCAAAACAAGCCACTTTCTCTCCACTGTAAAACTGATCAGAAAAAATTCAATTCACTAACTTTTTCCAGAAATTGTTGACGGAAAGGTTCTATAGCATCCGGATTGTTAGATAATTTTTCTCCTGTGATTGAAAGGCACCGAATTCCATGTCTCTTTGAAATTGCCAAGCCAATGATCACTGGCTGTTGGGGTACAGTTCAGAAAAACAGAATCTCGTCTTTTCGTGCAATAAAGGGCCAGATATGGGGCGGTTTTGCAATCGTTCTTTTAGAAACCATGTGCCTAAAGCAGTTTCTACCAAAGCGTATTCACTAATTTTCACTGTTTCCAGCACACTGCTACCTTGCTCCATAGAAGAGACCAACAACAAAATTTTTTCTGTTTTTCTCTATGTCAATGATTGTTGAATTTCCGATCCCGAAATCTTCTGCTAATTTTTCGAGACGTACCCTGCCATCAAGACGTTTTAGAATGTTGCATTAATCCAACAACGAAAGTGTTTTGTGTTTTCTTTTAAAAGAAGAAGACGCCATTATAAAAATTAAAGTTTAATACACTGCAATGACAAAATGATTCTACCGTCTGATTGCCGTAAACGTTGAAACTGAACTGCTGTAGGGTGACTAATCAAAAGAGATCGATACACTGAGGTCATTGCAAAGTAAAAACAACAATGTTGCCTTTCTTCTTTGAACCTCTGTTATAGCTATTTATTTATCTCTCGCTGTGAAATTTTCGAAAATCATTTTGGATTAGTGTGAGTTCTAGACTACTGGGATTGGACTGTACCTCAAAATTGTTTGTATTATAAATATTTTGGTACTAATGACAACCAGATATAGAATATCCAATAGATTTATTTTGTATGAGATTATATAAAATCTGTGCCTGTATGTAGTATCTAGATTATATAGTATTTGGATATATGATGTTGACTGTAATTTGGATCAGTAAAATAATTGCATTTATATCTGTAAAAGTCGTGATGTACCAAGTAAAAGAATTTTAACAATGGTAATACTAATTATACATTGCTCTAGTCATGAGCTCTGTTTTGAATGCTTTCTTTGTTGTGTTCTAGAAGGAAGGCACGGACAATAAGAACTCTGCATGTGGCAACTGTGGAGTAGCCTGTACGCAACTCCACGCCTCACCAAAAGGCCCAATGTGCAGTACATGTTTTACACATTGGAGGTGAGTAAACAGTGAATTTTTAAAAAAACCATTTAGTTTAAGTTTTCAGTATCTGATTTAAAATTGTACGAAACAATCTTATAAATAATCTTTAAATTTCCAGCAAAAAGTCCTAAAAATCTTTTATTTTATTAATTTTTTTACGTTTAGTTTTATTAAACAACCTTTTAGTAACTTAAATACAAACCCAGTAAAAAACATTAAAGTTAATGTATTTACTATAAATCAACACTTGATTTACATTTTAGTTACAAGGCTTCAGAGTACTAAGGAGTTTGTATATCAGGATGGGATAATGTAGTCTTATGTGTTTTCTTCCAATGCATTTTAAAAAATGCCCTTTTTACAGCCCTCGAAATTCCACATGTAATAAAAAAATTTTACCAAATTAGAAAAAGCAGCAATATTTTCGTTAAAAATCAATAGAGTTATTATGATTCTTCCAGCAGATAAAGGTTCAACCACTGTTATTATGAATAAAGAAGACTACATCAAAGAAGCAAATAAGCAACTGTCAGACATCACAACATACAAAATATTACAGATATCCCTACGACAAAATTAAAAAATTCACTCTCGGAACTACTTAAATATACAGCTCCTGAACAAAATATTTCGGAAACATCTCTAAAATTATTATATAATTAAAACCCCTCTACTCCTCAATTCTATATATTACCAAAGATCCACAAAAACATAATCCCTCCACCTGGTATACCAATAATTGCTGGCTGCAATTCAGTAACGGAAAAAATTTCAGCTTTCCTCGACTCACACCTTCAACCCTTAGTAAAGAACCTTCCATCACATACCCAGGACACCAATCATTTCATAGATCGACTTTCACAAATATCTGTACCTCTATCCCTGGAAACTGTTTTGGTCACCATAGATGTCACCTCTCTCTATACCAACATCCCTCATGCACACGGCCTATCTGCAATAGAGAATTTTCTAAACAAACGTCCAGGCAAGCCTTTTCCCACTACACCTTTTCTTGTGAACCTGACCAGGTTCATCCTCGAGAAGAACAACTTTCAGTTTGAGGGAAGGAACTACCTTCAAATAAAGGGAACAGCAATGGGCACTAGAATGGCACAAATCGTACGCAAATCTGTACATGGGATTGTTGGAAGAAAGTTTTCTAAAGACACAAACACACCAGCCATTATGTTGGTATAGATATATAGATGACATCTTCCTAATTTGGACACAGGGTGCTTCAACACTTGAGGCATTTTTAGACAGCCTGACACAATTCTTCACACTTCAATTTACCTGAGAGAAATCTACATCAGCCATCACCTTTTTGGATGTAGAGGTAACACTCCAGAATGGAAATATCAACACAGGAATTCACATCAAACCTACAAACCACCTACAATTTCTCCATTTCGACAGAAACCACCCAATAAACATAAAACGATCCATTCCATACAGTCAAGCAATCAGGGGTAAGAGAATCTGTTCGAATGATAGGGAATTGGAAGATTTCAATAGAAAGATATCAACAGCCTTCCAGAGAAGAGGATACCCAAAAAGACTCATTGAAAACCAAATTCATTCAGCACAATCCTCGGTTCACCCCAAACTACAAACGGAACAAAATAAACTGTCTTTAATAACAGACTACCATCCTGGTCTACATAAACTCAACAAGATAATGAGAGATGGCTTCAAAATTCTTCAAGCTTCCGTCCACACCAAAAATCTTTTCACCGATCCACCTCAAATTTGGTACAAGCAACCTCCCAACTTGAAAAACATCCTAGTACATCCTAAACTACCAGACCCTGATGCAGAAAAACCACACAAACTTCCTCATGGCTCCTTCCCATGCAATAGACCTAGATGCAAGACGTGTCCAATACACCCCTCAGCAAATAGTTTCAACAGCCAAACAACAAAAATGGTCTTAAAAATACAGGGTCATCATTATTGTACATCGAAAAATGTCATATACCAGCTACAATGTAAATTTTGCTCAGCACAGTACATAGGCATGACCGCGGATGGTCTGAATATCAGAATGAATGGCCACAGACATGATGTTAAAATTATGAATATGGATAGGCCAACAGCTCAACATGCTGCGAGTCACAACATCACAACTTTTGATGACTGCTATACCACAAAAATAATTAAATCACTCCCCCCTGATTGCAATCCCTCAGAACTGAGAAGATGGGAACTAACATACCAGTGGTATACCAAGTCCAGAGAATCCCCTAACCTCAACATCAGATAAATCCATTAATTTTTTATTTTTTTTATTTATTTAAAAAATTTTTTTTTCTTATAATAGACTTATTAGACGTTTCCAATCTCTTTTCCCCTGACAGACTTATATAAACTATAATCACTCATATGCTCATGGAAACAATATATATATCTTTAATCTTTGCATCTGTGACATCTGATTTCTACTCTATACAATCTGTGATTACAACTTATATTTATTTTATTTCATTCTTTCATATTTCTTTTTGTGTTTTATCTTTGATTGACAAAGACCACTGTGTGGTTGAAATATATCATTGGATAAGTGCTTTTATGTGTTTCTATTTCAAGACTACATAGTGGACTCTTACCAAGGTAAGTCTGTCAGTCTCCTAGTCCAAACAATCTAAATAATCTTTACCAACAAAAACTAACCTAAATATATATATATATATATATATATATATATATATATATATATATATATATAAGTTTAACTTCATATATATATTGATATTTTATGTTATCCATTGTTTTTATATATATTTTTTTTTATTAACTTGGGAGCAGGTTTAAACTGCCCGAAGCACCGCTACCTTAGGTATATTATACTTACCTCCCTGATCTAGTCATAGAGCCCCTTCCCTCTTACCAGGTTTAGAAGTTTCCTGACTAGTGTTTTACCTTCAGCATCCTCTTCCAGGGCTGTGCTATCACCAAAGAGGTTGAAGCCCCTCTTGGCAAGTGCTTCACATCTATAAATGATGTGTGTGGCGGTCTCCAGTTCTTGCCTGCATAATCTGCACACTGGTTCATCTTTGAAGATACCCATATTATGCAGATGTTTCCTTAGTCCACAGTGTCCCTTGAGTAGACCTGTGGCTATCCTCAATTCCTGCCTAGATAGAAAGATGAGAATCTCCTGCAGCCCCAAGGAAGGTTTCCTAAGGGTTAGCTTACTGTGTCTCATTCCTTCAGCCCTGACCCAGTACTCACAGTGTCTTTCAGCCATCCACCTTCGCACTGCAATCTTGACCATGGATTTGGAAATACCTACTGCCGGCTCCGGTCCAATTAGGGGAGTTGAAGACCCCTCTCTGGCCAGTGCATCTGCGGCTTCATTTACAAATATTCCCCTATGCCCTGACACCCAACCTATCTTGATTTGATTGTGCCTTGCCAGGGCTTCTAGGTTATTTAGGCACTCCCTGACTATGGCCAAGGTGACCACATGTCCGTTTAATGCCTTAATTGCTGCCTGACTGTCAGCAATCTCTTTTCCCCTGACAGACTTATATAAACTATAATCACTCATATGCTCATGGAAACAATATATATATCTTTAATCTGTGCATCTGTGACATCTGATTTCTACTCTACACAATCTGTGATTACAATTTATAATTATTTTATTTCATTCTCTCATATTTCTTTTTGTGTTTTCTCTTCGATTGACAAAGACCACTGTGTGGTTGAAATATATCATTGTTTAAGTGCTTTTATGTGTTTCTATTTCAAGACTACAGAGTGGACTCTTACCAAGGTAAGTCTGTCAGTCTCCTAGTCCAAAAAATCTCTCTCTCTCTCTCTCTCTCTCTCTATATATATATATATATATATATATATATAGATTTAGATTTAGATTTAGATTTAGATTTAGATTTTTTGGACTAGGAGACTGACAGACTTACCTTGGTAAGAGTCCACACTGTAGTCTTGAAATAGAAACACATAAAAGCACTTAAACAATGATATATTTCAACCACACAGTGGTCTTTATCATATATATATATATATATATATATATATATATATATAAAGAACAAAAGTCTAATTACAAATACAAGAATTATAATTGAATTTACAATTCAAAGCTTTTCGTTGGCAAACAGTACCAACATCATCAGGAATATTCCTATATTCCTGATGATGTTGGTACTGTTAGCCAACGAAAAGCTTTGAATTGTAAATTCAATTATAATTCTTGTATTTGTATTTAGACTTTTGTTCTTTATTAATACACAAGAAAACATACTGCGATATTTATATATATATATATATATAGATTTTTTGGACTAGGAGACTGACAGACTTACCTTGGTAAGAGTCCACACTGTAGTCTTGAAATAGAAACACATAAAAGCACTTAAACAATGATATATTTCAACCACACAGTGGTGTTTGTCAATCGAAGAGAAAACACAAAAAGGCTTTTTGTGTTTTCTCTTCGATTGACAAAGACCACTGTGTGGTTGAAATATATCATTGTTTAAGTGCTTTTATGTGTTTCTATTTCAAGACTACAGTGTGGACTCTTACCAAGGTAAGTCTGTCAGTCTCCTAGTCCAAAAAATCTAAATAATCTTTACCAACCAAAACTATATATATATATATGAATTTTCGGACTAGATAGAAGACTGACAGACTTACCTAGTGGCAATAGTCCTGAAAAGACTGAAGTGAACCACAGATGTGTATAAATATCCAAATGTCACAGATTCTTAGTTCATGATATAGTGCTCTATGTGATTTGTATAATTATTGATTATTTGAAACTAGATATTAATAGTCTCTCAGAAGGAAGGTAAATGGAGTTGTTAAAAATGGTAGAAGTTAGGGGGAAGGTAAAAGGAGTTTTATCTGATGTTGAGGTTAGGAGACTCTCTAGATTTCGTGCACCACTGTTATGACAACTCCCATCTCCTCAATTCTGAACGGTTTCAATTAGAGGGGTTGGCCTTAATTATTTTGGTGGTATAAAAATCATTGAAAGATATGATGTTGTGACTAGCAGCGTGTTAAGGGGTTGGCCTGTCTTATGTTCATGGTTCCAACGTCATGTCTGTGGCCATTCATTCTGATGCTCAGACCGTCCGTGGTAAGCCCTATGTACTGTGACAAGCAAAATTTACATTGCAACTGGTATATTACATTTTTGGATGTACAAGTATGATGATCCTTAATCGTGAAGTCCACATTGGTTTCTAGGCTTGGAAACTATTTGTTGGGATGTGTATTGGACATGTCTTGCATCTAAGTCTATTGCACGAAAGGAGCCATGAGGAAGTTTAGGTGGTTTTTCAGTACTCGGATCTGGTAATTTTGGATGCACTAAAATATTTTTGAAATTAGAAGGTTGTCTGAACCAAATATGTGGTGGTAAAAAATTATGTTTTCACATTAGGCAGTAAAATATCCATCGGCGCTTTAACAGTGTTGAGTTTACACATTGGGCAGTAAAATATCTGCTCAAACATAATGTTGCGGTTATAACACCTAGACTTTAACAACTGTTTTTAAACGTTATCTCTATTAAAATATCATAAAAAATAATATTAATTTTTTTCTATTGGGTTGGTAATTGTGGTTTTTGGAATCGAGAATCTGGAATCAATTTCTTGGTATCAGTACCAGTAAAATTTTGGAATCGACTCATTAAACACACACACAGTACTATTATAAAGAAAGTTTTCTTGTAAAAGAGGATTAAAACCTATAATTGGTTTTATTATCGATCTTGTAGGTATAGTAGTTTTTTAACATTTCGGCAAATTAATAAATTTTATTTATTTCAGGAGGACTGGTAATCTGCGACCTACAGTAGGTCCTGCAAAGCCACGTGATCGTCACACTCACAGCATATTGTTACGAAATAAGCGGAAACCTCCTCGAGGCATGTATATTAACCATGATGATCTTGTAGCCATGGCTTCAGGACCAGCGGGACAAGGGGAACAGATGCTCAAAGCAATGGACCGAGAGATCGTCTCGCTCAAACGACAAGTAAATTCATAATAATTATGAATTTCTTATTTTGACTGATATATTTTTGAATATTTTTTTAAAATTAGTAATTTATTTAAATTTTCTAATGAAGATGTACTGTACAGGTTTGGATTTGTATTACTAAAATTTGATTTGAGTTTTTAATTTGAGGATAGGATATTTCGTTTTCATTTATAAATAGTTATTAATTTATATTAATATTTCAGGAAAATTGGGAGCTCTTATAAAAACATTTTGGTTTTAAATAATTAGTGGAAGACTAAAACAAAATTGAATTGACATTTAACCATAAGACTTGGATGTAAAAAATAAGCAACAACTAGGCTATTAGACTATTTTATTTTAATTTTTTCAAAATTTATGTATATACACTTTTAAATTAATTGAAATCTAATTATTTTTGTCAAAGATATTTAAAAAGTTTTGTTCTTAATAATTGAAAAGTATTAACTGCTAGGTTAACTGGTGGCATGTTTTGTGTTGTCCCAATGATTTGTTCCTTATTTTTTTTAAAGGGATAGTAGTAATAGAACTTATTGCTAATTAGTTTTATGTTGTATAATTAAATTATCACTACCAACTATAAGTGTTCACCAAGTAAATAATTACCTGCAGGTTTATTTTTTATACCAGTAAATTATATAAATTTGTGTTTGTGGATTTAATATATGCTTCTTGTATATACAGTATGTTGTAAATAGACCTTTTTACTTACATTAAAACATTGAATGTTAAAAAAAATATTTTAAATGTTTTTTAATGTCTGTTTTTAGGCAGTTTAGTTTTAGAACAGAGAATGATTGATATCTTGTTTAAAGTCGAAGTCAAAAGTGTAGATTGAAAAATTTTGTAAATTTACTGGGTTTGTACAAAATATAGTGGTGTGTATGTTGCATGGTGTTGTATGTGTATTAAAAAGTTATGCTGTTGACAATCAAATTATATAATTAAACAAGGAAAACAAGGTTTTTGAAAAAAAAACTAAAAATCATATATAGAAAAAAAACTTCTTTTTTATAATTATAAACAGCAAGTACTTAAGGACTAATTAAATCAGAATCCCTTTTAAGTAGAGTTTGATTGAAGGTAGATTAAGGAATTTATTAAACAAAAGTACAGAGGCAAATATATTATTTAGTGAGCGATAAGTTCCACTGGTTTCATTCATGCGTAGAATGTATTCAATAGACCTTGTTATAAACACAAGGTTAGGTGCTGCTAAAATTTCCAAATGAAAACCATACACTTTTGAATTATTGTGTTAAGTTAAGACGGAACGAATTTAAACACTTTTCAGTACTGTTAAATAATAATATTGAATAAAAGGTAATACTGAATACAGTAATATTAAAATAATATTGAGGCGAAAGTAGTAAAGCCCTTTTTGCTGTCATTAACCTTTTGCACTCTAAAAATAAGTATGCCTTTTGGCACGATACTATGAAGCTGGGTAAGAACTGGGCTGTGTTTTTGCCGCAGCCGCTCTGAAACTTGTAACACGTGTATGCTATCATTTCGATTCTTTTTAACCATTTAATTCCATCCGTTAACCTGTCATTTATGAAGGCTTTAAATAATTGATATTTTGCAATTATGCAATATTTTTCAATTCCTTCTATTAGCTCACACTCTCCTTAAATATATCCTTACACACATTTTTAATCTTTAATAAAATACGATTTTATTCATCCAACTAGGTTCAAATACATTTTTTGAACATATATTTGAGTATAGTTTTATGCCTTTCCTAACGTCACAGGTAACGTTTTTTGAAACCTGTAGTGAATGACAATTGATGTTAATACAGTTTATCAAATAAACAGTTTATTCATTAAATAAATTTTAAAAAGTTGAAGTCTCGATCGGATTTGATACTACATGACTACATGTTTATAATCCAGCACTTTGGCACTGGCCAACTTTACCGTACCTAGAAATCTATTACTTAAAGATGAATATCATATTATAAGAAAAACGTTCCTTGCAATGATGAAGCATTATAAGAAATGCAAAACAAAAGCCTGTTTCGGAGCAGAATCTCAGAAAAATGAAGCCAGGTTAAAGCCTGATTGGATACAACAAAAACACATTGCCAGCTATAGCCTTGCTTCAGAGTAACCTGCTAATCATGTTATTCTGATGGTCGAAGCTACACGGCATATCGCCATTACCAATTTATACCCAGTAGTAGAGTGCAAAGAATTAATGTGGGTCACAGTATTATTTTATTTATTGAATACATTTTGTTGTTATTGTATAAGAGAATTGTACAGTCTAATATTCTGGTTCAAGTGCATAAAACACTGATAAAATAACCCATAAAATTTGTCCCTAAAATAAGTTCCTGTCGATAATAACCCTTATTCTTTTGGTGTTGAAAACAAATTGTGGTAACATTTACTTACATTGTTTACATGTTGTAATTTTACTAGCCTTAATTTGATTTGTTAGCCAATTTTGACCTGTAGTATCCAGTTGTTAACCCATTTTATAACCAATTTTATAATCATTTCGTAACTATTGATAGAAATGGCATTTAATTCTTAGGTTTCAGAGTGATTTTCTACAACTTATGTTAATTTGTATATTTTCCCTGTAATTACCCACATATGAAGAAAGTAGCATTTCCATTTGAGTGTTAATATCAACACACACACATATATATATATATATATATATATATACAGTAAACTCCCGATTATCCGTGGGCGGATTAACCGGTTTGCGAATTATCCGGGGTCTGGTATTGTTTTACAAATATCCAATTATTATTCCAATCAGATTCATGTGTTTAAATTTCCAAACAGTGAATTACGACGTAAATACATATAAGGCTTAATAGAAGTTAAGATGAAGGGAATAGATATGTAAATATGTACGTACTAATTTTTACATCGAAAGGAAAGCATCCCGACGCGGGCCAGCGAAATAAAAGGGGCGAGCAGACTACTGTATATAAGAGACAATGACAAAATGCTTGGACGCCCGAAAACCTAGTGTGTATTATAAGATTGTACACAAATGTCAGCTAATCTCGGCTATAAATAGTCTAGGACGTGACTTATGCATTATCCATGTCTGTCAAATACATTATCGATCTTTATGGCTTTGTGACACAAGTAGACACTGTGTGACAAAATGGTTCTCAAGAAACTTAGATCGCACATTAAAGCTAAATCAATGCTCACAAAAAAACAGACGAAAGTGACAGATTTTTTTGTTAAAAAGTGAAAGTATTATGTTTAAAGGAAATTACATATGTACATACATACTTACTTTTGACATATACTTATGTACGAATTGTAAATAGTTAGACATATAAATGTACATGTTATAATCCGTCAAATACATTGACATTTTAAATTATTTTCTGTATTTATTTTGTCCTCTGAAGATTATTTGTGAATTGCATTAACCGGGATCATTATTTGAGTAACTTATGGTATAATAATCGATTATCGATCGTTTTGCGTATTCTTTGTTCATAGCGGATTATCCGGGGAATTCGTTATCCGGCGTTGCCGGGCCACCCTATTCTACGGATAATCGGGAGTTTACTGTATATATATATATATATATATATATATATATATATATATATATATATATATATATAGGTTAGTTTTGGTTGGTAAAGATTATTTAGTTTTTTTGGACTAGGAGACTGACAGACTTACCTTGGTAAGAGTCCACTCTGTAGTTTTGAAATAGAAACACATAAAACCACTTAACCAATGATATATTTCAACCACACAGTGGTCTTTAAATAAATATGTTATTTATTTTATTTTATTCTCTCATATTTCTTTTTGTGTTTTCTCTTTGATTGACAAAGACAACTGTGTGGTTGAAATATATCATTGGTTAAGTGCTTTTATGTGTTTCTATTTCAAGACTACAGAGTGGACTCTTACCAAGGTAAGTCTGTCAGTCTCCTAGTCCAAAAAATCTGTATATATATATACAGGGGCGGCTCGTCCATAGGTTCACTGGTTCAGTGAACCCCCAAGAATAATATTAAACTCCGTGAAAATAATAAACTTTGACAAAAAACTAAAGTAGTATACAATAGAAGTAGTGAATATCTGCGCTAATTTAGATCGAAACAGCCTGAACAACTTGGCTGGTTCACTTCTCGATGTGAACCCCATTCTGTTGGCGTGCGAGTAGGGTTATGTTGTGGGGGGCCTGTTAATTTAAGTGAGAAAGGAGCTAACGACTAGAGCTAGCGCGTAGCCGAGCTCTGGCGAAGTTACCCGATGGAAGCCGAAAGCGGCAGCTGAAGCAACTCCCACTTCCTTTGGCGTTGGCACGTCGTACACACGTTGGCGGTTGGTCAAGCATTGTGCTATCTGGTCCTTGAGTGTCGAGTTACGTTGTTGTGAATTGTGGTGCAGTGGTGATAAATATTTAAGATAAAATGAATAACTTCAGTACTTATTAATTAACAACTTTAATTAATTAACAATAGAAGAAAAATGCTCAATAAAAGAGCTTGGAAGACCAAAGCCAGTACTAAATTTATCACAAAAACAAAAAGTCAAAGGACTTGAGTATTGCCGGTCATTTAACGATAAGTTGTACGAAAGGAATTCTTGGATTTGTGGTTGTAATAGTTCGAACAAGTTTCTTTGTTTTCCTTGTCTTTTGTTTGCGAAAGGTAAAGACAATAGCTGGACAAAAACTGGAGTTGCTGATTTGGGACATTTGTCTCAAAAAATTAAAAAACACGAACAATCTATTTCTCACGGTGAACAGAAATCAGGCAACAACTAATCGAGGCTTTCAGAGAAAACATTGAAAAGCAAAATGGTTAAGTTAGAAAAAATAGATATGTATTGTCAAAAGTAATCGATTGTATTAGATTTTGTGGTGAATTTGAACTAGCACTGCATGGTCATGATGAGAAGTTAGACTCTGAAAACCCTGGAATTTTCAAGGGTTTAGTAAATTTTTCTGCTAGCCTTGATAACATTCTGAAGGAACACCTTCAAACTGCTACTGTATTTAAGGGGACCTCTATAGAAATACAAAATGATCTTTTAGAGTGTATGTTTTATGTTTGTCAACAAAACATACTACAGGAGATTCGTAGTGCAGACTATGTGTCCATAATTGCAGACGAGACTACTGATGTTTGAACAAAAGCCCAAATGGTTGTAGTTTTCCGTTATGCTCTTAAGAACGGGCTTCCAGTGTTACGCTTTTGGACATTTCTCAATCCTTCAAACACAAATGCAGAAACTCTGTCTGCTTGTATTAAAACTGTTCTAATTGATGTGATTGGTGAAAATAAGGAAAAGTTAATTTCCCAGAGTTATGATGGTGCTAATACCATGAGCGGTCAATACTCAGGTGTTCAAGCAAGAGTGAAAACGGAGTACACAAATGCACACTTTGTGCACTGTTATGCGCATCAACTTAACTTAATTATGTCGAGAGCTGCTAAACAAAACAGAGAAGTAAGAATTTTTTTTGCCAACCTACAAGAGATAAACAATTTCTTCTGTCATTCCTCTCAAAGGACTGGTATTTTAGAGGAAATTGTGAAGAACAGGCTTCCTTCGGGTTCATCTACTAGATGGAATTATAATTCCAGATTAGTTCTTACTGTTCACGAAAATTTGGAAAGCTTAATTTTGTGCTTTGAAAAAATTGAAGAAACCCGTGTTCAAGTTGCCACAATTAATCAGGCACAAGGTTTGAGGTTAAAGCTGTTGGAACCACAGTTTGTGTTTTGGCTCAATTTTTTTGCTAAAGTTATGCCTCACGTCCAGATTTTGTATGATTCATTTCAAAAAAGAAATATAGATCCCGTTTGGGCAAAAGGATCCATATCTTTGTTTTAAAGGAGAAATAGAAACATTAAGAAATAGTGTAGATGAAATCCAAGTAGAACAAGCAGCAGAAACCACACCTAAAAGAGCTAGTTTAAATGAAAATCCACGTATGACAATAAATATAGCAGCGAAAGAAGTATGTGACGCCATCGTCATACAAACAAAAGAGAGGTTTGAATTTATAGGACACCTTGTAGCAGCAAACCTGTTTGACAATGCAAATATCGCCACATTTAAAAATCAGTTTCTAGAAAAACTATTAGAAACTACCATAGAGTCATTTCCATTTATTGAGAAGGACAAATTAAAAACAGAACTTCAAATTATCTACGGAAGGGAAGATTTTAAAAGTGTAAAGAAAGTTACTCACTTACTTGGATTTCTCCTTGAAAACAACTTAGCCGAGTGTTTTGGTGAAACAGTAAAATTATTAAAAGTTTTAATTACAATTTCAATGACTACAGCAGAAGTCGAACGCTGCTTTTCCTGCCTAAAAAGGGTAAAAACCTATTTAAGAAGTACTATGGACGGAGATCGGCTCTCAGCAGTGGGCGATTTGGGAGTAGAAATTATATTTGGCTCAGCTACTTGTCTGAATTGTAACTAATGTTTAACTTAACTTGAATTAAACTGTTGTGCCTAAAGAATGTGTCTGGGTTTTATTAATTTGTAGTACCAAAATAGTTTAAAAACAATAACTTAATGTTAAATATTTTAATTTTTTCCGGGAAGGTCCAAGGGCCCCCATTTTGTTTGAAACATGGAATATTCCCAAACCTCCGGTAATTGTGAACCCCCAGAACTTTCACTCACGAGCCGCCACAGTATATATATATATATATATATATATATATATATATATATATATATATATATATAGATTTTTTAGACTAGGAGCTAAGTCAGTGCATATATAGATTTTTTAGACTAGGAGCTAAGTCAGTGCATCGGAAAAACAATGGATAACATAAAATATCAATATATATATATATATATATATATATATATATATATATATATATATATATATATATATATATATATATATATATGAAGTTAATAAATTACCAATTTTGAGTAATTTTATCCACCATTAAGTGCAATAATTTTACCTTGAGTGATGAGGCACCTTTCGGTCTTTGACCATTGTCGAATCACTGATTGTTCTCTGCTGTGGATGCTATGTCCGTGAAGCCGGTGTTTGTAGAAGTTACGCGCACTATTTCTTGATCTGTGTGTATGAGGTTTCTGTATAGTATGTCTTCTGTATATGTTGTTTGTAAATTCATTAAGTTGTTGTGTATGTTTTTATAAATGTGGTATTTTTCTAGTGAGTTTAGTTCTATTGGGTTGTTATTTATTTCCAGTATGGTTAGGTTATTTTCGTAATTTGTAATTTCGTGTTTATGGGAAATTAGGTGTGCTGCAACATTTGATACTTTAGAATTTTTATTTTTGAATGCTCTATAATGTTCTTCAAATCTTATTTTAAACGTTCTGGATGTTTTTCCTATGTAAAAGGCGTTACAGTTGTTGCAAGTGATTTTGTAGATTCCTGATAGGTTATGATTTTCTGAATTTGTTATGTGGTTTTTGTTACTAAGATATTTTATTATTTTGTTGTTTGGTTTGTAAGTTGGAGTGTAGTATTCTTTGTTGTATATATTCGTTATTTTTTCTATTTTGTTATTGGTATATTTATATTTTAGGTAGATTTTTTTATTTTTATTGTTTTCGTGTTCCGGTTGTAGTGTTGTGTTGAGGTTAGGTTTTTTTGTGAATTTATTGTATATATTTTTTATAATGTGTTTGTTGTATCCATTTTCTATTGCTATTTTTGTAATGTTATCTAATTCTTCATTTAATTTTTGTTTGTTATCCTGTGTGTATTTTATTGCTTTATTTATCATGTTACTGTAAGTGTTAATTTTGTGTGTCCAGGGGTGGTTAGATTTGTAGTGTATTGTGGTGTTGTTGGAAGTAGGTTTCCTGTATACTGTAGCTTCTATTTTATTATCATTTATATTTAAAGTAATGTCGAGGAAGTTGATTGTTCTATTTATTTCTGTTTCAACGGTGAATTGTATGTTTTCGTTGTATGTATTTAGTTTGTTTAATATTATGAGGTGTTCGTTGTGAATGGTAGGTTGGTATATTACAAGTATATCGTCTACATATCTTGTCCATAGTAAGATATTGTGTGTGTTTATTATAGGTTTAATTATTATTTGTTCAAAGTGTTGTAAATATATTTCTGACATGACAGATGAAATGGGTGAACCCATGGGGAGACCTGTTGTTTGTTTATAATATTTATTGTTAAATTGGAAGTAATTTTGGTTACATATGTGTTTGGTTAGCGTAATGATACTATCTATTATGTTACTTTTTTCGTTATTGTGTATCAGTTTGTTTTTTATTATTTCTATGGTTTCTTCTATTGGGATACTAGGGTACATGTTAGTTATGTCATAACTTATTATTTTTGTGTTGCTGTTTGTTTTTATCGTTTTTATTTTATTAATTAATTCGTATCCATTTTTTATATTGTATGTGTTGTTGATGTGTATTTTAGACCTTAGGATTTTGTCTAGGATTTTTGCGATTATGTAAGATGGTGCTGTTGTGAAATTTATTAGTGGTCTAAATGGTGTGTTTGGTTTATGGATTTTAGGTATCCCTGATAATACGGGTGCGCATGGTTTAAATGGGTATAATCTTGTGTGGTATTTTAATTTATTGTTATAGTTTAGGGTGTTACGGTGAGTGACTATTAAGTTTTTTATTGTATTAAGGTATTTGTTAGTTGGGTCTGGGATTTGTTCGTATTTGTTTTCTTTTATGTAGTTAGTCATTGAATCGATATATTTGGTATTTTCTATTATTACTGGAGTATTTGTTTTATCTGATTTTAATATTAAGTAATCGTTGTTTTCTAGTTTTTCTCTGAGTTTTATAATTTCTTTTTTATTAATATATTGTTCCGTTTTTTTGTTTTTTTCCGTTTTTATTAGGTTAATTTTATTTTTAATGTTATTTCTTATGTGTTCAGTATTTTGGTGGGTAATTTTGTGGATGTTAGATTCTGTGTCAACTATTAAGTTTTTTATTATTTGTTTTTTGTTGAAGTTAGGTAGGTTATATTTGAAGGAATTTGTTATTATTATTTTTTCTTTTTCAGTAAATTCTGTTTTAGTTAAACAAAACATTAAAGCTGCCTACCACAAAAAAAGCCAAATCAATTTACAACTATACACTACCAATTTGGAATTAATGAAAACTTTTGACACTCTCACACCTATTATTCACGAAAAAATACAACAAATTATAATAAAACATAAAACAAATACTATTAACAGACAAAACAAAAAAATCGAAAATTTATCAAAACAACTTAGCCTAAAAAATAGCCTAGCACCAATCCACTCATCAAAACAACAACATAACCTAAAAAATAGCCCAGAACCAACCCACACCTCTAACAATAACAAATTCATAAACTTAACTAAAACAGAATTTACTGAAAAAGAAAAAATAATAATAACAAATTCCTTCAAATATAACCTACCTAACTTCAACAAAAAACAAATAATAAAAAACTTAATAGTTGACACAGAATCTAACATCCACAAAATTACCCACCAAAATACTGAACACATAAGAAATAACATTAATAATAAAATTAACCTAATAAAAACGGAAAAAAACAAAAAAACGGAACAATATATTAATAAAAAAGAAATTATAAAACTCAGAGAAAAACTAGAAAACAACGATTACTTAATATTAAAATCAGATAAAACAAATACTCCAGTAATAATAGAAAATACCAAATATATCGATTCAATGACTAACTACATAAAAGAAAACAAATACGAACAAATCCCAGACCCAACTAACAAATACCTTATTACAATAAAAAACTTAATAGTCACTCACCGTAACACCCTAAACTATAACAATAAATTAAAATACCACACAAGATTATACCCATTTAAACCATGCGCACCCGTATTATCAGGGATACCTAAAATCCATAAACCAAACACACCATTTAGACCACTAATAAATTTCACAACAGCACCATCTTACATAATCGCAAAAATCCTAGACAAAATCCTAAGGTCTAAAATACACATCAACAACACATACAATATAAAAAATGGATACGAATTAATTAATAAAATAAAAACGATAAAAACAAACAGCAACACAAAAATAATAAGTTATGACATAACTAACATGTACCCTAGTATCCCAATAGAAGAAACCATAGAAATAATAAAAAACAAACTGATACACAATAACGAAAAAAGTAACATAATAGATAGTATCATTACGCTAACCAAACACATATGTAACCAAAATTACTTCCAATTTAACAATAAATATTATAAACAAACAACAGGTCTCCCCATGGGTTCACCCATTTCATCTGTCATGTCAGAAATATATTTACAACACTTTGAACAAATAATAATTAAACCTATAATAAACACACACAATATCTTACTATGGACAAGATATGTAGACGATATACTTGTAATATACCAACCTACCATTCACAACGAACACCTCATAATATTAAACAAACTAAATACATACAACGAAAACATACAATTCACCGTTGAAACAGAAATAAATAGAACAATCAACTTCCTCGACATTACTTTAAATATAAATGATAATAAAATAGAAGCTACAGTATACAGGAAACCTACTTCCAACAACACCACAATACACTACAAATCTAACCACCCCTGGACACACAAAATTAACACTTACAGTAACATGATAAATAAAGCAATAAAATACACACAGGATAACAAACAAAAATTAAATGAAGAATTAGATAACATTACAAAAATAGCAATAGAAAATGGATACAACAAACACATTATAAAAAATATATACAATAAATTCACAAAAAAACCTAACCTCAACACAACACTACAACCGGAACACGAAAACAATAAAAATAAAAAAATCTACCTAAAATATAAATATACCAATAACAAAATAGAAAAAATAACGAATATATACAACAAAGAATACTACACTCCAACTTACAAACCAAACAACAAAATAATAAAATATCTTAGTAACAAAAACCACATAACAAATTCAGAAAATCATAACCTATCAGGAATCTACAAAATCACTTGCAACAACTGTAACGCCTTTTACATAGGAAAAACATCCAGAACGTTTAAAATAAGATTTGAAGAACATTATAGAGCATTCAAAAATAAAAATTCTAAAGTATCAAATGTTGCAGCACACCTAATTTCCCATAAACACGAAATTACAAATTACGAAAATAACCTAACCATACTGGAAATAAATAACAACCCAATAGAACTAAACTCACTAGAAAAATACCACATTTATAAAAACATACACAACAACTTAATGAATTTACAAACAACATATACAGAAGACATACTATACAGAAACCTCATACACACAGATCAAGAAATAGTGCGCGTAACTTCTACAAACACCGGCTTCACGGACATAGCATCCACAGCAGAGAACAATCAGTGATTCGACAATGGTCAAAGACCGAAAGGTGCCTCATCACTCAAGGTAAAATTATTGCACTTAATGGTGGATAAAATTACTCAAAATTGGTAATTTATTAACTTCATAAAGTCAGTGCAACGGAAAAACAATGGATAATATTAAATATCAGGAATATATATATATATATATATATTCTAGATATTTAAAATTATCCATTGTTTTTCCGTTGCACTGACTTTATGAAACTAATAAATCACTAATTTTGAGTAATTTTATCCACCATTAAGTGCAATAATTTTACCTTGAGTGATGAGGTACCTTTCGGTCGTTGACCATTGTCGAATCACTGATTGTTCTCTGCTGTGGATGCTACGTCCGTGGAGCCGGTGTTTGTAGAAGTTACGCGCACTATTTCTTGATCTGTGTGTATGAGGTTTCTGTATAGTATGTCTTCTGTATATGTTGTTTGTAAATTCATTAAGTTGTTGTGTATATTTTTATAAATGTGGTATTTTTCTAGTGAGTTTAGTTCTATTGGGTTGTTATTTATTTCCAGTATGGTTAGGTTATTTTCGTAATTTGTAATTTCGTGTTTATGGGAAATTAGGTGTGCTGCAACATTTGATACTTTAGAATTTTTATTTTTGAATGCTCTATAATGTTCTTCAAATCTTATTTTAAACGTTCTGGATGTTTTTCCTATGTAAAAAGCGTTACAGTTGTTGCAAGTGATTTTGTAGATTCCTGATAGGTTATGATTTTCTGAATTTGTTATGTGGTTTTTGTTACTAAGATATTTTATTATTTTGTTGTTTGGTTTGTAAGTTGGAGTGTAGTATTCTTTGTTGTATATATTTGTTATTTTTTCTATTTTGTTATTGGTATATTTATATTTTAGGTAGATTTTTTTATTTTTATTGTTTTCGTGTTCCGGTTGTAGTGTTGTGTTGAGGTTAGGTTTTTTTGTGAATTTATTGTATATATTTTTTATAATGTGTTTGTTGTATCCATTTTCTATTGCTATTTTTGTAATGTTATCTAATTCTTCATTTAATTTTTGTTTGTTATCCTGTGTGTATTTTATTGCTTTATTTATCATGTTACTGTAAGTGTTAATTTTGTGTGTCCAGGGGTGGTTAGATTTGTAGTGTATTGTGGTGTTGTTGGAAGTTGGTTTCCTGTATACTGTAGTTTCTATTTTATTATCATTTATATTTAAAGTAATGTCGAGGAAGTTGATTGTTCTATTTATTTCTGTTTCAACGGTGAATTGTATGTTTTCGTTGTATGTATTTAGTTTGTTTAATATTATGAGGTGTTCGTTGTGAATGGTAGGTTGGTATATTACAAGTATATCGTCTACATATCTTGTCCATAGTAAGATATTGTGTGTGTTTATTATAGGTTTAATTATTATTTGTTCAAAATGTTGTAAATATATTTCTGACATGACAGATGAAATGGGTGAACCCATGGGGAGTCCTGTTGTTTGTTTATAATATTTATTGTTAAATTGGAAGTAATTTTGGTTACATATGTGTTTGGTTAACGTAATGATACTATCTATTATGTTTCTTTGTTCGTTATTGTGTATCAGTTTGTTTTTTATTATTTCTATGGTTTCTTCTATTGGGATACTAGGGTACATGTTAGTTATGTCATAACTTATTATTTTTGTGTTGCTGTTTGTTTTTATCGTTTTTATTTTATTAATTAATTCGTATCCATTTTTTATATTATATGTGTTGTTGATGTGTATTTTAGCCCTTAGGATTTTGTCTAGGATTTTTGCGATTATGTAAGATGGTGCTGTTGTGAAATTTATTAGTGGTCTAAATGGTGTGTTTGGTTTATGGATTTTAGGTATCCCTGATAATATGGGTGCGCATGGTTTAAATGGGTATAATCTTGTGTGGTATTTTAATTTATTGTTATAGTTTAGTGTGTTACGGTGAGTGACTATTAAGTTTTTTATTGTAATAAGGTATTTGTTAGTTGGGTCTGGGATTTGTTCGTATTTATTCGTATGGTCAACGACCGAAAGGTACCTCATCACTCAAGGTAAAATTATTGCACTTAATGGTGGATAAAATTACTCAAAATTAGTGATTTATTAGTTTCATAAAGTCAGTGCAACGGAAAAACAATGGATAATTTTAAATATCTAGAATTTAATACCTACCAAGGTAAACAATTGTACCGTAAATACATTAACCTCAAAATCAAACTCCAGAACTGCATCAACAAAATACAATTTAATAAAAAATGCCTAACTCTTAATATAACACCAAAATACGCAAAATTACACATAAAAAATAAACAAAACACTATTATCAATAAAGCAACAAAAATAGCAGAATCACACATTATTAAACAAAACATTAAAGCTGCCTACCACAAAAAAAGCCAAATCAATTTACAACTATACACTACCCATTTGGAATTAATGAAAACTTTTGACACTCTCACACCTATTATTCACGAAAAAATACAACAAATTATAATAAAACATAAAACAAATACTATTAACAGACAAAACAAAAAAATCGAAAATTTATCAAAACAACTTAGCCTAAAAAATAGCCTAGCACCAATCCACTCATCAAAACAACAACATAACCTAAAAAATAGCCCAGAACCAACCCACACCTCTAACAATAACAAATTCATAAACTTAACTAAAACAGAATTTACTGAAAAAGAAAAAATAATAATAACAAATTCCTTCAAATATAACCTACCTAACTTCAACAAAAAACAAATAATAAAAAACTTAATAGTTGACACAGAATCTAACATCCACAAAATTACCCACCAAAATACTGAACACATAAGAAATAACATTAATAATAAAATTAACCTAATAAAAACGGAAAAAAACAAAAAAACGGAACAATATATTAATAAAAAAGAAATTATAAAACTCAGAGAAAAACTAGAAAACAACGATTACTTAATATTAAAATCAGATAAAACAAATACTCCAGTAATAATAGAAAATACCAAATATATCGATTCAATGACTAACTACATAAAAGAAAACAAATACGAACAAATCCCAGACCCAACTAACAAATACCTTATTACAATAAAAAACTTAATAGTCACTCACCGTAACACCCTAAACTATAACAATAAATTAAAATACCACACAAGATTATACCCATTTAAACCATGCGCACCCGTATTATCAGGGATACCTAAAATCCATAAACCAAACACACCATTTAGACCACTAATAAATTTCACAACAGCACCATCTTACATAATCGCAAAAATCCTAGACAAAATCCTAAGGTCTAAAATACACATCAACAACACATACAATATAAAAAATGGATACGAATTAATTAATAAAATAAAAACGATAAAAACAAACAGCAACACAAAAATAATAAGTTATGACATAACTAACATGTACCCTAGTATCCCAATAGAAGAAACCATAGAAATAATAAAAAACAAACTGATACACAATAACGAAAAAAGTAACATAATAGATAGTATCATTACGCTAACCAAACACATATGTAACCAAAATTACTTCCAATTTAACAATAAATATTATAAACAAACAACAGGTCTCCCCATGGGTTCACCCATTTCATCTGTCATGTCAGAAATATATTTACAACACTTTGAACAAATAATAATTAAACCTATAATAAACACACACAATATCTTACTATGGACAAGATATGTAGACGATATACTTGTAATATACCAACCTACCATTCACAACGAACACCTCATAATATTAAACAAACTAAATACATACAACGAAAACATACAATTCACCGTTGAAACAGAAATAAATAGAACAATCAACTTCCTCGACATTACTTTAAATATAAATGATAATAAAATAGAAGCTACAGTATACAGGAAACCTACTTCCAACAACACCACAATACACTACAAATCTAACCACCCCTGGACACACAAAATTAACACTTACAGTAACATGATAAATAAAGCAATAAAATACACACAGGATAACAAACAAAAATTAAATGAAGAATTAGATAACATTACAAAAATAGCAATAGAAAATGGATACAACAAACACATTATAAAAAATATATACAATAAATTCACAAAAAAACCTAACCTCAACACAACACTACAACCGGAACACGAAAACAATAAAAATAAAAAAATCTACCTAAAATATAAATATACCAATAACAAAATAGAAAAAATAACGAATATATACAACAAAGAATACTACACTCCAACTTACAAACCAAACAACAAAATAATAAAATATCTTAGTAACAAAAACCACATAACAAATTCAGAAAATCATAACCTATCAGGAATCTACAAAATCACTTGCAACAACTGTAACGCCTTTTACATAGGAAAAACATCCAGAACGTTTAAAATAAGATTTGAAGAACATTATAGAGCATTCAAAAATAAAAATTCTAAAGTATCAAATGTTGCAGCACACCTAATTTCCCATAAACACGAAATTACAAATTACGAAAATAACCTAACCATACTGGAAATAAATAACAACCCAATAGAACTAAACTCACTAGAAAAATACCACATTTATAAAAACATACACAACAACTTAATGAATTTACAAACAACATATACAGAAGACATACTATACAGAAACCTCATACACACAGATCAAGAAATAGTGCGCGTAACTTCTACAAACACCGGCTTCACGGACATAGCATCCACAGCAGAGAACAATCAGTGATTCGACAATGGTCAAAGACCGAAAGGTGCCTCATCACTCAAGGTAAAATTATTGCACTTAATGGTGGATAAAATTACTCAAAATTGGTAATTTATTAACTTCATAAAGTCAGTGCAACGGAAAAACAATGGATAATATTAAATATCAGGAATATATATATATATATATATATTCTAGATATTTAAAATTATCCATTGTTTTTCCGTTGCACTGACTTTATGAAACTAATAAATCACTAATTTTGAGTAATTTTATCCACCATTAAGTGCAATAATTTTACCTTGAGTGATGAGGTACCTTTCGGTCGTTGACCATTGTCGAATCACTGATTGTTCTCTGCTGTGGATGCTACGTCCGTGGAGCCGGTGTTTGTAGAAGTTACGCGCACTATTTCTTGATCTGTGTGTATGAGGTTTCTGTATAGTATGTCTTCTGTATATGTTGTTTGTAAATTCATTAAGTTGTTGTGTATATTTTTATAAATGTGGTATTTTTCTAGTGAGTTTAGTTCTATTGGGTTGTTATTTATTTCCAGTATGGTTAGGTTATTTTCGTAATTTGTAATTTCGTGTTTATGGGAAATTAGGTGTGCTGCAACATTTGATACTTTAGAATTTTTATTTTTGAATGCTCTATAATGTTCTTCAAATCTTATTTTAAACGTTCTGGATGTTTTTCCTATGTAAAAAGCGTTACAGTTGTTGCAAGTGATTTTGTAGATTCCTGATAGGTTATGATTTTCTGAATTTGTTATGTGGTTTTTGTTACTAAGATATTTTATTATTTTGTTGTTTGGTTTGTAAGTTGGAGTGTAGTATTCTTTGTTGTATATATTTGTTATTTTTTCTATTTTGTTATTGGTATATTTATATTTTAGGTAGATTTTTTTATTTTTATTGTTTTCGTGTTCCGGTTGTAGTGTTGTGTTGAGGTTAGGTTTTTTTGTGAATTTATTGTATATATTTTTTATAATGTGTTTGTTGTATCCATTTTCTATTGCTATTTTTGTAATGTTATCTAATTCTTCATTTAATTTTTGTTTGTTATCCTGTGTGTATTTTATTGCTTTATTTATCATGTTACTGTAAGTGTTAATTTTGTGTGTCCAGGGGTGGTTAGATTTGTAGTGTATTGTGGTGTTGTTGGAAGTTGGTTTCCTGTATACTGTAGTTTCTATTTTATTATCATTTATATTTAAAGTAATGTCGAGGAAGTTGATTGTTCTATTTATTTCTGTTTCAACGGTGAATTGTATGTTTTCGTTGTATGTATTTAGTTTGTTTAATATTATGAGGTGTTCGTTGTGAATGGTAGGTTGGTATATTACAAGTATATCGTCTACATATCTTGTCCATAGTAAGATATTGTGTGTGTTTATTATAGGTTTAATTATTATTTGTTCAAAATGTTGTAAATATATTTCTGACATGACAGATGAAATGGGTGAACCCATGGGGAGTCCTGTTGTTTGTTTATAATATTTATTGTTAAATTGGAAGTAATTTTGGTTACATATGTGTTTGGTTAACGTAATGATACTATCTATTATGTTTCTTTGTTCGTTATTGTGTATCAGTTTGTTTTTTATTATTTCTATGGTTTCTTCTATTGGGATACTAGGGTACATGTTAGTTATGTCATAACTTATTATTTTTGTGTTGCTGTTTGTTTTTATCGTTTTTATTTTATTAATTAATTCGTATCCATTTTTTATATTATATGTGTTGTTGATGTGTATTTTAGCCCTTAGGATTTTGTCTAGGATTTTTGCGATTATGTAAGATGGTGCTGTTGTGAAATTTATTAGTGGTCTAAATGGTGTGTTTGGTTTATGGATTTTAGGTATCCCTGATAATATGGGTGCGCATGGTTTAAATGGGTATAATCTTGTGTGGTATTTTAATTTATTGTTATAGTTTAGTGTGTTACGGTGAGTGACTATTAAGTTTTTTATTGTAATAAGGTATTTGTTAGTTGGGTCTGGGATTTGTTCGTATTTATTCGTATGGTCAACGACCGAAAGGTACCTCATCACTCAAGGTAAAATTATTGCACTTAATGGTGGATAAAATTACTCAAAATTAGTGATTTATTAGTTTCATAAAGTCAGTGCAACGGAAAAACAATGGATAATTTTAAATATCTAGAATTTAATACCTACCAAGGTAAACAATTGTACCGTAAATACATTAACCTCAAAATCAAACTCCAGAACTGCATCAACAAAATACAATTTAATAAAAAATGCCTAACTCTTAATATAACACCAAAATACGCAAAATTACACATAAAAAATAAACAAAACACTATTATCAATAAAGCAACAAAAATAGCAGAATCACACATTATTAAACAAAACATTAAAGCTGCCTACCACAAAAAAAGCCAAATCAATTTACAACTATACACTACCCATTTGGAATTAATGAAAACTTTTGACACTCTCACACCTATTATTTACGAAAAAATACAACAAATTATAATAAAACATAAAACAAACACTATTAACAGACAAAACAAAAAAATCGAAAATTTATCAAAACAACTTAACCTAAAAAATAGCCTAGCACTAATCCACACTTCAAAACAACAACATAACCTAAAAAATAGCCTAAAACCAACCCACACCTCTAACAATAATAAATTCATAAACTTAACTAAAACAGAATTTACTGAAAAAGAAAAAATAATAATAACTAATTCCTTCAAATATAACCTACCTAACTTCAACAAAAAACAAATAATAAAAAACCTAATAGTTGACACAGAATCTAACATCCACAAAATTACCCACCAAAATACTGAACACATAAGAAATAACATTAATAATAAAATTAACCTAATAAAAACGGAAAAAAACAAAAAAACAGAACAATATATTAATAAAAAAGAAATTATAAAACTCAAAGAAAAACTAGAAAACAACGATTACTTAATATTAAAATCAGATAAAACAAATACCCCAGTAATAATAGAAAATACCAAATATATCGATTCAATGACTAACTACATAAAAGAAAATAAATACGAACAAATCCCAGACCCAACTAACAAATACCTTATTACAATAAAAAACTTAATAGTCACTCACCGTAACACACTAAACTATAACAATAAATTAAAATACCACACAAGATTATACCCATTTAAACCATGCGCACCCATATTATCAGGGATACCTAAAATCCATAAACCAAACACACCATTTAGACCACTAATAAATTTCACAACAGCACCATCTTACATAATCGCAAAAATCCTAGACAAAATCCTAAGGGCTAAAATACACATCAACAACACATATAATATAAAAAATGGATACGAATTAATTAATAAAATAAAAACGATAAAAACAAACAGCAACACAAAAATAATAAGTTATGACATAACTAACATGTACCCTAGTATCCCAATAGAAGAAACCATAGAAATAATAAAAAACAAACTGATACACAATAACGAACAAAGAAACATAATAGATAGTATCATTACGTTAACCAAACACATATGTAACCAAAATTACTTCCAATTTAACAATAAATATTATAAACAAACAACAGGACTCCCCATGGGTTCACCCATTTCATCTGTCATGTCAGAAATATATTTACAACATTTTGAACAAATAATAATTAAACCTATAATAAACACACACAATATCTTACTATGGACAAGATATGTAGACGATATACTTGTAATATACCAACCTACCATTCACAACGAACACCTCATAATATTAAACAAACTAAATACATACAACGAAAACATACAATTCACCGTTGAAACAGAAATAAATAGAACAATCAACTTCCTCGACATTACTTTAAATATAAATGATAATAAAATAGAAACTACAGTATACAGGAAACCAACTTCCAACAACACCACAATACACTACAAATCTAACCACCCCTGGACACACAAAATTAACACTTACAGTAACATGATAAATAAAGCAATAAAATACACACAGGATAACAAACAAAAATTAAATGAAGAATTAGATAACATTACAAAAATAGCAATAGAAAATGGATACAACAAACACATTATAAAAAATATATACAATAAATTCACAAAAAAACCTAACCTCAACACAACACTACAACCGGAACACGAAAACAATAAAAATAAAAAAATCTACCTAAAATATAAATATACCAATAACAAAATAGAAAAAATAACAAATATATACAACAAAGAATACTACACTCCAACTTACAAACCAAACAACAAAATAATAAAATATCTTAGTAACAAAAACCACATAACAAATTCAGAAAATCATAACCTATCAGGAATCTACAAAATCACTTGCAACAACTGTAACGCTTTTTACATAGGAAAAACATCCAGAACGTTTAAAATAAGATTTGAAGAACATTATAGAGCATTCAAAAATAAAAATTCTAAAGTATCAAATGTTGCAGCACACCTAATTTCCCATAAACACGAAATTACAAATTACGAAAATAACCTAACCATACTGGAAATAAATAACAACCCAATAGAACTAAACTCACTAGAAAAATACCACATTTATAAAAATATACACAACAACTTAATGAATTTACAAACAACATATACAGAAGACATACTATACAGAAACCTCATACACACAGATCAAGAAATAGTGCGCGTAACTTCTACAAACACCGGCTCCACGGACGTAGCATCCACAGCAGAGAACAATCAGTGATTCGACAATGGTCAACGACCGAAAGGTACCTCATCACTCAAGGTAAAATTATTGCACTTAATGGTGGATAAAATTACTCAAAATTAGTGATTTATTAGTTTCATATATATATATATATATATATATATATATATATATATATATATATATATTGTTTCCATGAGCATATGAGTGATTATAGTTTATATAAGTCTGTCAGGGGAAAAGAGATAAGGCTGTTAGGGGAAAAATAAAAAAAAAATAGAAAAAAAAAAAAAAAAAAAAAAAATTGAATGGGTTTATCTGATGTTGAGGTTAGGGGATTCTCTGGACTTGGTATACCACTGGTATGATAGTTCCCACCTTCTCAGTTCTGAGGGATTGCAATCAGGGAGGAGTGATTTAATTATTTTTGTGGTATAGCAGTCATCAAAAGTTGTGATGTTGTGACTCGCAACATGTTGAGCTGTTGGTCTATCCATATTCATAATTTTAACATCATGTCTGTGGCCATTCATTCTGATATTCAGACCATCCGTGGTCAGGCCTATGTACTGTGCTGAGCAAAGTTTACATTGTAGCTGGTATATGACATTTTTCGATGTACAATTATGATGACCCTGTATTTTGAAGACCATTTTTGTTGTTTGGCTGTTGAAACTATTTGCTGAGGGGTGTATTGGACATGTCTTGCATCTAGGTCTATTGCATGGGAAGGAGCCATGAGGAAGTTTGTGTGGTTTCTCTGCATCAGGGTCTGGTAGTTTAGGATGTACTAGGATGTCTTTCAAGTTGGGAGGTTGCTTGTACCAAATTTGCGGTGGATCGGTGAAAAGATTTTTGGTGTGGACGGAAGCTTGAAGAATTTTGAAGCCATCTTTCAATATCTTGTTGAGTTTATGTAGACCAGGATGGTAGTCTGTTATTAAAGACAGTTTATTTTGTTCTGTTTGTGGTTTATGGTGAACCGAGGATTGTGCTAAATGAATTTGGTTTTCAATGAGTTTTTTTGGGTATCCTCTTCTCTGGAAGGCTGTTGATATCTTTCTATTAAAATCTTCCAATTCCCTATCATTCGAACAGATTCTCTTACCCCTGATTGCTTGACTGTATGGAATGGATCGTTTTATGTTTATTGGGTGGTTGCTGTCGAAATGGAATTATTGTAGGTGGTTTGTCGGTTTGATGTGAATTCCTGTGTTGATATTTCCATTCTGGAGTGTTACCTCTACATCCAAAAAGGTGATGGCTGTTGTAGATTTCTCCCAGGTAAATTGAAGTGTGGAGAATTGTGTCAGGCTGTCTAAAAATGCCTCAAGTGTTGAAGCACCCTGTGTCCAAATTAGGAAGATATCATCTATATATCTATACCAACATAATGGCTGGTGTGTTTGTGTCTTTAGAAAACTTTCTTCCAACAATCCCATGTACAGATTTCCTTCTCTCAAACTGAAAGTTGTTCTTCTCGAGGATGAACCTGGTCAGGTTCACAAGAAAAGGTGTAGTGGGAGAAGGCTTGCCTGGGCGTTTGTTTAGAAAATTCTCTATTGCAGATAGGCCGTGTGCATGAGGGATGTTGGTATAGAGAGAGGTGACATCTATGGTGACCAAAATAGTTACCGGGGGTAGAGGTACAGATATTTGTGAGAGTCGATCTATGAAATGATTGGATATATTTATAGGTTAGTTTTGGTTGGAAAAGATTATTTAGATTTTTTGGACTAGGAGACTGACAGACTTACCTTGGTAAGAGTCCACTCTGTAGTCTTGCAGAGACTACAGAGTGGACTCTTACCAAGGTAAGTCTGTCAGTCTCCTAGTCCAAAAAATCTGTATATATATATATATATATATATATATATATATATATATATATATTCCTGATATTTAATATAATCCATTGTTTTTCCTTTGCACTGACTTTATGAAGTTAATAAATTACCAATTTTGAGTAATTTTATCCACCATTAAGTGCAATAATTTTACCTTGAGTGATGAGGCACCTTTCGGTCTTTGACCATTGTCGAATCACTGATTGTTCTCTGCTGTGGATGCTATGTCCGTGAAGCCGGTGTTTGTAGAAGTTACGCGCACTATTTCTTGATCTGTGTGTATGAGGTTTCTGTATAGTATGTCTTCTGTATATGTTGTTTGTAAATTCATTAAGTTGTTGTGTATGTTTTTATAAATGTGGTATTTTTCTAGTGAGTTTAGTTCTATTGGGTTGTTATTTATTTCCAGTATGGTTAGGTTATTTTCGTAATTTGTAATTTCGTGTTTATGGGAAATTAGGTGTGCTGCAACATTTGATACTTTAGAATTTTTATTTTTGAATGCTCTATAATGTTCTTCAAATCTTATTTTAAACGTTCTGGATGTTTTTCCTATGTAAAAGGCGTTACAGTTGTTGCAAGTGATTTTGTAGATTCCTGATAGGTTATGATTTTCTGAATTTGTTATGTGGTTTTTGTTACTAAGATATTTTATTATTTTGTTGTTTGGTTTGTAAGTTGGAGTGTAGTATTCTTTGTTGTATATATTCGTTATTTTTTCTATTTTGTTATTGGTATATTTATATTTTAGGTAGATTTTTTTATTTTTATTGTTTTCGTGTTCCGGTTGTAGTGTTGTGTTGAGGTTAGGTTTTTTTGTGAATTTATTGTATATATTTTTTATAATGTGTTTGTTGTATCCATTTTCTATTGCTATTTTTGTAATGTTATCTAATTCTTCATTTAATTTTTGTTTGTTATCCTGTGTGTATTTTATTGCTTTATTTATCATGTTACTGTAAGTGTTAATTTTGTGTGTCCAGGGGTGGTTAGATTTGTAGTGTATTGTGGTGTTGTTGGAAGTAGGTTTCCTGTTTACTGTAGTTTCTATTTTATTATCATTTATATTTAAAGTAATGTCGAGGAAGTTGATTGTTCTATTTATTTCTGTTTCAACGGTGAATTGTATGTTTTCGTTGTATGTATTTAGTTTGTTTAATATTATGAGGTGTTCGTTGTGAATGGTAGGTTGGTATATTACAAGTATATCGTCTACATATCTTGTCCATAGTAAGATATTGTGTGTGTTTATTATAGGTTTAATTATTATTTGTTCAAAGTGTTGTAAATATATTTCTGACATGACAGATGAAATGGGTGAACCCATGGGGAGACCTGTTGTTTGTTTATAATATTTATTGTTAAATTGGAAGTAATTTTGGTTACATATGTGTTTGGTTAGCGTAATGATACTATCTATTATGTTACTTTTTTCGTTATTGTGTATCAGTTTGTTTTTTATTATTTCTATGGTTTCTTCTATTGGGATACTAGGGTACATGTTAGTTATGTCATAACTTATTATTTTTGTGTTGCTGTTTGTTTTTATCGTTTTTATTTTATTAATTAATTCGTATCCATTTTTTATATTGTATGTGTTGTTGATGTGTATTTTAGACCTTAGGATTTTGTCTAGGATTTTTGCGATTATGTAAGATGGTGCTGTTGTGAAATTTATTAGTGGTCTAAATGGTGTGTTTGGTTTATGGATTTTAGGTATCCCTGATAATACGGGTGCGCATGGTTTAAATGGGTATAATCTTGTGTGGTATTTTAATTTATTGTTATAGTTTAGGGTGTTACGGTGAGTGACTATTAAGTTTTTTATTGTAATAAGGTATTTGTTAGTTGGGTCTGGGATTTGTTCGTATTTGTTTTCTTTTATGTAGTTAGTCATTGAATCGATATATTTGGTATTTTCTATTATTACTGGAGTATTTGTTTTATCTGATTTTAATATTAAGTAATCGTTGTTTTCTAGTTTTTCTCTGAGTTTTATAATTTCTTTTTTATTAATATATTGTTCCGTTTTTTTGTTTTTTTCCGTTTTTATTAGGTTAATTTTATTATTAATGTTATTTCTTATGTGTTCAGTATTTTGGTGGGTAATTTTGTGGATGTTAGATTCTGTGTCAACTATTAAGTTTTTTATTATTTGTTTTTTGTTGAAGTTAGGTAGGTTATATTTGAAGGAATTTGTTATTATTATTTTTTCTTTTTCAGTAAATTCTGTTTTAGTTAAACAAAACATTAAAGCTGCCTACCACAAAAAAAGCCAAATCAATTTACAACTATACACTACCAATTTGGAATTAATGAAAACTTTTGACACTCTCACACCTATTATTCACGAAAAAATACAACAAATTATAATAAAACATAAAACAAATACTATTAACAGACAAAACAAAAAAATCGAAAATTTATCAAAACAACTTAGCCTAAAAAATAGCCTAGCACCAATCCACTCATCAAAACAACAACATAACCTAAAAAATAGCCCAGAACCAACCCACACCTCTAACAATAACAAATTCATAAACTTAACTAAAACAGAATTTACTGAAAAAGAAAAAATAATAATAACAAATTCCTTCAAATATAACCTACCTAACTTCAACAAAAAACAAATAATAAAAAACTTAATAGTTGACACAGAATCTAACATCCACAAAATTACCCACCAAAATACTGAACACATAAGAAATAACATTAATAATAAAATTAACCTAATAAAAACGGAAAAAAACAAAAAAACGGAACAATATATTAATAAAAAAGAAATTATAAAACTCAGAGAAAAACTAGAAAACAACGATTACTTAATATTAAAATCAGATAAAACAAATACTCCAGTAATAATAGAAAATACCAAATATATCGATTCAATGACTAACTACATAAAAGAAAACAAATACGAACAAATCCCAGACCCAACTAACAAATACCTTATTACAATAAAAAACTTAATAGTCACTCACCGTAACACCCTAAACTATAACAATAAATTAAAATACCACACAAGATTATACCCATTTAAACCATGCGCACCCGTATTATCAGGGATACCTAAAATCCATAAACCAAACACACCATTTAGACCACTAATAAATTTCACAACAGCACCATCTTACATAATCGCAAAAATCCTAGACAAAATCCTAAGGTCTAAAATACACATCAACAACACATACAATATAAAAAATGGATACGAATTAATTAATAAAATAAAAACGATAAAAACAAACAGCAACACAAAAATAATAAGTTATGACATAACTAACATGTACCCTAGTATCCCAATAGAAGAAACCATAGAAATAATAAAAAACAAACTGATACACAATAACGAAAAAAGTAACATAATAGATAGTATCATTACGCTAACCAAACACATATGTAACCAAAATTACTTCCAATTTAACAATAAATATTATAAACAAACAACAGGTCTCCCCATGGGTTCACCCATTTCATCTGTCATGTCAGAAATATATTTACAACACTTTGAACAAATAATAATTAAACCTATAATAAACACACACAATATCTTACTATGGACAAGATATGTAGACGATATACTTGTAATATACCAACCTACCATTCACAACGAACACCTCATAATATTAAACAAACTAAATACATACAACGAAAACATACAATTCACCGTTGAAACAGAAATAAATAGAACAATCAACTTCCTCGACATTACTTTAAATATAAATGATAATAAAATAGAAACTACAGTAAACAGGAAACCTACTTCCAACAACACCACAATACACTACAAATCTAACCACCCCTGGACACACAAAATTAACACTTACAGTAACATGATAAATAAAGCAATAAAATACACACAGGATAACAAACAAAAATTAAATGAAGAATTAGATAACATTACAAAAATAGCAATAGAAAATGGATACAACAAACACATTATAAAAAAAATATATACAATAAATTCACAAAAAAACCTAACCTCAACACAACACTACAACCGGAACACGAAAACAATAAAAATAAAAAAATCTACCTAAAATATAAATATACCAATAACAAAATAGAAAAAATAACGAATATATACAACAAAGAATACTACACTCCAACTTACAAACCAAACAACAAAATAATAAAATATCTTAGTAACAAAAACCACATAACAAATTCAGAAAATCATAACCTATCAGGAATCTACAAAATCACTTGCAACAACTGTAACGCCTTTTACATAGGAAAAACATCCAGAACGTTTAAAATAAGATTTGAAGAACATTATAGAGCATTCAAAAATAAAAATTCTAAAGTATCAAATGTTGCAGCACACCTAATTTCCCATAAACACGAAATTACAAATTACGAAAATAACCTAACCATACTGGAAATAAATAACAACCCAATAGAACTAAACTCACTAGAAAAATACCACATTTATAAAAACATACACAACAACTTAATGAATTTACAAACAACATATACAGAAGACATACTATACAGAAACCTCATACACACAGATCAAGAAATAGTGCGCGTAACTTCTACAAACACCGGCTTCACGGACATAGCATCCACAGCAGAGAACAATCAGTGATTCGACAATGGTCAAAGACCGAAAGGTGCCTCATCACTCAAGGTAAAATTATTGCACTTAATGGTGGATAAAATTACTCAAAATTGGTAATTTATTAACTTCATATATATATATATATATATATATATATATATATATATATATTTAGGTTAGTTTTGGTTGGTAAAGATTATTTAGATTTTTTGGACTAGGAGACTGACAGACTTACCTTGGTAAGAGTCCACACTGTAGTCTTGAAATAGAAACACATAAAAGCACTTAAACAATGATATATTTCAACCACACAGTGGTCTTTGTCAATCAAAGAGAAAACACAAAAAGAAATATGAGAGAATGAAATAAAATAAAATTTTATTTTATTTCATTCTCTCATATTTCTCTTTGTGTTTTCTCTTTGATTGACAAAGACCACTGTGTGGTTGAAATATATCATTGTTTAAGTGCTTTTATGTGTTTCTATTTCAAGACTACAGTGTGGACTCTTACCAAGGTAAGTCTGTCAGTCTCCTAGTCCAAAAAATCTATCTATCTATCTATCTATATATATATATATATATATATATGTGTGTGTGTGTGTGTGTGTGTGTGTGTGTGTGTGTGTGTGTGTGTGTGTGTGTGTGTGTGTGTGTATCGTTCTAATTTTGTAAAACTAGTAGTAAATGACACTTGATTTCAAATACAGTATTTTCAAATATTAATTCATTAATTAAATTTAATTTTAGTTTTATATGGGAGAGACTTTCAAGTCATATGATTTCATAAAACAGCTGATTTTTTGTTATAGGTTATGTGATAGAACAGCGGTTTTAATGCATAGGTTATGTTACTTTATTTATATTAATTACTAAAACACTTGTATATATTTTACAACTTGCCTATAATAGCACTTATATTTATTGAGTACACCCGTTTCAGAAGATATGTCCCATTGTCAACTCAGACACATCTCCCGAAACGTCTGTCCTCAACAAATATAAGTAAGTGCTACTATAGGCAAGTTGTAAAATATTTATAAGTGTTTTATTAAATACAATATATATGATATTATAATAATTATAATTATTTAATAAAAAGTAACTCAAATAAAAAAAATTTTTTGTTGGCCTAAGTGAGAGTTGACTTTGAAAATGTTTGTTTGTATATTATTTGTTCATGTTTTATTGACAACTTAAAATCCATTTTGTATTTTTGATATGACAACAAAGCTGGAATATATAGAGTATTCTGTAATAAAATGTAGTTTTAGTGGTTAACAAATCAAATTGTTGTTGATATCAATAATTTAAGTCGGAAAAAGGCTACAAACATTTATATATATGTATATAAAACACAGAACCAATCAATAAGATTATTCTAGAATTTCTAATAATATAATGTTTAGGAATATAATTGTCTTCTTAATGTTATAGTATTTTCAAATTTAATTTGAATATCAGATAAAACTGAGAATAAACATGATCTTAACATATGCAGTAAATTTCTGATTCAGATATACATGATAGGGAAAGTGTTTATAAAATAAAAACATCTTTATTACTTTGAAAGGCAAAACAAAATCATTACAAAATAATGTTTTTCCATATCCTTTGTCAATGATTTCAATATTTCTCAACTTAATTTTGAAACATTTTCTGATTGTTTTGAAGAGGTTGAAAGATTTTATTTAGATGCGTATGTATTTGAAAGTTACAATTTTTTTCAGTAATTGAGTATTTCTTTAAAAAAATTATTAAATGATGAGCTATAGTATTATTTCTTTGATAAATGAGAAATAGTTTTAGTAAATACATCAGTTATATCCAGGCCATTGCAAAATATAAATGTACTAACTTAAACATTTGGTTTGAGAAGAGCCAGTTTAAAATGAACAGATGTTCAGCTCATGATCATGGCTAAATGGAGTGCGGAAGAGTCTTGTATATCTGACAATGTATATTTGATGTTTCTTTGCAGAGTACAGTGATCTCTCGTTATTCACGGGGGTTACGTTCCCCGAACTTAGTACCGTGAATATTGAAACCAACTGTATATGGAAAGGGAAGGGTTACGATCCACATAAAAAATGTTAACAAATAATTACAGCTAAACTTTACACTTTTAATACGGTATATTTACAGATTAGATAATTACATACACATTTTAATTGTCCATTTACTTTTTCCTTAAATCTGAACTAAACACTTTTACAAGTAGACGCGACGTTTTCAAAATTAGCAGATATGACAATCGTATGCAACACCTGTTTAATAACTGACGGAGTAAACAAAATCCAAGTTAGTTACGACCGTCAGATACGATTATCAATGTTTGGATTTCGAACACTATTTAATTAACAGTAAGTAAACAGAAGTGGTGGTAAATTTATGTATGGAGTTGAATGTGGCCGGATTGACTCATTGTTGATTGTCAGTGACGATAACGGCACATACTAAAAATAAGGAATGCCTATCCTGAGTAGTATACAGTAATACTGATGTTTGGAGAATAGTCAGATTTCTTTGTGATTAGTTACTACAGTTCTGTACAAAACCAATAAGATGAGAACACATTATCCTATAACCTGCACTGTTACTTTCTGTCTTCCTTGTCTTCTTTGAAAAATACAATATGTATTAGCAGGATATCCTGTAATTTTGCCAACTGCGAATATCGAACCCATGAATAGCGAGGGTCTACTGTAGATAAAATCAGTTAATCAGAGTATAATTCTCAACTAAAAGTTGTGTGCATGAGCAATTTTTTATTGCTTCCAACTCTACCATAATCATTTGTTACTGTGTCTGTACAGTAGCCCATATTCTGTATGACTAAGGTGTGTCATTTTTAAATTCGCTAACTTTTAGTGTAGGACCATGACACTATTGGATGTGAACTTTAAGGGAAAGTTACCCAACTTGGAAAGTTACCAGTTTTGCGAGATCTTACCTTCCATAAACTATATTTTATTTTTACATAACAAAAAATATATTAAAATCTTCCTTATTAAATATATAATCATTGGATAGTAATAAATATAATTGTGACAAAAAGAAATAAGATTATTGTATCAGTGGAATAAAACCTTCCATGTAACCAAGACTCTGGCCAAGGAAGGGATGTTCAGAAGATGAATGATGACATTAGATGAACAGTAGAATGGAAAATTCTTTTTTAATATTTATACGTATACTTTATTGAGGGTATATTAAAAGGATAAAAATAAAGCCAATGTCCTATTGCTGCTACAGTCGGCACCGCTTATTGTGATCATATTTGTCAGAAGCATATTTGATAACAATAACCAAACGATAACAATAACTGAACGCTTAATCACGATTTAGTCTACAGCCGTACTGCATTGAACTCACTGTATTATGGCCACAACTGTTTGTTCTGAACGATATGTAAGCCTATCATTACATCAAGTAATTCTAATTCTGTAACACTATAATTAAACTGTACTTACAAAATTTTGATGCTATTCCGGACAGTTTTATGTACAGTAATAGAATTTCTGTAATTTAGTTTTCTACTTGTTAAAATTAGTGGGCATACTTCATGTCAGTTTATTTTATTCCACTGTAGATTTTTTTAAAACACTGAATCTAGCATAATTGAATAAAAATATATAGAACTACATAAAACACTTGATCAAAACATTTTAACACATAAAAATTCATTATAAAACACTTCAATCTTATTTACACTTCAAATTTACATTTACTTTTTCTCGAAGAATTCCTCTATATGAGACTGTCTGTAGTCTTCTCGTAAAATATTGTTTATAAATTGTTCATATTCATAATGTTTGTTGAAATTTTCTGCTTTTTGTTGAACAAACTGCCTTAGAATCTCAAGAGCTTGGTGAACTTCCTGCTTAGATCTTTGCGGTACACATTTATCATTTTCGTCATCATCGGTGCCTTCTTCTTCTTCTTCAGTAACTTTTGATGTTGAAGCAACTACCTCACAAATATCGTCTTCAATCATTTCCGCTGCTGTTTCAATACTATCTTCAACTTCCATCCACTCAGTATATTCTTTTAAGGACAAATCGAAAGGCATCAAGTTCTCTTCAGTCTTCCTCAGGGGTAGCTTGCTCTTGATTTTCTTCAACAAAAAACCCACCTTTTCTAAAGCAATTTTTCACAGTTTTTTCAGAAACTTCATTCCAAGATTTTGCTATCAGATGAATAGCATCGAGTAAAGAAGTTTTTTTAGCCAATTCATTTGAGGTAAGGGCTTGAAATTCATCAACATTTTCTATAACTCTAGCACGCATCTCTCGTCAATAAAAACTTTTGAGATTTTAATTATGCCTTGCTCACATGGCTGAATAATTGATGTAGTATTGGCCGGAAGGTAAATCACTTTGATGTGTTTTAGCGTAGTGTTTATGTCATTATGTGCAGTGCAGTTGTCTAGTAGAAGGACAATGTTGCGTTTGAGGCTGGTATCCCATTTAGTCAGCCATTCATTAAACATTTTTGATGTCATCCAAGCTTGGAGTTTGAATGATATTCAACTGGTAGCTTTTTGATACCTTAAAAACACCGTGGATTTTTAGATTTACCGATAATTAAGAGTTTTTCTTTATGACCAACCATGTTAACACAACACAAAACAGTTATTCTTTGTTTACATATTTTACAGCCGTTATCACTTTCATTTTTAAATAAGTAAGTATGTTCGGGCAAAGCACGATAATAAAGTCCTGTTTCATCTGCATTGTATATGCAGCTAGGAGAATACTTGGCCAAAATCTTTGCCCATTCGTATTGTAACCAGTCCTCAGCTCCAACAAAATCAGCATTTCTTTTTTCACCACTCGTTTTCTTGTAAACAATGTTTTCCCTTTTCTTCCATCGATTGAACCATCCATCTGTGGCTTTAAAATCCTGTTTTCCTATTTTTTTGGCAAGATCCTCGGCTTTTAGACGCATTAGTGGGCTGTCAACTCGAGCATCTTTTCGCGAACATTTTTAAACCACAATTTCAAAGCTGATTCCACTTGCGGATCCTTCCCAGAACGATGTCTTTTGTTGTCAACACTTTGATAGTGACAAGATTTTTTCTTTGTTGTTCAATATTTTACATAAGAGAGGTTGAGAAAAGCCAAGTTGAGAAGCAGCGTTTCTTTGACTCATTTTTGGTAATTTACTGTACCTATCTAGAATATCAAGTTTTTGTTTAAGACTTAAATCGCGTCGTTTCTTTTGAGATTCGAACATCTTGCTATACTGTCCTTTAAAACTTCAAGTGACACTAAACTCTACAAAACAAATGAAAAAGATCTTTAAAAATTAAATTATGTAAAATCACACTGAAATACTGTAATAAACGTTCATAAAAATTCACTGTTAAACAATACAGTAGGACTGTACTGTAAATGGTTCAGTAGTAACACCAACTAATGTTAACAAACAACGAAAGTCGACTCAGAGAGGCTAGGGTGTTTGCGTAAACAAAGAGTAAGGGAGACATTCTGGGAACTGTGCTAAGTGCTGAAACAGTTATAAAGTATTTCTGTCATACTAATAATAAACATTCTATGAATTGGGCATCATTGTGTGTTGCACGTGCTGTTTACACTACTTTGTAGACATTTTTACTTGGTCTATGCTAGTATACATTGACGCATATGATTTTGCATGGCAAATTAAATGATAATAATAAGCGAACAGATGATTACAATAAGCGACCTAGTTACAATGTATTAATATACGTCCGTGTTTGTTTTTCAATGAAACGATAACAATAACCGAATGGTAACATTAACCGTGATCACAATAAGTGGCGCCGACTGTATTTAGAACAATTTTCGGCAACCGCATACATTTTATTAATGAATTCAATAGAAACTTATATTTATTTGCAGGTTTTGGAAGGATTGGTCAGTGGAAAAATTGCTGTGTTATCTGTCATGAATTTTGTTATAACTAATCTATTTGCCTCATAATCTGAAACATAATATACATTTATTTATTTTTCGAAATCTTGTTGCTGTCCAATGGCGAGCTGGTTGTTAATCACTTATTACACTTTGATATTACTTGCGACCAGACTTTTTGTTTACTATAAGTTGATAAATTGTTAACTTACACTTGGAGGAAACGTACGACTTCTTCAACCTCGTATTTTTGGCGCTAGGATTGTTGCAGTTGTGCTTCTTTGGTACCAATTTTTAAAAGTTAGAAGTGGTATAATCGAGGAGTATGTGTGATCTGTGCCGTGTTTGTTCATTTAGGATATCATTTTTATGTGTGTTGCTATATCTGTATATTTCATACTGTTCCAGTGTGTTTAATTTATGGCCTTTGTTGCATGTGTGGAGGATGCTCATGTTATTTTCCATATTATTGAATGAGTGTTTAGTGTCCGTGAGGGGATTTGCAAAGGTGGATTCAATAGTAGTGTGCAGTGCGCTTCTGTGTTCTTTATATCTTTCGGTAAAAGATCTGCCTGTTTGTCCAATATAGAACTTATTACATTTGTTGTATTCTAGTTTGTATACTCCTGGGATACTGTATGTGTTGGTATTGTTATTAATGCTTTGTATAATAGCCATTTGGCTTTTATTTGTTGTTCTGTAAGCTACATTGTATCCTGCTTTTTAGAATTGATGTGCAATTTTATTTATTCAAAAAAAAAAAAAAAAAAAAAAAGAAGAGCTTACAGAACAACAAATAAAAGCCAAATGGCTATCAGACACAGTATTAATAACAATACCAACACATACAGTAACCCAGGAATATACAAACTAGAATACAACTGCAATAGTATGGAAAATAACATGAGCTACCTCCACACATGCAACAAAGGCCATAAATTTAACACACTAGAACAATATGAAATATACAGACATAGCAACACATATAAAAATGATATCCTAAATGAACAAACACGACATAAATCACACATAATCTTTGACCATATCACTTCTAACTTTCAAAAATTGGTACCAAAGAAGCTTAACTGCAGCAATCCTAGCGCCAAAAATACGAGGCTGAAGAAATCGTAAGATGAAAATGTTTCCTCCAAGTGTAAGCTGACAATTTAACAACTTATAGTTAATAAAAAGTCTGGTCGCATTTGTATATATTTAATTTTTCCTTTCAACAAGCTTTTTCTTAACACATTTGTATTATTTTAGCTTATTTGATATTCTGTAGTACAATTTATATAGGATAACAAGACTGTACTGTATATAAAAAGTGAAAACTAGATTGATGACACTTCTTTAGAGCGTCTTTTGTTTTTCTCTTAAATATATTTAAAACAACTGTGTTCACAAGTGAAGTTCAAACATTTAGTATAAATTTAAGATTACCAAAGCTTGAATTAACATCTGAGTTGTAACCATTAGCCTGGAAATTGACAATTCACTTCAAAAACTCTTTTATATTTGCATCATTAAGATTCTACACACACAAAAACATCTACCCTCTATGTAGTAATGTAATGAAAAAGGAAAACAGGAATTTAATTTAATATAAGATATTAACACGTTCGCTACCGCAATGTTAAGAAAATAACTATTGGTACAGACCAACTGACTCACATATAGGCCTATGCCGTACTGTCTCACTTCCTGGACCGACAACGAACATATACTCTCAGGGGATTTATACTTACGGCTCATATTTGGGACACTGTTAGCGTGTTACTTTTATTCCTCTGACAAATCAGTGGTTTACTTTAACGTCTTAATATATTCGTATCTGTCTGCAGACATGTCTGATGTTAATATGGGACATTTGGTCTCTCAGTTAGTCAAGGTAAATGTCGCCAAACAGTTGACACCCTTGTTTATCCCCTCATGCCACTGAGGCAGTTTTTGTTTTGAATGATCATGTTTTACTAGGTTTACTCTAAATAACATTTATCAGAAAAGATGTAATTGCGTCACAAGTGATGGGTGCGTTTTTAAATATTCTGTTCTGTGTATGGAACTCAAATGTCAACATATTTTTGTCTCTGTTACAATAATATTTATATTGTCTGTATTTTTTCAATATATAAGCTTATATAAGCAATCTGTCTAGCATGACTAGCCAAGACAAGTTAGTTGAGTGTTTGTTGTTATAAGCCTTTGTAACGGCTCTTACATGGGACGCTCGGTCTTTGATAGGATTTTCATGCTATAGACCGCCAGTCTGCCGAGAGAAGCCAGACGGCGCATATATGCGCCCCTTGGTAGCGAACGTGTTAAACAATTGGTTATAAATTCAGGTTTATGGAACCAAAATAGGCACAAAATTAAGTGCAGTCTTATTACAATAGGAATGTAATGATCATTTTAGGTAATAGTATGTGTAAAAGAATTGCTTTTTTAGTATTTGGGATTAGATAGATACTAAGAGGTTAACCATTAAAAATCTTGGAATTGAAGAAATTAGGAACAGATTTAGGGGAATAACTTATATCGTTCATTTGAAAGTGTCTAGTTTTAAATATATATATTTTTAATATTAAAATATATATTCCAGTGTTATGTATACAACATCTCACTTGTGTGGTAAGGATGTAGAAGAAGTAAACTTTTGTCTCTTATTTCAAAAAAGGACTTTAGAATATACGTTCAAGAAAAATGCAGCTATTCCATCCCAAAAACTTAAGAATAAAAATGGAAAAATCTAAAATTATCCCAAATATTATTAGCCAGGAGGTTTGGTATCCATGTTGGTGGTTTAGTTGATAAATTACAGCTTGATTTAATAGATGAAGTAACAACAGTTCTATTAGCAGGAGGATTATAGTAATGCCCTGCTAAATTAATAATTTTTTTGTCATCATTTAGTTAAACTAAAATTTATAAAAAAACTAATTAATAGGCCTCAAACACTGACGTAGTTTGCTTAAAGCAATAAAAAATATTTCAACTCAGTAAGTTTTCTATAAATTTACATAAATTTGGAAAGGCATTAAGGTTTCAAGTTTTAACATAAAATATTTGCTGATTGTCATGAAAAATAAAAATTCACAAGTTGAACAAAAATTTGACCATTTTTTTAATCTACCAGTAGAATTTTCCAATCGTATTTTGTAAATGGCAACAAAGTTTGATGCAAATATTTCTTATAATAACAAATAAATAAAATGAAAAGTATCAAGATGTTGGTTAACCTGGTGATCCATGACTTAGTAACTTTATAGCCAAAATCTGTTGAGTTAAAAATCAATAAAATACTAAAATAGTTATAAATAGTTACTAAAATAATAATACTAATAAATTAACAAAACAACACAAATAAACAAATTATATAAGTAAAAGCACGCTATAAAATGTAGTAGTTCATGATAATAAAAACTGTGAAACAATTATTTAAAATCTGTCAAAAAATTCCATATTCATTCTGACACATTTTAATTAATTGTTTAATAGTTTCTATTATCATGGACTATCACGTTTTATAGTGTGCTTTTAAAGATTTAATTTGTTTATTTGTGTTATTGTTTTGTTAATTTATTAGTATTACTAACTTAAATGTACACTGCAATGTTTTTGATTTTATATTAATTTTGTATGAGAATTTTTTTATACGTGTTAGTTCTGTCTTTTGTACTTGTAGGCCTGAAAGAGGTCGACAATTTAGTCAGCAAAACATAGCCGAATTTTTTATAAATCAAGGTTTCTTGACTCGGGTATCAACCGAATTTTTGATCTACAAAAAATTTTGCGAGTGTGCACCTCAATCATACATGTTTTTTAATCATTTAAAAATTACAAAAACCGTCTAAATTGCCATGACCATAGGGCAGGATTTACACCAAGCCATCTGTATATTGTAATCAATCATACATCTACACCTCCTGGTTATATCTTTCTTGTTGCTTCTCAATTCGCAGAATATGCTGAAATAAATTCTGATATCTTATTATGTAGCTACGAAAGAGATGTATTTTAACTGAAATAAACAGCATGCCAAATTGAATTACATTTGTCGCCCTCACAGCTGATGCGTAATAAAAACAATGTAGCAATTGATTATGAAGCATGATAGTCTTTGATTCAGAATTTTTATCTTACAAACCTACTGAGGGTATTAGGACATTTTTAAAACTATCTAAATTTTATCAGTTAAACAGTATCACGAGGTATTACATTGCCGTCAGGAGTCCAGATTGTGGATATCCTTGGATAAGTTAAATTGTAAAAGTATGTCTGTGTAATGAGCAAAGTTTTGGTTTTATAAAGAAGAGCCTATCCTTTACATTTAGATTAAACGCGGTTTCACTGTATATACTACATCTGCCTAGCAATATTTGAGGAGTGAAATAATTTATCTGGATGTGAAACCTTCTTCCGTTCCCTTTATGGTACACTTTTCGCATTAATTTTTCTTCAAGCAGTTATATAGTCCTTTTTCGAAACAATTGACCAAAACTTTACCACTTTTAGTTTCATCACACAAAAGGGATAAACCTTTTATACACAGTAGAGTCTCGTTAATTCGAGGTTGGACTGAGACCTCTTCGGATTATTGAAAATTCTGATTACATGGAAATATGTTCGTGTACATTAGAAAAAAAGAAGTTCTAATTAACCCTAATTTTATAATTAAATATACACAACATATAAATAATATTCGTGTTTAAAAATAAAAATAAAAAATTAATATTTTTTTTTAGTTAAGCTTAATTTAATTTGTGTAGCATCACTGAGGATGACAATATTGTCGTTGAAACGACGTATGAAAATAAAGTTTATATATTTGTGAATTGTAGCATATTTATTCTTTAATTATACACAACATAAGTTTATAGAACTTCATTGATTATAGTAACTACATAAATTTAGAGTTGCTTTCAAATACATTGTTGCTATATATTTTGGAAAATGTTGTTAAGTGTCTCCTGTGTCTGCTTATCAGATTGTTTTCTGCTGGGGACTACATCTGTTGACGTTGTACCTATCTGTTGTTCAATATATCGCAGTGCAGTTTCCAATTTGGCATTTCTTCACTGTGTCAGATTTTCCCTTATTTTACTGTCTCGGTCAAACCTTCATCTTTTTTCTCATCATCAATGCCTTTAGTAGTTTTTTTTGTACCATTTTTTAATCGTAACATCTGTTATCTCAAATTTTTTATCCTTATTCAGCCATTGACTTACGTTTATATAATCGTAATTTTTCAACCTGAAATTTTCCTAATAAGTAATGTCAAATCTGAACCTTCTTGTGGATCAATAACACAGTCAACATTTTCATTATGACTCATCTTCTGAACACTTTGCACAACAAAACATTTCACTTTTTACCCTGTTTGGCCTCCAGTCACTTTGCCAACAGCATATACAGCTGCAGGTTTTATTATTGTCTCCTCTTTATCTACGTGTTGATTGATCCCACCTTTGCACAGAAACAAACTTCCGCTTACTATCTCTTTCACTCATCTTATCATGGTTACGTTTCACTACAGACTGAGGAACACTAATAGCAGCATGCATGAACAAAGGATAATAACAGAATAGGGAGGAAGAAAAAATAATGAGCAAACAATTTCTACATAGCATAGAAGCCCGTCTCATTTCCTATGCTTACCATATGGCTATAAACATTTCTTGGGACCCTGACTCATTTCCTTCCAAGTAGATAAAATAGGCTCAAATTTAATAGAAGCTTGAAAAATCAGGACTCGGAATTTTGAAACTCTACTGTATTTTAATGTGAAAAGATTCATTTTGAACTGAATGATACAAATGTTTTCTCTTAAATTCATTTTTCAGTTGCATAATTTTGAATATTCTTCCTGGATACACAAATATTTTTTAACAAGTTATTTAAAACTATAGTTTGCTCTTAAAAAATACTTTCTCCTTGAATATTAATCTTTGAAATTAATATTCAATGGTGTAAATCATTTGTCTATCATTACCTACATCCCTTAAAAATCTGAGAAAGATATATATTAAATTACAATTTGATCTCTAAGTTAACAGTAACAAAAGTAATTGCTAATTACAATGCTCTTGTTATTGTAAGTATTAAAAACCATAATCAGAAAAATATGAAATGAGTTCATACAATTTTTAAACAGGTTTCTTAAAAAACTTGTATTGAAATATCTTTAATTTACGTTAATAATCTTGTTGGAATTAATATTTAGTTCTAAGACATTTTAATTTTAATTTTTTATAATTTATATAATAATTGCTAATTAATAGTAAGTTAAGAAACTATATTCTCTGTTCATTTTTATACTGGGAATTAATTTTATTTTCCCAACACATTCATAAGTTATATGTAACTGAAGCTTTGATTGAATTAAAACTTAATTTTGGAAGTATTTTTTTTCTGGTTTTATTCTCCTACGCCGTCCCTGTTACAGCTAAGTAGTTGTCTGCTGTGCAAGACATTCAAAGCATGCTGTAATGGTGTCAGATCACAAATAACATCTATTTAACCTATTTTTAACAGTATTGGTTTTGATTTTATAACAGTAAGTTTAAGGCCTTTTAATAATATTTTTATTGATGATGAACATTTTTATGTGTTCTTATTAAATTAAAAGTGTTTCTTCTTGTTAAAAAAATTTGTCTTCCCTTTTTTTCTTTTCTACATTTTTCCATATACTCGCTCTAAACATACTAATTACTTATGGCTTCTCTTCTTTCTTAATTGCCAATACTGGAACTTCTGTAATTGCTATAAAATTTGTAATCTTTGTCCAAATGTTAATATCGTTTATTTCTATAAAGAAACCATTTCCCAATGATACATATTCACATGGCAGTTTATGTTTACAAGTAAAATTTTAATTACAGTAGAGTCTCGATAATTCAAGGTAGATGGGATTGAGACCCCCTCCAATTACCAAAAACTTGGATTACATGGAAATACGTTCCTGTATTAGAAAAAATAGGAGTTTTAATGAACCCTAATACTATAATTAAAAATGAATTAAATAAGCTTATAGAACTTTATATGAACATTTCTTGCAAGCTTGACTCATTTCTTTTGGATACCCGATTTATACAAAACATTTCTTGGAAGCCCAACTCATTTCTTTTGCATACTGTATAACTATAAACATTTTGTAGATGCCTGACTCATTTCCTTTGCATACCGTATTGACATAAACATTTCTTGGAAGCCTAACTCATTTCCATTGCATACCATATGATTATAATATTTCTTGGAAGCTCGACTCGTTATTTTCTTCCAATTAGATAAAATAGGTCCAAATAGAAATAGGCTTGAATTTAACAGAAGCTCGAAATATCGGGGCTCGGATTTTCAAGACTGTACTGTACTTCTGATAAGACAGATGTTTTGTAAAGATTGTTTACACATGATTATTGTGAATCACCACCTAACTGTTAATCTTATATTTTATTCAAACAATAATGTTGAAGTATATTTTCAATTCTATTATAGTACACTTTTATATCAGTAAAACTCTGCCTATTTTAGATTTTTTTAACTGTATGGGAGATCAAAATACTCAGTAATTATAAACGGATCTGTTTACTTAAATAGAGGAAATATTTTATATAAAATAGAGATAATGATTTACAGCATTTATTGGGAAAGTGTAAATATTTGTAAAAGTTTCTTTCCATGATAAAAAAAATCTAAGTTTATTATTGTGTTCCTTGATATATTCTAGTTCTCAGTGTTTATTATGTCTGATTGGCTTTGGACCCAGCTGGTACAACTTATTCAGAAACTATCTACTGTATTTCTTAACCCTCATGCACACGCGCCTTTTTATCTAACGTAAGTAGGCTCGTTGTTGTATTTTATACAACATCTCGGTTTTCTACATTTTCCTTAACTTTCAATCGAGTTATTAAAGTTTGGTCTTACCAATGAAAAAATTACTTGTGAGTTGACCCCAGCAATGTTTAATAGAGCAAAAAATAATGCAACTGGCTATCTTCTTGTCCTCCGGGCAACGCTAAATGTAGCACAAAGCTGGCCATTACTATCAACTCCACCTTTCGTTCTGTTGTACTCCAATATAATTTCTGGCTTATTTGTTTGTACGTCAACATCATCTGAGTAGTGCATAGTCGAAATCAATATTACAGCTTTATTATTTTTTTTGTCGTATATGAGACCATGGTTCGATCATTCTGGAACCCAAACAAGGAAGTACCTGGCTGATTGGTTTTATTAGGCAGAAATTCTGGTGGAATTTCCCGTTTGTTCTTACGTAGAGTGTCAATCACCTTCCAATTCACTTTCTGAGTTATGATCACTTTTTTCAACTTCACCGTCGCTCAGATCATCGTCACTTTCAAAAAATCAGCATTATCAATTTCTTCATCAGAAAGATCCTGTAAAATTTTTGAAATGTCTTCCAAATTCACTCCTAAAATCATGAAAATTTATAAAAATGCTGAAAAAAACAAATAATTACATAATTCTTTAAAGAAATGTATATAGAAAACTTACTTTCCATCGTGGAGAAAAAAAACTGCACCGAAAAAATAAAAACGTCAGAAGGCGCCTTGTATTTTGTACAACAGTGATGACTGACCAGAACTAATCACACACTGAGGCTATGTTGATAGAATAAAGACATTGATGACAACTGATAAGAGTAGTGGGAGGACCAATAGAAGAATAGAACGGTGATTTAAACAAATAGCTACCAACAGGTTTCAACAAGAATCAAAATATTAAAACTGTTGTACTTTTTACAACAGCGCGCGTCCTTGAGGGTTAATTTACTGATCTTGTCAGCCAAGAGGGAAAAGTAGGATTATTTTTATATTAATAAAAGTACATGTTTGTGCGTGTAAACACGGTAGTTTATTACTAGGATAGACTGTCAGTCTAGTCTACTACCTAGTCCAAAAAATTGTAAATATGATTCAATAAATAATGTCATAAATACAATATCTTCTCGTGTTTTAAGTTGACTAGCCTCATATCTTTATAGAATACTGAGCGTCAAATTCTGTAATGGGTTCAGTTGTCAGTGTTTTTATTGGATCTGAAAAGTTTGAAATTAATTGAGAAATACTTACTTTTTAGGCTATTACATTTTTGGGTTGTACTTGTCCTTTGATTTTTATATTAATGGTGAGACAAATAGCTTCGAAGAAAAGAATGGACTTGAAAAAAACATGTAACATTGAGGCCATCAGAGAAATTTAAGGATCAGAGTTTGGAAAATGTAAGGAAAGTGGTTATGAAACCACTCAACATTAATCTAATTAAATATTCTTTAAATTAATTATAAATCAAATTAAAACCATGATCTAACAGGAAGTGCCGTTATATGTACTTTACAAACACACACACACACACACACACACACACACACACACACCTGCGCATGCACGCACACACACAAAGTATGAGGTTTTCAAAATATATCAGCGTTTTAATGTTTTTTGAGTGGCTATTTTATGAAAATTGACACAATTGAATCACAAATGTAAATCTGACATTCTATTACCAATCAATCTTTATATATATATAAAATATGTTTTCTTGTATAATAATAAAAAACAACTGAGGTTATTCAAATAATTGTTGGTAAACAGTACCAACATCATCAGGATTGAATAATAGAACAATGCAAGATATAAAATATATGTTGAAGACATATCGGAAAAATCCGAGTCCCGATATTTCGAGCTTCTATATAATTCGAGCCTCTTTCTATTTGGACCTATCAATACATAAGGCAATGGAAATTACTCAGGCTGCCAAGAAATGTTTACATCAATATGGTATTTTTCTTCCTACCCATTTTGTTGTTGTTATGCTGTCATTCATGCTAGCTATTATGTTATGTTTGAATGTTTATCAGTTATGTTTATATGACAGAAGGTCAATGGGCCATAAATATCTTTCTTTATTATGCTGTAAGTTTTGACAGTCAACAAATATCCCTGCACAAATATTTAGTCTTGTCATCAGAAAATAAACTCTGATTAACAGATAAACTCATGGTTAGCTGAAGTTGTCTTTATTTGTTGCTAATATTAGATCTGGTTCAGGCTGTTGCTACATTGATCTGGATATGAGGGGATTTACTGTATTATGGTTCATTAGAAGTCCTATTTTTTCTAATGCTATGGAACTTTTTCCGTGTAATCCGAGGGGGGTCTCGGTCCCATTTAACCTCGAATTATCGAGACTCTACTGTGTGTGTGTGTATATATATATATATATATATATATATATATATATATATATATATATTGTCTTGTGTGCAACTTAGTTGTAAAATAAGGCCTTCTAACATTATTAAAATAATTACTTTGAATTTATTGGGAATATTCAAAGTTTTATGGAAATTGTCTGTTAACGACTGAATTAGTTTTGTTAACGAGTGTCTATGATTTAAAACAATATTAATTAAAACAAAAACTTATTCATGTTGATTCATGCCACTGGTCATAATGACTGCTTTTGTTAAATTACATATTTCGAAGCCTTTCCAGCATGTCAAGAAATAGCCTTTTCTGTTATTAGAAAATTGTGAAACATTTCCACAAAAATTAACATGATGTAACATTTTGTATTTAAAAATATTAAAGAATCATCCAAGAAAGGTAAAAACGATAAAAATGCTCAAGATTAATGTTTAGTCAATCAGAAAATTAATTTTTTATATTACTTGAGATATGGTCTAAAGGAAAAATTAATATAAATAATATAGAAGAATTGGTTACACTGGTGCCAACAATAGTTTTAATAATGTTTTTTTGTTATCAGTAATTTCTTTTATAAAAACTTTCAATGTTTATGTAAAGAAATAGGTTTTGTTCTTGCCTTTCAAATAATGAAGATGAAAATGTTTTGGAGACCGCATATTATGAATGTTAGTGTATTTATCAGTGTTCATAAACATATTTTGTTTATTGGGCATAACAGTTATATCTAACTGAGCCAAAATAATTATCACTTTTAGGATGTATAATTGACTAATATAAAACAAACGTCTAGTTGTTTGCTGTACAAACTTCATTAAATCGAGGAGTTATTCTGTTTCTCTTAGTTTAATATTCAATGCATTTTTGGCTTATGTCTTTGATAGGCATTCATTTAAAAGCTAAATCTTTACTTCAAGTTGAATCTCTGCTTGAGTTTATTTCTGCAAAGAATTTGTATTCTCAAAGTAAGTATATTTTCACTGGAGACTGAAATCAGTTCTGTACCTCAGAACTATTACAAGCACAAGATTTGTCTTTTTCTGATATGGAGGATCAAAATAGGAATTAAAATTGAAACATTAAACACTTTTACGTGTCTTTTTAATCACTTTTTTGTTAAAAATAATAATTTTAAAAGCAATTTTTCAAATTGGCCTCAATTTGCTTTAAATATAAAAACATAATACTTGAAATTAAACACGAGTATTTTCAGTTTAGGATTTTTTAACAGTGAAAAACTTAACACAGTATAAACTTTAACTAATGCAAACTTAACCAGATATTAATTTTTTTTCTGTGGCTACTTCTTTATGACTCAGATGTAAGATTATTTCTGGAAAGCAATTTTGCTATGACTACTTTCCATTTCATTGTAGCAAAATATATACTCATGTTCCTACACTAATTCTATATGAATCATATCCTTCTTACTACAATAACATTGTAAATATTCACAAATGAAATAAAATTGCTATTAATTTGATTAAACATTAAGTGAGTTAACTCAGATGATGTATTTTTCCAATAAAGAAAGGCGTTCCAGGTGGTTTTAGTTAATATATATTTTATTTTTATAATAAATCCTTTTAAAACTTAATCGTTATTCCAAAAACATAGCTTACACTACCTAAGTGCTCCTTTGATTTGCTTCTTCTTTGCACCTGTAGTCTAACAGGCTGTCTTGTGAAAGTTCAGGGCGAAGGCTGCCACCGATCAAGAAAAATTATGGGAATTATGCGATTTATATAGGAATTGTTAGTGCCAGTAAAAAATAGGTGATTCTACAAAAATTTTATTAATTCTGATATAGTTGTAGAAATTTTATTGCTGATTTTAAGGGCTCGATGCTGGCAACATTCACAATTTGATGCTATAGACAAACATGCCTCTAATGCTAAAGGCCTTGAAAAGTATTAATAATTTTTTCAACTTGATCTAAATATTTATTTATGACACAAAACTTTTGGAGTGGAAAAGTTCTCTTAAGTTTGTTTATCAAAAAACTATGGAAAAGGTTACCTGGTAGAAAAGTTGTGAAAAATAGTATACAAACATTAACTTATATGTACAACAGTAGAATAATATTTACAGCCTGAAAATGAGCAAAAATGATCGCATCATCTGCAAACCAATTATAGTTTGTATGGGATATGTTAGAAAACAGTATTATGAGACCACATGAGTTTTATTAATCTCCTTCATAATAATTTTCTTTACTACTCTTGTGGGAATAAATGTATAATATAAGTTATCATTTGACACATCATAATCACTCACTATCAAAACATGCAACAGCTATAACTCACTCATGTATAAATATAAACAAACAAAACAATAAACCTAAGAAGTAAATAGCAAACAAGACCTGATTCAATTACATAATAAATCTCAAGTCAAACACTAAAGAAAAATGGATCACAATAGAAACTTGACCATTGAATAGCTTCAACAATTTAAAGCATAACACACAAACAACTTGTATACCTTAAACAAGAGCTCAGCTCACTCTAAAGCCTTTAACAATAAATATACATAAACATTTACTTACACCCCTTTACTGATAAAGTCGTGATTTATTAATGGTTTAATTGCTTAATCAGCTAAACTATGTTACTGTAATTTACACAAATCGATTCCTTGGTTAACACAAATTAATTGTCTACATTTGGAGTAGTAATGAAATCCTTTCATTATATCCTGGCTATATACAAACATGCACGTAAGTTTGTATTTCATAATACGTCTACACACATTATGGGATATAAAATATTTTGCATTTAAGATTATTGTAGTCTATGAAAACCTGTCTTTAGACTGGATGTTTTATATCCTGGATGTTAGACAGGATGTTTGAGTCCAGTTAAACTAATGTTGACTGCTTTTCACAGTTTTAATACTTCTTACATAAAAATCTGTTATAATGAACCCTTTTTTATGCTCCTATTATGGTATTTCTTGTTATTGACCACTAAAACAAAAAATTAAACTAAGTGTATTAAAATTTTAATAATTAATAATATTAAAAGATGTTTGGAAAAAAATATGAGTTTTATTATTTTGAGTCTGGAATTACAGAAATTTGAAAGTTATCACCATGAAGTAGTCTTGTACTAATATTTTTAAATTCCTGAAATCTAATTTTTAGAGTCAATTAGATATTAACTGGCAAAGTTTCTAAAACTCCACACTTTTAACTAAACTGACAAGATAATTATAAAGACATTTGTATTAAAGGTAAAAATAAAACCCAACCTGTCACATTTGTTCACTTTTTGAATGATACAAATTAATAACATATATTATTATATAAACACTTACATACAGTAACTTATACTTTTCATCTATATAAGGGTAAACATTTCAGGAGAGGTATCCCATTGTCAACTTGAACTGTAACAACTCATACAATATCAAGAGCACAGTGGTACAATATATCACAATGAAAATATTAGAAACAACCCGTATACCAGAAAAATTATAAAAAATAACAGATAATACAAGTTACTTAAGATTAAACCCTTTCATGGTAAATGATTAAAACCCAGTTTGTGGTTATGGTTTGAGTTGACAGTGGGACACATCTCTTGAAATGGGTGTCCTTATTTAGAAAAATGGGTGTGTAGGCAAGTGTTTTCAAATAATATATGTTAAAGCACATAGGCCTAAAAAAGTATTAAAAAAAGCAATACAGTTTCACAAATGGGCTTACAAAACAATTTAAAGGTTTTCACAAATTGATTTCATTTAATTTCTTCTTCAAATCCTAATAAAATGAACACAATCCAAACTTGTACAACACCAGCCAAATTGTATTGAATTTTGATATATATTCACATACATTAGTCAAACATATCTTCTAAATAAAAAGCAGGCAATTAAAACAATGCCACTTAAAATGTGAAAAGTATAAAACATAACCTCATTGTAGTAATATACACAAAACTATTTAAGGAATTCTGTAATATTACTACATTATTAAACACAAGATAAATTACAATATACCTACAAAGAATCTGTTTGGTTTTACTGCAAAAGTTTGTATTACTGGATTAAACCTAGTTAATACAATGGTCATAGAGAGATATCTGTTCAAATATCTATATCTGCAAAATAGATGAGAATGACATGTGATTACCTGGATAAAAAAGGAAGGGACTGTTTTCATGGTTTTTGTAATAAAAAACTTTACTTAAACTGTACCAATAATTTATATAAATTTGTCTTCATATATGTATCATGTTAGTTCAGTGACTGAGATACATGTTGGGCTTAAATACACACTAATCTATAGCAAAATTTCAGTAAGTTAGTGATACAAGTAAAGGCTTCTTCAGTAAGGCAGTGGTTAAAGACTTTTCAGTATTTTTAAAATTTTGTTATATAAATACACTTTCTACAATAAATAATACACACAACCTTTAACCACAAATATTTTTATTCTAGTCTTATGTCCATCTAGAGACATGAGTATGTATTGTCATGTCTCTGAGGATGGTACTTGGTAACCAAAATGTACATAAGATTAGAATACAAATATGTGTGCCTAGAGGTTGTGTGTATTATTTATTAATAATAACAGGCAGTAAATTATTCCAAGTAGTTAGTGAACACTTCCTACAACCTTTGACCCTGTATGTGGTTTTAAGCTTCAAAACGGATACATTTTTAAAATCTAAAACAGGTTGAAAAAATGATGTGGTTATTTAATGTGTGTAATAATACAACTTTAGAATATAACATATATTTGAGCAAGTTATATACTTGTGAGGTTAATCCTACAAATAATCTACAGAAATATACTTGTGTATCATCTAGTAAAACAAACAATACATAGTTAACACAACATGTCTCAATAGATAATTTATTTTCTTTGGTGATTTTTATACACTGTAGCATAAAAAACCCAATATTTATTTAAGCTATTTTTTTAGTTTAAACAATTGATTTTTTGTTTTTGTAAATGCTTAGAGCAATTGATTCTTTGATACTCTGATTTTCAGCAGCAATATACAGAAATCACTAAAGAAAATAATTGACTTATGTAAACATGTTCAACTATTAATAAAAGCTGTGTTTGCTTATTGAGATTACATATAAATTGTTTCTTAGCATGTAATTGCATATAGCGCATAAAAATGGCATATTGTGCTGCAGATCCCATGAACATAGTTATAAAACGTGTTATAGTAGGTTCTTTTAATGTAAATGTTAATAAGATATTACTGGTAGTACAAGTTGGAGTATTTTAATCCTTCTGCGATTATGCAGGAAAAAGCGAAACTAACAGACACGCGCTGCTGCAGAAATAAACCCTTTTACATTCTCCAGCAGCGTGTCTGTTAGAGATACCCTTACATTACACTCTATTTTCTCTTCCCCTGATGCTATTGATCACATAAATTTCAATATCTCTCTTCAAACTAAAATTTGTGCTGTAGTCAAATTAAACGTCTATCAAAACTTCCCAGATAACGATTTTATGATTCTGGGGTTACAGGCTTTTAAAACTCCCAAATAATCTGCTATTTTTTTTTTCAATATTCAGTTTCCCTCTTGAATTTTGTAATCCATTAGATTCGGTAAAACTTAATTAATCACTTTTACAAAGACACAAAATACAAACATTAAACCTAACAACTCCAAGCAGTAAATTTAGACGCTGATGAAAATCGCGACGGAGCGATTGAAAACGTTCTGTCTCAGTAAGTTTTTACAAATTTACAAAATAAATTAAGGTTTGGGTGGTCATAAACTAATGTAAAAGTGATTAATTCAGTTTCCATTCTTTCTAATTTATTTGTCGCATTCAACGAGAAAAGCTTTGAAACATAACTTTATAAATTAAATTAATATAGTAAAACCTCTCCTTAAAGACAACCACATTTTATATAACTTCTATTCATGAACAAATTTTCAATCCCTAGTCTGGTGATAATAAATCTCTCTCAGTAACAGACACTCTTAAATACAGACATTATATTTGCTATTGTCAGTCAAAATTAAAATTAATTTTCAACCTGACCATGCAAAATTTTATGGTAGAGAAATGGAAAAAATGTACTTTTTCTGTAAACAGAAAAATTTTTCAATCTGTAGGAACATATCACCATTCTCCCTTGTGTATAGGGAACAGGATGTATGTTGACACTATCTTTGTATATACATTTTAATGTGACCAATGATACAGAATTCTGAGAACCTTAATGTTTTCTGCATTTTGTTTTAAATCTATATTACAACAGATGAAGATGAAGAATGTAGGGACAGTGAGATGCGTATCTTTTACAAGCCTGCCACTATTCAGATAATGATAGTGATGAATTTAAATGAATCGGTCAAGTGAAACAATTTATCTCTTCAAATAAAAGCGAAATATGTTTTACAATTATGGATAATTTTCTTTTACAGTTTAAAAAAAATCTAAAAGACATTTTGCAACATTAAAAGAAATAAGAAAAGGAAAATTGTAAACTATTTACAAATCTGTTGATTACTAATTTATCTACTCATATTTTTATGCTCTCGCTCTGTTAGTGTGATCCCATTTAAATGTTCATAAAGTTGGTTCTTGTATCAGTTTCTAGGGCAGAACTTGTGACGTGATTTCATTTATTCCAGGCCATTTTATTTTATGCATGTGGGGTAAAAAGTAATTGACATATCACACTTAGACAATTTTATAATTTAGGTGGTCAGCATTCAACTTGAAAAGTTATACAGATTTCACAAAGGGAAAGATGTTGTTTAAAGCAATGAGTTGATTCATTTCTTATCAATATGATAAAAAACATTTAACACCTTCAACACAGTGTTGCAAGGAAAAGATAAGCTAAATTAATTTTGCCTACAGTGAAGTAAAATCATTTCAGTTAGAACTTAAATTATTTAGCATATACATTTCTGGCAGAAACTGAGTACATTTTCCAGCAGTAAATGACTTTCAAAACGAATATTTTGTTATACCTTTCAAGATAAAAACTTCTGTAGAAACAGTTCAGGACATTGAAGACCAGTTGTGAGACCAGATTTCCTGTTTTTATTTAAATAATTTGGAATTTTTAGCTTAATTCACCATTCACCAGGTTTTCTTTAACTCGCCTCTATATATTCATATGTGAATAAACATTTTCCACAATATAGATCCAATTCAGTCGTTTGATGATCAATGGTCATATACAAGACATATGCTGCTCAGCAATAATGGACATCAAAGTTTAACCCAGTTCCACACCTCTTGTTACATATTTACTGCATGTATATTTGTACATAATTTACATTTTATAAAATTTGATTTTTATAGTTATATTAATACAAAATGAAGTTAGACATTTAATCACCAAGACCAAATCCAAAGCTTTCAGCGTATTAATTTTGTTTACGTTTACTAAAGCAACCTAAATACTAATAATAGTTTATAATAATAATAATAATTGTTTAGTAGAGAACATAACCTTTTCTAGCTGTTCCAGCCATAACTCATTTGAAAGCAGAAGGTTTCAACAACTGTTGAAAGGTATCACACAGCATCAGTGCTTACCTACAGCATACATAATCACAGCACAATTCTCTCTGTTTTATGTAATTTTTGAAATGTTGACTAAATCTAAAGGCTTATGTGATTTCTATTTCATCACCCAGATCGCCTTCTGAACTTCTGTTTATTTCTGCTTTTGTCAGTATTATACAAGCATCTTGCTACGCTCTCTTCTGGATTTCATCTCTTCCCGTCATTTTGGCATCTCACACATAGTCTGTTTCGCACAAAACCAGGCGCAACAATCAAGCCACCTTCATCCCCGAGCTAACTATCAACGGAAAGGCACTGAGATTTAACAAAAACCCAAAATTACTGGGAGTTGTTATGGACCCTAAACTTCGCTGGGGTAGTCACGTGAACTATGTCACAGAGAGCTGCTCTTCGAGACTCAATGCTCTAAAAGCGGTTGCAAGTCGTAACTGGGGAGCCGATACGCCAACCTTGAGAATGTTCTACCAAACTTACATAAGATCTAAAACAACGTACGCCTGCGAAGTCTGGGGATCTGCTGCAAAAACGCATCTAAAGAAGATCGAAGCGATCCAAGCGGCCGCCATTCGACTATGTTTGGGATGTACAAGAACGACTCCTGTGGCAGCCATGGAGACGGAGCTGGATATAGAACCCATTCCTGTCTTTATAGACAGTCAAATATGGTCGAAGTTTCTAACTACAGCTGCTAGAGGCTCAAGTTACCCTCTGCGTGTTATACTCAATACAAAGTGCCGTGTAAAACAATCTTTCTGCCACAAAATCAACTCACTGATGGAATTGATGCCGGGATACACCACCCCTGAACAAATCCCCACGTTCTATGAGGAACCTCCAAATGACTGGCCTGAAATGATTATAAATCTGCAACTACCTCAAGGCGGAAACAAGGGAGACCACAGAGAAGTGCTGAAAGCGGAGACTCTTGAAATGATTTGAACCCAGTACGACGGATACATAAAAATTTTTACCGACGGATCCCTGGATAAAGAACTAGGCATTTCTGGAGCAGGGTACTACAACGAGTCAAATGGAGATAGATTTTTCATCCCAGCGAACTCCAGCTCAAGTATGGATGCAGAGCTGCTCGGTATTAACGCCGCATTGTCGGGCTGTCTGGGGATGATGGCCAAGTCAAAGATATGCATCCTTTCGGACTCTAAGTCAGCTCTACAGTCGCTGGCTCATCCCTCCACTGGACCATATTCATTCCGTATAGCAGAAATCAGGAGGTTGATAAAAAAGATCAATTGTGACGGAAACGAAGTCTGCCTTCAATGGATCCCTGCCCATGTCGGCATTCCGGGCAACGAGGAAGCGGATGCAATAGCAAAACAAGCTTCTAGAATGAAGCCCACAAATAAGGAGCAGCACTCCCTACTGCACTGTAAAAATGCCGGGAAAAAGTACTTTAGAGACGTCTGGGCTGCCCGGTGGGAAGCTGAAGCGACTGGACGACACCTGTTCCATTTGCAAAACAAACTTGCGTCGGCCGACAATTACAGAGACATCAAACGTCAAGTCGCGACATTTGCGGCAAGAGCCAGGACGGGACATCTGGTCACAGAAGCTTATTTATACCGGTTTAACCTTGCTGAATCACCTTTGTGTGCTCTTTGTGATGAGGAGCAAGACGAAACCATCGAGCACATTCTTCGGGATTGCACTTATCCCATCCCGGCGAGGGACCACATGAGGGTTGAACTGGAGAAGTGGCAGGACTTCCTCCTGAACAGAGGGCTGTGGAGTTTGGCGTTCCGAATATATAGTGGACATCGGGCTATCGGCTACACCTAGAGCTGGACGCCTGGACTAAGAAGTACAAGAAGTACAAGTACAAGTACACATAGTCTGTTTTAATCGTCTAAACTCTAGCGCATATAAGTGTCAAGATCTGGCCTCTAGACCCAGATGTGGCGATCAGCCAATGAGTGAAAAGAGTAAGATTGGATTAATTTTAAATATCCCCTGAAGGCCACACATATAGATTTCTGTGTGCTACTTACAGATATAAAATGTACAAAACAGGTTAAGAGCGTGAGAATTTAAATATTGCTACCGGCGCTTAAGAAAATAAAGTCAATAATTAATTGCACTCCAATACCTAGGTTTAATAATGAAAGAGTCAAACAATGTAGAGATTTATGCTATGTAAATCGCAGTGTACACACTTTAATATACCTACAGCTCAAACGTGAAGATGGATGTGGGCTATAAATGTTCACTAAACACTTGAAAGTAATATTATTGAAATGTCCACTAGCAAATGAGATTTATAAGAACAGTTTTACTTGCAATTAATGTCAATTATAATCTTCATAAAGAACAAGAGGAAGTGTTAATAATTTCCGTTGAGTAAGCTAAATTTTGTTTAAGTGAAAATTATAAAATAACCAAAATGTGTGGTTAAAAATCATCATTAAAATTAAGTATGTGAATAAAGATTTAAATGAGTAAAATCTATATAAGAAGAATTTTGACTTTTAAACTAGATAAAACAGAGTATATATATGAAGAGATGGCGAGAAGCGATAAAACCAGAAATGAATGAAGCAAAGTGAGTGACTTGTTTAACACTGATGAAAGCAGAAATAAGCTAGAGTAAGTAAGGCAATCTGGGTAATGACACAGAAGTAACATGAGGTTTTAGATTTAGTTGACATTTTCTAGGTAGAATAAAAAATAGAGCAGAGAGAACTACTCTGTGATTACTTAGGCCTTAAATGATCATTATGGTGATATCTTGAACAGTTGTTCAAAACTGCCTTCTGCTGTCAATTGAGTCATGTCGGAAACAGCTGGAAAAGGTTAGGTTTTATAATAAACAATAATAATATTTATTAATCACTCTTACATTTAATTACAATAATATTAATTAAGAATGATGATGGGGATGTGTGGTCTGTAAACCGCTCTTCTCGTAACTATTGTCCCTCCATATAAGAAAGATTGGACAGCCTGGTTTTTAACAAAACAAATTATTGCGCCATATTAGCAAAATCCATAGAGTTGGTCAAAAGCATTTCTGGAACCAAGTAACAAACCCAGTGCATATTCACTGGAACCAAGTAACAAACACAATGCATATTCAAAGTAATTTTCAGTGCTTATATGACTGTCAGAAACACACACACACATAAATATATATATGGATGGATTTTAATTCTTTAGTATTCCTGATGATATGATGTTGGTACTGTTTGCCAACGTAAAGCTTTGAGTTGTACATTCAATAAATTATTCTTGTATTTGTATTTTGTCTTATTTCTTTATTAATACATAAGAATACATATTGTAGTATTTATATATATACATATATATATATATATATTATATATATATATATATATATATATATATATATATATATATATATATATATATATATATATATATATATATGTATGTATGTATATATGTATGTATGTATGTATATATGAAGTTATTATTATTACTTGTAAATAATTTTTCTACCACTAAGTGCAATAATTTTACCTTATGTGATGAGGCACCTTTCGGTGATTTGACAATTGTCGAATCACTGGTGCTGTTTTGAAATTTATTAGTGGTGTGTTGGGTTTGTGGATTTTACGTATGCCTGTTAATATTGGTGCACATGGTTTGAATGGGTAAAATCTTGTGTGGTATTTTAATTGATTGTTATTGTTTCGGGTATTTCTGTGTGTGACTATTAGGTTTTTTATTGTATTAAGGTATTTGTTAGTTGAGTCTGGGATTCGTTAATATTTATTTTATTTTATGTGGTTAGTCATTGAATTGATATATTTGGTATTTTCAAGGAGTGATTCGACAATGGTCAAATGATCGAAAGGTGCCTCATCACATAAGGTAAAATTATTGCACTTAGTGGTGGAAAAAATTATTTACAAGTAATAATATATATATATATATATATATATATATATATATATATATATATATATATATATATATATATATATATATATATATGTGTGTGTGTGTGTGTGTGTGTGTATTTATATTTTGATTGTTAGGTTTAGTATGATTTCTTAGAATTTGAAGGGCCTCAGGTGATAATTTCGTGAGTAAAATTCAGAGTTTTGTTGTTGACAGTATTCAGATGATATTTTAAAATCTGACAAATAAAGAAACCCTAGACTGGAGAAATAAACTAAACCTTTTGTTTACTGTAACTAAAATGTTTGTCAAGGGAATTGGCTTCTTCTTTATTGGTGTTACACCCTGATCAATCCTCCAGTGAATATGCTTTAACGTGGTTGAATATTACATAAATTTTATTACCCTTTCTTGTGTGTATGCAATTTTTCACTTTTTGATCGAGTTTTGGTTTTCTTGTTTTTTTATTAGCCTTGTAGTCAATTAATTATGTAACAACTATATATACTCACATTGTGTTGATTGAGTTTTATGAAAAATGGCATTCCTTACACTATCAAAGCTCTGATTATTAAGTTTCTCTGCTAGCTTCAATGTTCCATGTTTGCATTTATACCTAAAGTTAAGTGGAAAATTCATCCTTTTTCAGGCCAGTGTATTTTTTTAAAATGGTGACTAATTGCAAGTATGTTAAATTTTTTGTTTAGATGTGATTTTGTATTAGCCGATTGTTCAATTATTTCTATACGTGTTCAATTTAAGTTTTCAAAATCATTTCTTGTTTTTAGAGAACTACTCCAATAAACATGTTTTATTTATTTCTGTAAAGATACATTTTTGTATTGTAATCTAATTTAATGATTAGCAAGATTTAATTTATAATTCTCTCTTTCTAATTTATAATTATCATTTTAAATTTTTGTTACATATGATAGTTAATTTATTTTCTCCCATTTTTTATGATCTTGATTATGTCCTGAGTTTTTAATTTAACTTAAAAGGTTTGTAAAACATTTTTTATGATGATCATGTGTATTTATTGATGTCTCAATCTAGAAATTAGATTGACTTTTTTTTATAGTCAGCATCATAAGGTTCAATTGATTCAGTTCACAAGTTGTTTCACTGTGACAGAGTAAATATCCTGTATCTTGGAATATTGTGTCGTGACACTGCATTCACAGACAGAGGAGAGAGGTAATATTTCTCATGAAAGTCTTTTTCAAAAAATGATAAACTTTACCTATATCTTGTCTTGCCGCTTTGACTGTGATCGCAGTTTCATCACTGAATATTCTAACATATAGGAAATTTGTTAACACATTAAAGCAACTTGCAAATTGTTAAAGCATTTGTTGATGACACCAAAAAATATTTAAAATAATTTATTTAATTATAGAGTCATGAAAATTAAAAAAAAAAAAAACAAGACAACTCTTCCTCAGTTAAGAGCAGGGAAGAGACTCTCCTCTCATGCAGTGATTTATTTTTCCCCGATACAAAGTATCAGGTGATTATTGAGTCCATTCTTTAGACCCACCTAATTCCATATTACTATTTAATTACTGTTCCTCTGATATATTTGTTGATAAAAGCAGGACCAGTGTAGCCTTACCATTTTGTAGTTTTTTTGCAAACCTCTCTCACCTCACCAATCCTTATTCTTAAAGGTGACGATACAATAATCATACGACTATCTTTGCTGCTACCGATTTTAAACTTTTGTCTATCTTCACTTTGTATCTAAACATTTTTGAAGGAGGGCAAAAAGAAATATGGTCAGAAATACAGAGATTAGAGAGAGAGAAGTAATGGGGATGGAATGGACCATAATGTGTGTCGCTGCAATTCAACTAATAGGTATGGCCATTTGCAACAAATGACGGGTGAGAATCTGCAGAAACAAATCTTAAATATAGCTCCAAAAGGAAAGAAGAAGGATAGGAAGGAATAAAAGCTGGAGGGAGGATATCAATAGAGATATAGTTGCAAGAAATACCCTAAAACCTGTGGGATGACAGGGGCCAAAGGCAGTTGCGATTTGGAAGGCGATGTAAAATGTTAAAAACTGATTTATTATATATTTTAGGGTTAATCATTGTTGATATATGGAGTTAGATATGTTGTATTGAATTTAAATATCTTGAGATCTAGAAATATTTCTAAAGATTTTAAATGAAGTGAGTCTTTAGTGTCATAATGTAAATTAACTGTTTCATAATGCAAATGGGACAAGATATAAAAATTGCCTATATAGTTAATTAAAGGTCAGGAGTACTTTTTTTTTACAGAAACCTGTTCATTCAGCTAAAATTAACAAAATTTTAATTTAATAATATTAAGGCATGCATTTCTGTTTGTCTTATAACATTCAGAGGTTTTGGTCAGTGCGACATGTTAAATACAAATATTTAGTTTTTTATTTCATATTTACAAAAACCGATATAACTGGTAAAATGGTTGAGTCAGTTGTTTATTATGTTTTTCAAACATTTTGTTTTCTCGTTCTGTTTGCTTTGTGTTAGTTCAAAGATGTAATCTACCAAAACATTTTGTTTTCTCATTCTGTTTGCTTTGTGTTAGTTCAAAGATGTAATCTATTAAGGTTCTATGTAATTTTGTATACAACTGCGTAAGATTCAAGTGTATAACATCTTGTTTTTCAGGTTCAAAACAACAAACAGTCTTTATCATCATTAAAAAGGAAAACTGTTGAAGGAATTGACCAACTGCGGCCTTCAGATGCTAACAATCGTATTAATGCCCGATGGACTAATGATGAACTTCTCTTAGCTGTACAAGGTGAGAGTCAACTCATTTCTCTTTATGTGAGAGTCAACTCATTTCTCTTTATGTGAGAGTCAACTCATTTTTCTTTATGTGAGAGTCAACTCTTTTCTCTTTATGTGAGAGTCAACTCACTTCTCTTTATGTGAGAGTCAACTCACTTCTCTTTATGTGAGAGTCAACTCATTTCTCTTTATGTGAGAGTCAACTCACTTCTCTTTATGTGAGAGTCAACTCACTTCTCTTTATGTGAGAGTCAACTCATTTCTCTTTATGTGAGAGTCAACTCATTTCTCTTTATGTGAGAGTCAACTCATTTCTCTTTATGTGAGAGTCAACTCATTTCTCTTTATGTGAGAGTCAACTCATTTCTCTTTATGTGAGAGTCAACTCATTTCTCTTTATGTGAGAGTCAACTCATTTCTCTTTATTCCCACATTATTTGCCTTTAACAACGATTTGTTTGGATTAATGGAATAACTCGGTCAGTTACCCAAAAAATTTGTTTTCTCTGACGGTTGATTCATTGGATAATTTGCTTTGCACTTCCACTTAAAAATCTTTATTTGTGTGATGTATGTGAAAGTGTTGTATTTTTTAACAAAAACATTTTGGTAATTGAAATTAATAGGCTTTTTTGTTATAGTTGACCTTTACCACGATGCTAAGAATTATTCCATTTTACTAGATGGGTAGATGATACAGCTTTGATAATTTTTTATTTTATTATTAATAATTTTCTAACATATTTTTTACATTATTTAGTTTTTTACCTGGTGCTAATTGCTTTATTACATTACAGATTATCTCTTTCATTCTAATTACAATTTAAGAGTTATTTTTTGTAATTTATTTTCATAAATATTTCATTTTGTTTTATTTTATTTAAATTATTTATTTCTAAAATTATTACAAATTTTAAAAATAACCTCTTGTTATATTTTTTTTGTTCCTATAAATAAGTACATTCTTCCTGACTTATCCCGTTGTGGATTAAATGATTTGTGTTCCTAGCTACCCAGAAGGTACAGATTAGTTGCAAATTCAGAAGTCGGTGCAACTCAGTTGTGCTAGTTTATTATTTTTAATTTGTTATTATTTGTAATCCTTTTTGGCAAAAAAATAATAATGAATTAACTGTGTAATATGTAATAATAAATACAAATGTTAGAAGTTCCTGCCAGTAAAATGAATTAACTGTGTAATATGTAATAATAAATACAAATGTTAGAAGTCCCTGCCAGTAAAATGAATTAACTGTGTAATATTTAATAATAAATACAAATGTTAGAAGTTCCTGCAAGTAAAATGAATTAACTGTGTAATATGTAATAATAAATACAAATGTTAGAAGTTCCTGCCAGTAAAATGAATTAACTGTGTAATATGTAATAATAAATACAAATGTTAGAAGTTCCTGCCAGTAAAATAAATAAACAACAAGCAACTGTTAGTTATTACTAAAAAATGTTTTACAAGTTGTTGCCATAATTGCTTTCTAAACAACGTAATTGCTTTCTAAACAACATTCAAGTGAGTGTGTGTGTATGTATAAAACTTATTATTAGTGCAATAATTTTACCTTACGTGATGGTGAAGGTGGACAAATTGTTTATAATTAACAATAATAACATTATAAAGTCAGTGCAACGGAAAAATAGTGGACATGAAAAAAAAAAAAAAAAAAAAAATATATATATATATATATATATATATATATATATATATATATTTAGCTTTGAAATACTGTTTTCTTGTATTCACTTATCACTTTTACTATAAGTACTTAAACAAGAATCTTACTTGGTATTTATGAGAGTTAACTTTCAAAGATTGGTAGTATCTCCATCATCAAGCATCACAGACCGGAAGTTGTAGTAGACAGTCTACTACAACTCCCAGTCTGTGATGCTTGATGATGGAGATACTACCAATCTTTGAAAGTTAACTCGCATAAATACCAAGTAAAATTCTTGTTTAAGTACATACAGATATATATATATATATATATATATATATATATATATATATATATATATATATATATATTGTGATATTTCACGTTGTCCTTATTTTTCCGTTGCACTGACTTTATGAAGTTGCACAGACAACATATGCAGACAACGTACTATTCAAAATTATATCATACACGCGGCTCAAAAAGAAACATGTATGACATCAACAAATACCAACATCACGGACTGAACAACCACACCAGAAAAATAGAGAAAATTAATTCAGTGATTCGACAATGGTCAAGTGACCAAAAGGTGCTTCATCACATAAGATATAATTATTGCACTTAGTGGTGAAAAAAATTGTATACAATTAATAATAATTACTTCTTGTGTGTGTATGTGTGTGAACATAGAAATTTGTTTAATTACTTGGTGAATAATGTTTTAACGACGTCTTTAAAAAGTGGCATCTTCAAATGCACTGGCAGTTATTAGAAAAATATTAATAATAGATTATTTTTTTCTTAAAAACAAACTAGGAAAGATATACTTCAATATAAACAATGCACTTTTATTTTAATCACATTAAGAATTACTTACTATTTTTATAGTTTTTGTTAATCTTTCCGAGTTAAAATAATCAGTATTGTAAAAATTTTTTTATTGCAGGTATGCGAAAATATGGTAAAGATTTCCGTGCAATTGCTGAAGTAATCGGTACGAAAACTGAAGCACATTTGCGAACATTTTTTGTAAATTACAGGAGACGATACAATTTGGACACAGTACTGCTAGAATATGAAGCTGAACATGGTCCAATTGGTGATCAGGATGAAAAGGTACTTATCAAGGTGTTGGCCTTAAGATAGAAAGAATAAAGCATTTGCCTGTAGTAGCACCTATAATGTACCTTTAACCCTTTGATTAGCAACATGTACCTGCCCTGCTATTGCCCCTGGGAGTCACCTATTCTTGAAAGATTTTTACACCTTTTCTTTTTTCTAACTTTTTTTATTTTCTCAATTTTTTAAAATTATAGTAATATTTTTTTTATTCACTTATTTTCTCATGTTAACCCAACTTTAACTTACATTTACTGACAATTTAATTGCTAAAAATATTATCTGTTTATTATTTTTTTGTAAAATACTTATTCATTGTAAAATACCGCACAAACTTTGAAACAATCTGTAAACGCGTGGGAAAAACCATAGACTTTGGACACAAAAGAATTTCTTCATTATTAAATCGCATATTCGTTGTAAAATACTGAAGAAATTTTGAAACAATCTGTAAATACATGGGAAAACCCATAGACTTTGGACGCAAAAGAATTTCTTGATTATTCAATCACCTATTCATTGTAAAATACAGAACAAATTTTGAAACCATCTGTAAATAGATAGGAAAACCCATAGACATTCAAGACAAAAAAATGATGACTATGTATGTACTCTGTGTAGTATTTATTCTCCAGATAGTTACAACTACTTAACCTAGAATATAACACAATACACAGGAAAAAATCGTAAACGTACGGCAATGCTAATCAGAGAGAAATGGTAGAATGAGAATGCTCCCGCTGGCCGTAACGCGATCTCACGTAAGGGTACGTAAATGCAAATCAAATGGTTAAGGCATATGATTTACTTTTAAATATTTAGAACAACGTATTACTTTTAATAATATTTCAGATGGAAGTGGATGGAGTTGCTGTAGAAACTGAAACTACTGCAGGAGGAAGTTCCCCAACCACCCCAACTAAACTGCATTCAAACACTCTTAATATTAATCATAACAAAGCAACTCCAACAAAATGATAGCAGTTGTTAATTAATTAGGAAAGGTAAGCAGTGTGATTTTGTTTATTTAATCTGTTTTCAATCCTGCAAATATGAAACTGAAAGAAGTCAACATCAACATATTATCACAACAAAAATAAACAAAATATATGGAGTAAATCGCTATTTTCCACCTAAATATAAGTTCATCCTATGACCAATTAAGTCCCATACATTTGAATCATAAAGTCTAATCCAGAATTACAAGAGCTGTTTTCAGTGGCAATAGCCTTACTCACCTCAGTCCCCTGAACCATTCATCCCTCTTTTCTAACCGTTAACTCCCTTATTTCTTTATTCTTCATTGTGGATTTGTTGAAAGTGTTATATTTCAGCATTCCATATCAGTTATGTATAATTTTATAGGAAATCATTATTTTTTTTCTTCATTGTGGATTTATTGAAAGTGTTATATTCCGGCATTCCATATGGGTTGTTTAATTTTTTAGGAAATTAAACTCATATGAAAGTTTATATTAACAAGGGGGGGGGGCTCTTGTAGGTGCAAATGGCCCTATTCATATTGAAACAAATTTTAAACTTTTGTATAAAAATTTTATTTCTTAATACACATTAAATTTAATATAATTCAAGTTTTTCAAAACAAAATTTCCATATAAACTACATTTTTGCAAATGCATTTTCAATTTGTTATTTTTAACCAATCTTATTTTCAATATGTATCTTTAATCCATCTTGAGATTTTACTCGACTTCCTGTCATGTAAATATTTATCATTCTGAAGTACAAACTACTCTACTTTGTTTATATTCTTTTGAATGGTGGACTATTGTCAACGTCATTCTTTCTAGCAATGTTATTTGTTTCATGAACAGTTCTTCTTTTGTATTGTTTCTGAAGATCACCCCTCTTCTACATGACCTTCCCGTTACGTACATATTAAAACTACACAATAAAATGAATAATTTAAAGACAAAAACTATAAACTCTTATCAGAAACCTATACATATAAACTTTAATAGTGTTCAAATATTTGTTTTTTTACAAATCATAATCATCTGTTTTTCATTACAATGTATACACACAACCTGCTTTCATACTGTTCAAATATTTATTTGTTTACAAATCATACTCAGCTGTTTTTCATTGCAATTTATTTCTTGTGGAGATTTTTGGTAACTTTAGGTTCCTCAAAACCCTATAAATGTAAATTGAGAAAAACCTATATTTTCCTTGCTCCTTTGTGTCAATACCTTTAATTCAGGCCATCTCTCGTTTCTGTACGACCTTCCAAGCTTCCACAATATTTCTCCCAAAATTCAGGTTACGAAATTATATATTGAGATTGGTTATTATTATTATTATGTCCGTACTTGTATTTAGCAGCCTTCTTTATTATATGTCACATCTTTTTCAATCTCATTGCTAGCCTCTCTCCTCAGATAACCTTTTCTGTTCTTTCCGAAAGGGCCTCACTCAAAAATATGTTTACCCCACTCTCTTATTTCTTTTTTCTTCATTGACATTTGTTGAAAGTGTGATACTGCGGCATTCTATACTAGTTATGTTTAATTTTATAATAAATTAAATTAAACTCTTAAAAGTTAATATTAATTGGCTACATGTTTATATGAACTTCAAAATCCTGAAATGAATTACATTCTGAATATCTAACTAAATGTCTAGTGTAACTTATTTTTTTGAACATATAGCTATAAAATATTGAAACCAATAAAAAGAATGAATTAGATTGTTTTTAATAATGATTACTTTTATAAGTTAAATTCTACAAATGTTAAAACAACAAAGTACAGTAATATCCCGTACTTACTTGATAAGTGGGACCGAGCGATAACCGCGTAAGTCAGGGTTATTTTACATACAATCAGATAGGAATCATGTTTAATTGGGACCAAAGAATAAATAAACTAATAATTTAAAAGAAAAATGTCTATGTATTAAAATCTTAAATACTTAATACAACAAAAAATCCAATTATATATACCTATATATTGCATAGAAGTAAGTAAAAAGAAGTTTTTGAAAATAGAAGGCTTCATAAAATCTAGTAAATTTGTTTGAAGAATTTTTCTTCTCACGCAGATTTTCTTGAAACTTGCTAACTTTTTTGTTTTGTGGGAGAAATGCGCTCATCCTTGCTCAATTAAACTAAGGCCTTTTGTCAAGTTTCTAACCGTCATTTCATCTTCTACGTCAACCGGGTCAAAAGAATCTGCTTTTTTAAGGTCTTGCTCACCTTTGCTATGAGCTCATCAATTAATTGTTAGCTCCTAGTCGTGTAAATCCACCAGTTCTTGAACGTCATTATTATCCACTTCTAAATTTTGTTACCTAGCAAAACCGACAACTTCTTGAATCACATCAGCAATTTGATCTGACTCTAATTCCGCTTTAGTTTCAGTGGTGAAAAAATACACATCTTTTTCCAAACGCCATTCAAAGTGTTTTGTCAAATATCATTCCAAGATGGTCCAATAATTCTCAAAGCATTTGGTAGAACATTGAATTCTTTCCAAAAGTTTTCAATGAGAAGATTGTATGAAACAGAGAGCTTGTTGTTCTGTCTCATAGCTTGAAGCAGATGCGCAAATGATCTTCTTGTGTAGTAAGCTTTAAATGTTTTGATGACTCCCTGATCAATCGGTTGAAGCAAATTATTTGTGTTTGGTAGCAAAAATATGACTTTCACGCATGTGTCGACATTAGTTAAAGTAGTAGAAGGATGACCAAGTGCATTGTCAATTATTAAGCTGTCACCCAAGCCTTCCGATTCGACTTCCAAATCACAAGCAAGCTAGCTTTAGAAATATTTTTTAATGCCTTTGGGTTTTCTGAGCGATAAACTATGAGAGGTTGCAACATACAATCACCAGCTGCATTTGCAACAATCATCAATGTTAATCAGTCTTTGGCGGCCTTAAAACCTGAAAATATTTTCTCTTCATGAGCTATGAAAGCTCTCATAAGCATTTGCTAACTCGGACAGCATGATTTTAAGCCGCGTAACTTGGAAATTGCGTAAGTCAGGGTATTACTGTATGATAGTTTTAACTGACATTTTTGTAATTGTTTATTTATTAAGTATTATTAAAAAAATTACCATAAAATGTCTAAAATAATATAGTGAAATCTCATGTTTCAGTTTTCATCAAGTTTTGTTTTTTTTTTAATTTCAGATAATTTTGTATCGTACATAATAGGGACATCACCATGCCGTCTGTGACACCTTAGTTTGTATATATTGCCTTATACATGAATCTGTGTAAATACGTTGAAGACAATGAATCAGTATTGTTGTTCCATTTTTAAGTATTTTTAGGCCTTTTTAATATTTAATAATTTAATGGGTTAATACTTAGCAGACATAATGTTAGATTTATATTCACTTTTGAGGGTACATATTTTGTTCAAAGTTCCTTAAATATTTGTTTCAGTAGTAGTTTTGTAAATTTTTTACAACAAGCTAATATAGTCAATATTTTGTCTGTATATAAATTATAGATTTAAATATTACTGTTTTGTAATAGTTGCATTCTGTGTTTAGTTTGTACATTTTTCAAATGATATATTTTAAGGCCCATTGGATCTCATATTCTCCATAAATAAATGTTCTGTTATTACTTTTAGAAATAGTTTATTGCCTTAAAGGAAAGTGAATTGGTTTGGACGATAGTTACTGTAATAAAATTTATTAAAATAATTACATGTTTTAAAAATAATACTAATATGTTGAATAGCATGTATAAATAATGTTTTGTTTAGGAAATTATGATATTAATTAACTATGGATATAATTTTATGTTGTTAAACTTTTTTATGCCTGGCAAAAATTGTACCAATTCTTTTTCCATAAATTGATATTTTTGTAATGATATAACTCAAATTAAATAAATATAAATTAATAATTACAGAATAATTGTGAAATATTTTTATAAAGTTAAAACAATATTTTAATTCAAATAAACCTTTAACACCGGAACACTCGTGCTTTAGATGGAATCTAACATTTTTAGTTGCTCTGAAGATATTATTACATTTTTTTGTTGTATGCAACTGAGCTTCTAAATATGCTTTCTCGAGAATGTTGATCAGCTACTATCTGAGTTCCCAGTAGGTAGCGTGATTGAGGAGTAACCAGGTGTGAGGGAATCGGCAGGCCTCGGCAATGTTAGGGGTCGCTTACATGTACAAACGATCACCTGAGTACTGTGTCAGGAGCAATCTAACATCACGAGTGATCGTGTAACTGTTAATATTATAATTTTTCTATCTGTAATTTTACATGTAAATATGCGATTAATTTATTTAATAAATTGTTTTTATATAAATGAACAAGTTTAAAGCTTATAATCTATACAATTGAAATTTATAATTTAAAATGGATTAATAACAATAATTACAAGTGTTAGATTTACCGTAATGAGTACGAGTTATCGGGTAAGTTTCCATAAAGCGAGGGTTCCTGGGTTAAATTTCTAGAGAAATCACTTTTGTTTTTGTGAATATTTCTGTAGTTATAAACAACCATATCTTGAATTATAATTTAAAACAATTTTAACACAAATTAATTAACAAAATTGCATTTATTATATTATTAAGTAGAACTTAGTTATTCGCCTAACAAGAAACTAATAACCTGAATAATCAAACATTATAAAACCATTTAATTAAGCTAGTTAAAATCTTTTGTTTTTGTAACAGTTAAATTTAAACCTTTCACAAGATAGGCTGAAAGGAGTATACTCTATTAAATTTCACCAGAAACACTACAGTCGAACCTCTGTATAACGAAGTCAATTATCCAGAGAAAAAATTCGTTGTAGAGAGGTATTCGTTATTGAGAGGTTGTGTTATAAAGAATGCTCCCACCCCATCTTACGCATATCGCACTACCTGCAGTAAAAAAAGGGATACAGTGTAATATCGCGAGCATAGTTAGTGTAATAGGCCAATGTTAATATTGGATAATGTTTTATAAAGTCTCAATTTATTTGAAATTCAAGTTGTTAAAAATGTTTTATTGATGTTTCTTCATTGTATTAGATATCCACATTCAATATTTTTGATAGGGTCTACTCTGTATAGGCTATTATGATAAGTTATCTAATGCTTATGAAAACTTACTGGTAAATAAGTACACTCACCCAATTCATTTTCAGGAAGCATGACTTGAATGTAGTGGAATTTAATCGAAGCAAACTCAGTAGGCCGTAATTTAGTAACTGTATTATTTATTAACCGAATTACATTTTTAAACACTTTCAACACGGCGGCGATATTGGTGATATCATCAAACTACTGCCTGTTTTCCCTTAACTTCCAGCTCTGACGGCAGTGAAACGGCATGCGGGTTGCATAGCCTGTCGTAGCATCTAATTATCGACCCCGTTGTTTTTATCTCAATAATTTTATTTCTAACATGTACATTTTTATTGGTGACATCATAACAGTGTATTAGACTCTGAAATATTGTTTTATTTATCGGGTCAGAATTTTAAAAAAAGAAATAATACAAATGATAAATTACTGTATGACAAATAAGAAAACAACACAATAAAAAAGTCAGAGAAAAAAGAAAATTTATATACAAAACTAAAGACCCTACTACTAAAATATATTACATACTAAAATAAACACTCAACATTTCACTCAGAATGTTTGTTTCTTTTTGTGCCAACTGTTTCGGAGATCGTAATGTAAACAGAGACAAAGATAATACATATGTCACGTCCAAGACTATTTTTAGCCGAGATAAGCTGACATTGGTTTACTACAATCTTATGTTGACACAATAGGTTTTCGGGCGTCCAAGCATTTTGTCAATGATTCATATTTACAATAGTCTGTTCCCACCTCCAGTTGGTTTATTAACTCTAACAAGACAGTTATCGTTTATTCTTGCGCTAGTTCAGAAAACTTTGTTAATTTTTATGATCGTTGTTATTACCGGATATTCTGCCGGGTTAAATGGTTCAAACTAAAAAAAAAAACATATAAAAATATAAAAGTTAAACCAAATTAAATTTGTTAATAAAACTTCCTGAATCATTGTTTCAGTTGAAGCATCAAAAGTTAACTTGGGATGGTCGGATTTAAAAACAACTCAGGCACAATGTTCTCCAAACTCTTTTAAAGCACTGGCGTAAAAATCAAACCTTTATATAGATATCGACACTAGAGAAGTTTCAATTAGCCTGGAAGTAAGCGTGCCGGTTTGCTCGCCGTATCTAAGGAAATAAGCTGGGAGCGCATCTGTAAGGAAACCCAGAGCGTGCCGTAACGCCAGCCGTGCTGAACAGAACTATAACATGCAGTCAATTGCCGACATGTGTTTCTTGCCGACCTACCATTCTTGGTTTTGTTGAGCCTCCTGCTGAAAATAAACAATTTCCTGTAAATGCCATTGTGAGCTGCCTATACAACACTACATTTCTTCGTTATTGAGAGGTCCGAAATTCGTTATATAGAGGTAAATAAGCAGTATAACCTCTAAAATGTCATGGGACAAGATAAAAATTCGTTATATAGAGGATTTCGTTGTCTGGAGGTTTGACTGTATTTAAATTTTTAATAATGATACCTTGATATACTATTTTAAATTAAATTACTCCTATTAGAATTGAATTACTCGTTTTTGTAATAATCAAGACAATGATGTAAAAACTATTCTTAACTAATGTGGGTTTAGTTTTTAGTAAATATAAGTAACCATAGAAAAGGATTCACAATCAAGAGGTTGAGCTTTGGATTTGGAATCATGACTTTCTTAATCTAAACTTATCCCAATGTATTTATATTTTTGTAAGTGTAAATATATTTATTTTGACAAAAATCTGGGTTTAAATTGTTGGACGATTTTTGTCTAAAACATAGATAAAATTTGTAAATATTTTTGAAGTGATAACTTCTTTATACGCGGCAAACAAAACATGACATTAAATCATTGCCTTCACGTCACGCTATTTCTAATCATATTTTAAAACATGATTTCATGTAACAGCTGATTTTGTATTATAGCTTATGTTGTAGAACAAATGTTTTACACGCAGATTATTATTTAATAGTTTTAATTAATTAAGAAATATATTAATTTATTTAAATATTGATAAATCTCAAAACAAATAGTTTAATATAATCATAATAATAAGTTGTTCTAATCCAATTTTTGAAAGAAAAACTTTATATGTTTTAAAGAACTGATTGAAATTGTTAAAAAAATTTGTATTCCATAAACACTAAATGGTTTTTTTGCTACCCACCTTATTTTATTATTAACTACAATAAATATTAGTCTTTATTAAATACATTCTCAATTAATGATTAAATAAAAAATATATAAATTAATATTTTTGTTAAAAATTTTGCAAAACTATTAACTTTAGTTATCACTTCTGTTGGGACTCCCCCAGAACCAAATTTTGTATATGTTTGAAACTAAACTATATAATAATGAAATAGTGTTCAATCATTATTTAAAGTGAATTTAGATCATTAAACATTATTTTGTCAAAATTGTAGGAGGTGGAGAATGTTATATCAGTTTTAATGTTGAATATCTTAGAATAAGTAGTAGTATATATTTTAGTACAGTTTTCTCCCATTCCTAACGTTACAATATTCTCCTCTGTTGATGCGTTTTGGAATAACTCCATTTTCAAAACTTAAATCGTGTACTGTTCGCCCAAACTTTGAGTTCGTCTTTATATACTATTAGGGACTTCCAGACCTCGCTTCCTATTGTTGCAAGCCTATTCTTGCTTCTTGCGTCCAACTACTTAATAATTTTAAACTTATAAATATAACGTTCGACTGTATATTTGTTTGTTTATTACCCATTTCCTTTTTAAACTTGGCTTTATAAAGTTACTCCAAAATGTGTTAACAGAGGAGAATATTGTATGGCAGAAAACTGTACTCAAATATATAGAAATATTCCTAACAGAAATAAAGATATTAATAATTTTAAGAAGTAGTATTTATGGCAGGTTCCAGAAATATAAATGCAAAAAATCAGGTTTGTAGTTCACATACAAGATTAAATCATTTAAATTTTTAATTAAAGCAAAAGTCTATATTTTTTTCTTATACCTAGTATTGGAGACAAATTTATAAATATAAAATAAGAGGCAATTGTATGACATATTATCCCAAACCCACTTCCATGTCCTTGAATTATATAAATATTTGGAAAATTTAATTTAATAAAAGAATAACCTTTTGAAGCCATATATGCAAATAATCAACAAAAATTAACTGGCCACGCCCTCTTCTTTCTGGGAAAGAAACAGAACAATTCTTGTTCACATAATGGTCTAAAATGTCTGTAAGAACTAAGATTTTTGATAAAGTTATATTAAGGAGTAAGGCTCCTTTAAAAATAAAAAGATTTAAAAAAAAGCCTAATGAGCAAACAGTTTGTAAATGGTACAATAGGACTGTTCATGATTGATAATTAAGTAATACTGATGAATATAATCAAAACACAAAGGTAGAAAAAAGTAGAAATTGATATAAATTTGAACAAATGACAAACCAGTTGAATATAGAGTCAAAAGTTTATAAATTTTATGCGACGTTTTGCACTCTTCCTCTCTTGTTTTCTTTGAATATTGTGAAAAGTTTGGGTATAAATTTGATTTTGAAAATTTTATTATACTAGATAATGAGTCCAACTGGAGGAAGAGGACCTGTTCTGAAGTTCCCCATATTAACTTGCAAGGGAATGGTGTCTATATTATAAATGATTTTGGTAAATTATGTAGTATGTATAAGTCATTGTTGTCTAAATTAAAAGCATCCAAGAATTAGCTAATGCTGGTTTTATGTTCTCCTCTTTTGTTGTTTTATGTATGGTTATTTTGTTTGGGTGTTTTTATGTGTTTATATTGTTGTTCTCTCGGTTTTGTTGCTGTTTTCAATAATATTCTAGATGAATTATTAGTCTCAACTTGTAGGTGGGTTAATTTTATATTGTTGTTCTTTCAGTTTTCTATAATATTCTAGATGAATTATGACTCTCTAGTGTAGGTGGATTTATTTTTTTACATTTTTTTAAATTACAATTTCATTGAAAATATTTTAGTTGAAAAATTTTTTTTGTGAGTGTACTTGTATTTTCATGCTTATTTATAGTGTAATGTAAAAATTGTTTTCAGGCTTGATAAGGGTAACAAATCAGTTGCCCAAACATCACACTAAATAAATAAACTTTTGACCCAAAATTCAACTGGCTTGTCATTTGTTCAATGATTATCTTGGAGTGCTCAAATAAATATGAAGAGAGAACTTTATTGGTTGATTGATGTAAGAGTGTATATTCTTGGGAATACTGATTAAAATTTTAACAATTAAAAAGTAATTGTTAAAAATCTTAATAAATTTTAACCTTTTGTTACTTTCTTAATTAGTAATGTTTATCTTGTAATATTTTTTATGATTTAAAAAATAATATTAATCTTTTACAAACATTCATATTGTAAAACATAGTTGAAACAATACAACCTAACACTGCGCTTGTTTATGCTCAGTCATGTTGGGGGGTCTCATCAGGTTTCTACTCAATTATATTTGCCAGCACCTCAGATAAAGTCTACCCCTTTCAATAAAACATATTTATTTCGGAAACCAGAGTCATTGATAAGTGTTTATGGAGATGTGAAACATACATTAATTAGCTTTTACCTCTTGCGTTAAAAAACTCACTCATTTTACCTCTTGTGTTAAAAAACTCAAATTCATTTTACCTTTTGAGGCTTCTGAATTAATTTTGGCAAGAGAACTTCGAGGCATATCATATTTGCTAAAACATCTGCCCATCATAATGCTCTGAAGTAAAAAATAGTGTTTAAGAGTGAAAGTTGTCTAGTCAAGGTTAAAACATGTATCTCAGGTGATAAACTTCTTGCATCTATTTTTCACCAAGGAGAGCTTTACTATTTGATTTTCTCCATGGCCAACAAACAGCGAATCAATTTAACAAACTTATCATGATTTGACAATCAGTCCAGTCTGTAAAAACCTTCATTGAATCAAAAGTTCTCCATGACAATGGTAGGATTCAAACCATTGTTTTGACAAGATAAAATGTATTACATCAGGAGTTCTCATTTTTTTTAAAGACTGTATCCCTTAGTGAAAAATTATAAATTTTGCAAACCCCCTTCTTGTTGGGGGCAGGGGCGGTTAAATTAAAAACAATTTTTACAAAACAACCCAATATATTTGAAACGTATTACAAAAAATTAATGATAAGGATGAGCTTGCTTCTTTTTACTTATTTTCTCAATGTTCGGAAGTTTTGTTAAGTACAACTTTAAATCGTCCTTAACATTAAGCTTATTTCTGTACTTACTTTTTAGATATATTAAGCTCGAAAACCCTCTTTCACATAGGTATGTAATTGAAAACCCAATAAGAATCTTTACAAGCAGTATTTGCAAGTTCTTGGTACTCCTTTCCAACACCGATCCAAAAATCTAACAACTTAGCACTGAAATATTTTTTTAAAAATACGATCACATGATAGTTCAATAAGTTGTTCCTTTAGGAATGTTGTCAGGTTGCTTAAAGTTTCAATAGCATCAACGAATTAAAATGTAACCTTGTGTGGTTATGAAACAAAAAGAAATAAAGTGGTTTAATTTTTTATTAACCTGTCTTGTGTACCTCTGAAAATTTTCGCATACCCCCAAGGGGTACGCATATCACAGTTTAAGAACCCATGTGCTAGATAACTCTGCACCACCCTCCTAACAAAACGATTTTATCCCCTTGAATTATTTTTTCTTCTTAATATATAAATAATTAAATGTTTTCTTGTGTAATAATAAAAATACAATTATTGTATACAATTGAAAGCTTTTTGTTGGCAAACAGTACCAACATCATCACGAATAATCTAAACATCATTATTCCTGATGATGTTGGTACTGTTTGACAATGAAAAGCTTTCAATTGTATAATACAATAAATTATTCTTGTATCTGTATTTAAATCACACCAAAACTATATTTCTCAGCTATGCACTAAAGAGTAGCCTCAATGGTTGCTTTAACGTACACATTATGTAATCATGAAGCTAAAATACCTCCAATGTGAAGAACTATTTGGAACCTGTAACTAAGAACATGCAAGGTGAATCCAGAAAGTAACAAATGTTTAGTAGTATTGCTGTAGTGGGTGGCTTTCTTTGTGACAAAATATCCTGCACATCAAGCTGTGGTAGCAGGAGTACTGTATCTCTCCTACTTTCCTCATTGCGAATGGTTAAAGTATACGCTGTAACTGAAACTCCTGCCACTTGTGAAGAGCGTTCAGTTTGGTTTTACTGGGCAAAACTTCAAGGTAATAGAAATACTTTGCCATCTTTGTAAAGTTTATGGAAATGGAATAATACGTGAAAGCAGAAAGAGACAGATGTGTATTAATTTTAAAAAATGGCAGCACCAGAGTTCACCCTGGTTACTGAAGATTTTAAGCGGTGTTTAAGATCTCAGGTGGCGGAACTCGAAAAACTTGACTATGATTAGTGTTGAATAGGAATTACACTGAAAAATAGCCTAAAGTGTAGCTTTAAAATGTGTATCGTAAAAATATTTTCTTTCGCTTTGTTAGTTTTTATTTAAAAACATCTGTTACTTTCTAGATACCCATGTACAATGAATATCAAGGATAAGAAACTGAATAAAATGTACCTTTACATTAAAGAAATGAATATACATTAATCTATACGTTTTTATTTAATTTTTTTGGTAACATTTTAAAAATGTTTCTGTTATACAGAAATTTGTTTTACATGCTTAATCATAATTACATCTATTAAATGCATTAACTCACTGGTGCATAAAACAGGACAACACAAGTAGGCTGAGTATAGCATACAATTGAAAAATATATTTAATGAGGTTATATAGAGGAAAGGATTGGACAAGAGATAGGTATCCACCATTTTAGGCATAACTGAGAAAGGTTAACCTGTTTACAGCAAATTTTGTCAACTGCAGCCTGTGAAACCATGTTTGCTAAACTGTTTCTGAAATGATAATAAACAAAAAAGCTTTTAAAATATAAGTAATAATTATATATTTTTCCTAGATGAATTTGAATTACATCTATATTTTTCCTTGTTAACGCATTGGCATGCCAGTTTTTCAGAACCTGGTGTAGCCTGAGAATTCCTATTAATTTGACACTTTTAAAGACTTGTTTATCAATTATCTTGAAACTTTCAGGATTTATTAATTGAAATGTATACTTCATAGAACTACTCTTATAATTTTGTGTTTTAGATGCGTCTTTATGATGCAATGTAAAGTTGTTTTCAGGCTTCATAAGACCAACTAATTAGTTGACAAATCGTTGCACTAAATAAATATCCTTTCGACTCCATATTCAACCAGCTTATCATTAATTCAACAGTTATCTCGAGTGCTAATAAACTTGAATATAAATAAATCCGTCTATTTCTTTCAGTTGTAAACCCCGACGCGATATTGTTTACATCAAACACAATCTCAAATCTTCATACGATGTTTACTTATTATATTTGTATTTCCAAAAAGGTTAGTCGAACTAAAAAAAATATTTATAGAACAAATATTGTTGATTTATCTAATAATAATAATCGTCCTCTGAATGCAGTAAATGACCATCGAAAAAAAAGAAACAACTGCAGAAGCTTAAAATATTGAGAGATTGCTTAAAGATTATTCAAGCAACCTTCCAACTTAAAAAATATAATAGTATATCGTAATGCTGAAATATCATACAGACCTTCTCAAGGGTCTTTTTAGATGTAATGCATTAAACTCTAACAGTTCCGGTAATCTAAATACCAAAATAAATTTCAAGGTTACTATAAATTCACACAAAAAATGTCATATACCATGTCAGCAACAATTTAAATTTTGCCCAACAATACAAAGCCCAAATAACAGATGGGATAAAAATCAGATTAGGTGGCGAAACATGATATCAGAGGTTTTAAAATAGATATGCCAACAAATCACCGTATTATAGGCATACATTTGTAGACTAATACTACTACTACGTAACGCTACAGCCCGGGGTGGGCCTTGGCTTCCTTAACAATGTTCCGCCATGTACTTCTATCCTTAGCCTTCTGTTTCCATGCTGTAATGCCGAGTACTCTTAAATCTTCCTCAAGGTCCTGTAGCCATTGTTTTCTTGGTCGGCATTCTTATGATGTGACCCAACCATTCTAGACATCGCGTTTTAATAAAATGGACCACATTTGCGTCTTTGTATAAGGAATACAACTCGGCATTCGATCGAAGCTTCCGTACATTGTGGACCGGACCATAAATTTTTCTTAAAAGCTTACGCTCAAACAATGACAACTGATTTTTCATCGCGGCGGTTAAACTCCACGTCTCCACTTCAGACTAATACTACAAATGTAATCAATGCAATCTACCCAGATTTTCACCTCTCAGAACTAAATCATGGAAATTGTCATAAAATTAATATCGAGAACCCATCCCTAACTTCAACATCAGATAACTCCAATCACCTTACTTTTCTTAATGAAAAATATTTACAATGTTTTTTTAAATGTGGTTCAAGTTACAATAACAATAATTTGTAAACCAAACTAGTTGGGAAATTACACAATAAAATACCCCCTCCCCCCAAGATTATCTATAATTTGAATATATTATTGGTATTAATGATGTACCTCACTGTTTTTTTTTTATAGAAACATAAATTTATATTTTTCATTTAACACAAGAATTTATATTTTATTTTTAATTAGTGCTCAAAACTCAAATAAATATATTCTAATGGCTAATAAGACAACATTTTACTTATAAACAAAAAGATGAAGTTACATTAATAGAAAGAAAAATTTTAAAAATGCACAAAATGTGAAACACAAAAACTTAAAACTAAGATAAAGAAAAGAAGACAAAAAAAAAGACATGTAACGGGTTAAAATTGAATAAGCTGAATTAAGAGTGGATTAAATTTTATGAAATACGTTTACATAATTTAAAAGCCTATTGATAATGTAAATGGCTGCAGCATCAACTTTAACTTCATTGAAAGTTTTTTTTTTACTACAAACATTATAGAGAGTAGCTGATTTGGTGACATGAAGTTCAGACACTACCCCTGTTGTTGTACAAATAGAAAAATGCTGTCTTTGGTGTACTCAATTTATGGTGATCCAAAGTTCTCCATTACTTATTCCATTACAGAAGACTACATATTTTACTTTTCTAAGAAATCAGCTGCTATGACAGTGTACAGAACCATATTTCATCTCCTTTTGTTTCTGGGCAAACCCAGCAAAATATTCCCAACGAAAGCATTTGTAGACTTACATACACTTTTAGATGAGTAATTTAGAGTTGGAAATACAGAGATGTAAACAGTACCATAGTGAACGCTAACTAAGAGAGCTCCAAAAACACTATAAACTGGTTATATTTCAAGGGTGTAAAATTGAGTTTTAATGTATTAAAGCCATACCCAACAATCGAGCCATTAAAAATAACAAAAATTTCATTTTGACGATAGGTTACATAAATTTCTAAAAACTGACATTTAATAACAGGTTTAAAATTATCGTTGTCGCTCTGAAATAACCGTGTAAGGCAATCAAGACGTGTAATTATTCTCTGAAGAATTGATAGTAAGCTAGCTTGAATAGATTTGTAAACCTGAATTAAGACTTAGCTTTGGTTTCAATATTTTTTGTATATTGGAAACTATTGGCTTGTTTACTAGCCTCACCAATGATATTTCGCCAATTTGTTAGAATAGTATTCTCTGTGTTATCGGCAAATCAATATTTATCATTCTACAATTTGTTTTTGTTTTTTTTTAAATTGCATTGACATTATGCACCAGAACACACAACACCAAACAAGTAGAAAAAACAAAATATCGCAACAACTTTAAAATTTGTATACTCATTTCTCCACCTTTTTAAAGGTCCACTAATTCCACAGTATATATTGGCCGCTTTGTCATTTTTCACAATGATTTCCAAGTATATCTACAAATTTCTACAATTTCCAAAGAAGCATTTTACTTCACCAATGCAAAATGCTCAAACCTTTCCTTTACTGAGCCACCTTTCTTCAATGTATATTATGTGAAACCACATAACGAAGACATGTCTTTAGATTCCTCTTACATTTATTTCACTCTTGGTAATACTAAAGCATAATATTGTATAGTAATCCAGTTAAACCGCTCTTTTTTTTATCTCAAATGAGAGCAAGTTTTTCAAGTAAGCGATTCAGTCCTTATAACTTCATGCTATCCCCTATTCTCAGTACAAGGGAATCATGAGTTTTTCTATCTAATTCCATCGTTCCTTCTTTCTTACCCATCTTCCTTCAAGGGTGAGTAACAAAACTTCACCTGTGATACAAATTTTCTATACAAAATCGCCAACATCATGATAAAGTTCACTGCAGTGGAGTGATGGACAGGGGATAGAATGACAGCCCAACGCCTGGACTAAACAACACTGTTCATTCAGGGTTGCCAATTAGTGCTCAGCGGGTAAATGACTTTCAACCATACTTGGGCAAGGCCGTTCCATACATGGCAACAATGTTAAACAAACCACTTGTCAGATTTCATGCTGTGGACTTTAGTAGTATTTTTATTGATTGTATCGTAGTAGAATTTAAAGTTAGGAAATTATCTTTCCTACACACTCCAATAAAACCAATTTTGGAGCAAAAGGTTTTTTGTAATTAAAATTGATACAGGTTTTTGAAAGCTGTGTGAATGTTTTATCATTTATTCCTTCCATGGCAACACCTCTTTTTCAAATAATTTTCAGAAATCACTCCAACCATTATAGATAACCACTTTTGATAACGCGACTGTTTTTTTCTGGTGAAATGCCCTGTGCTATTTTTTAACTGGAAATCACTAGCTGCCAATATTTTCTTTTTATCTGAAACCAGTATAAAAATCAGGCTAGCAATAAATACTTTTTATCTACTAGTTAAATTAACCATAGTTAAATTTTTAATGAATGATTTTTAAATTGTTAGGTAAATGATTTTTTTAACCATCTAATTTTATTACATTTGCTGTTTGTTAGGTGGGTAATATTGGTTGAAAGAGGTATGGTTTGTTTGGCTAGCATATGAAAATGTTGGGCTATTTTGAAATGGATAAATAAAATTGAATCATTTTAATAAAAAAGTGATTGCATCATGTTTAATTTTAATAAATAATATTTAACTTTCAAATGAAAAATTATAAACTTTAAATTTCCTTAAATTAAAACTTTTAGTATGTCAAGGACAACTTATTATATATAAGCAATTACTTCCAATATTGATAAATAATAGCCTATAATACAATGGTTTGAATATATAAACTACATATATAAATAGGTTATCATGAAATTGTATAGTTATTAGTTTACGTTATTAAAGTAGCTGCTTTAGTGCCTATTACAGGACAAGCAGTGAGCATAGAGTTATCAACCTTTGTGTAATTAGATAACACAAGGTTTTTCAAGAAACATGGAGAAAATCCGTTAACTCGAAAATTATCAATATGCTCAGTATGGGTCACAAATTAGCCAGCCAATTTGCCTACACACTAGTTTATATTTGCACTGATTATTATTAAAACCGTTTATAATTTCTATTTTAAACATATCTACACAAAAACACACATTAAGGTCAAGGAGCTAAAGGCATATATAATAATTAGCTAAAACCTATTGTCTTAGAAGTGATAAAAAAAACATTAAATATACACAGCAAAAGTAATAATTATTTAGATTACATTAGGTATAAAGGTTATAACTTGTATTAATTGCATATACTCCAGTCTTCAGTTTAAACATTCAGGCAGTGTTTTCAGATCTTGATAATTGATAAGCCCACTGCTTTATTTGAATCTGGAACAAAATGTTTAATTAATTTTATTAACTTTAATATTTTTTTTACTTATTCTAAAGCTATGTATCTTCTTAAAGGAACTAAATTTTGTCTGTAAGTCTTATTTAAAATAATTAGATACCTCATATTTAAACAGTGATATGTGGGTAAATTTAACGTCTGATTATTATGTGACTTGGTGGAGTACCAACTATTTAGTTTAAACACAGTTTATTTATATTAACCCTTAGCACTCGACTGTAGGAAGTTCCCTGCTTTGCGAAAATTGCAATTTCTTGTATGTACGATTTTCAAATGCTTATAACTCATCTGTGGCGAAGCCCCTAAAATTCAATCTTTTACCACTTTGTCCTGCACTCTATTGATAATAATTTGAACTAAATTAAAAATGTCTGAATCTGTGAGTCATCACAAATTCTAGTTTGCCACTATGTTATAAGCTGCCAAGTAGGTTACAGTTTGCAGGTTATATGTTTACTCTCAGTTTGCCATGGTTTCGTGTGCAATTAGTGATTTTGAAATTCCCGATCTTTTACTTGATCCTGATTTATCAGAATATAGTTCAGTTTTTTTTTGGAGTGAGGTTAGTGATAATGAAAGTGTAAATGGTGATGTGAATGTGTCAGAAGAGGTAGGTAATTGTGAAATACCTCAATTTGACGAGTGGAATATGTGTTCTGAGTCATTTGTAGGGGTCAATCAGATAATATTTACAGCAATACAAGGTCCTAGAAATGTAGGTCATATTTTTAAAAATCCTATAGACTTCTTCAGTTATTTTTTTCCAGTTCAGAAAATTTAAAATCTCTAGTTTTGAATTGAATTGCTCATTTTATGTAAATTAGTTTTATTAATAATTTATTTAATGTTTCTATTTATTTGTTATAATAACTTTATTGTCTCCTCTTATAAGGTTCATAATTCAGTCATTTAAGTTATATTATAAGCTTGCAAGTTGGCTTATAACAGCCCAAGAAGGAGGGGATATAATTTGAAATCACTACAAAGAAAAAGTTATACAATACAAAATATAGTGTCATAAATGTATATTGTTAAAGAAACCAAACTATTATATATAACAGTAAGAGCAAGGTATTTAAATGAGTTATCTTATGTGCCTTCTTTCCCCAGCATAATTTTTGTGTGAAGGTCATTTATTGGTTATAACATTATTGACTTTATTTCCATTCTTAACATATTTAATCTAAAAACAAATAGTGTATTTTCCCACTTTATCAAGACCAGTTATTTTTACTAAGCAAATGGTTGATATCAGTTGCTTATTTGGTAAACAGCTTTGTGATAAAATTCATGCTGTATGCCTAAGAACCAGTTCCAACCAGAACCACCAGCCGAGTAGTACGATCAACGGCATCTTTTGCTGCCAGAGCAAGAACTAGCCATCTGGTGACACAGAAATACCTATTTCGTTTTAATCTCACAGAGTCTCCGTTGTGTGCACTCTGCGGTGTGGAGAGCGAAACAATTGAACATATCCTGCTGAACTGCCCTTACCCATTACCTACAAGAGACGTCCTCAGACCAATTGTGACAAAGTGGCAAGATATTCTAGTTAAGAAGAACCTGTGGGCCATAGCATCATATATATATATATATATATTCCTGATATTTAATATTATCCATTGTTTTTCCGTTGCACTGACTTTATGAAGTTAATATTAACTTCATATATATATATATATATATATATATATATATATATATATATATATATATATATATATATTGTAACATTTATAGAATGGGCTATATAATATTATTTAAGAATTGGAAAATAAATTAGAAATAACTCATACAAAATTTAAACAAAAATTCATTAAAAGATTGGTTAGGTTAAAATTGAAACTAAATTCTGGTAAAAGCCCAGGAATTGTAAACAAGGTTTTTGAACTGGAAATGTATTAGGAAATTTGTTATATCAAATAACCTAACACATAAATTAAAATAAGATAATCTAATAATAGTTATGTGTAAACAAATTTGTAAACTGTAGGAACATAGGGCTAAGTAATTACTTGAAGGAAAAAGTGAAAAAACGATTGTAAACAATGTAAGGTTATGTTTATGAAAGACCAAGCAAAACACACACAATTCGGAAATATCACAAAAGTAAAACACAAAGACACTTCACACACTAATAATATTAATAAAATAAACACTGGAAACTTTATTAAGGATCGGAAAATTAAAACAGTAAGTTTCAACCAAATTAACGAAATAAAAACTGGTGAAAATAGTTCGTTGACATTAACAGCTGTAAAAACATGTGTGAAAGTCTAGTGGAAAGAAATCGAACCAAGTTATAACCCATATGTGTTTTTTGGAGAAGAAAGCCGCCATATTGGTAACATTTTAAAAGAAAAAAAAGGGACGCGTAGTTAGAGTTGAGTTGATTCTAGCGTGGGTGACGCTACGAGAGGAAGCAGACCTTGCTGACCAGTCAAAATTCTATTTTTTTGGAAAGAGTTCGTCTAAATTATACAGTTTTGTGAGTAAACTTGGCCAGATTAAACAGGAATAAGAAAATTGAAAGAGTTAATACAGTGAAAATATAATTTGAAAGAACTAAAACGGATTTAAGTGTGTGAATTGTTTAAATTGGAGAGAACGGGAATTTACGTAAGCGACCAGCAAAATTTTGATATTTATTAATTTGAGTAATAGCGCTATAAAATAACTTTAGTGGACTTTTAAGGTAATAGAGAAGTTTAAATTTGTATATTAGGATATATTATAGTTAATTAATAGTAAGAAATAAATCCAGTTCAAATAGTTTAGCCTTTTTGCATTTTCAAAATTTAATATTGTTTGTTCAAAATTTATTTAATTAACCTAAGAATTTCTAAAAATATAGCCCATACTATAACCCCGAGATATCAAGAGATCTTAAACTAGCCAAGGGTATAAAAACCTTGTAACTCAAATTTAAAGAATCGAATTTTAGTATATTGTGTTAAAACTTGTTAAGTTGTAAATTTTTGTTTTGGTGTTTAGATGTTGAAATGAAATTGTTCTAATAAAGTTTTGAATTGTTCCTGAGTAGTTTTTTTTTTGGTTATTAAATAGAAATAATATATTTTCATTTAATAAAATAAAAGTACATTGTATTGTGTTTTATAGAAACTTTACATTTGGCACACCAACGTGGGGTACGATTATTAGAAAAATAATAATAAAGAATAAATTATTCAGGAGTTTGTGTTTTTAATAAGAAATAAAATATCTTATAATAAAAAAAAAAATTTATTTAGAGGGATTTTGAATCAAAATTAATTTAGAACTTTTTATATATAAACATTTGAACTGGAAATAGATTTAGAAAAATTTTGTAAAACCAAACACTGAGTTGAATAGAATCAAGGCTAGGTTTATAGTATATATAAAAAATTGTTTATGTTTGTATAATAAGTTACTTACAGCTAAAAAAAAAAAAAAGAAAATATTATAGGCGAGCTGGTAGTTGTAGGGGACCAGGAAAAAGGGACAAGTTTGGAAATGAAAGAAATGGAAGGCACAGATATGCCAATAGGAGACATTGAGGTAGAAGAAGCTAGGGGACTACCACTGATGCAAACCCAACAGAAAAAGGGAAATAATGAGAATGAAGATTTAAGGGAGATGATGAGATCTCTCATGGAAATGAGCCGAAAAGGAAAAGAGGAGATGAAAGAAATGAGTGAGAATATGAATAGACAATTAGATAAGATGGACGAATTAAAAAAGGAATTAAAGGAGAATATAAACGAAGTAAAAGGAGAGATAAAGGAGGAAAATAAGGAGATGAGAGAAGAGATGAACAGAGGATTTGCCTCAAGTAGGTTGGAAATGAATAGGTTGGATAAGAAATTCGAAAGCCTAAAGGAAGAAAATAGGAGAATGATAGAGGATATGAGGGAACAGTGGAGAAAAAAGAATAATGCTGTAGTAGAGGATGAGAGAAGAGACTTAGAGGAGAAAGATGGAGAATTAGAGGAGATTAAGGAAAATTTTGAGAAAACAAATGAAATAATAGCTGATGAGATAGAAATTAATAAAAAAGAGATAGAGAAAGTCGAATATATAACAAAGAAAAACACAGAAGAGTTAGGAGAGTTAAAATTAAGAAATGAAGTAGGAAAGATGGAGGTACTGCCAATAAAAAATATAACAATTCAAACCGCAACTAAAAGGAACACTGAACAGATTAATAAAATGAAAATGGTAATAGGAGAAATGGAAGGAGTTAAATATCCGTTTCAATGCATAGTGGTACAAAGCTTGTTGAGAGAAATGATCATAGGTACGGATATGTTAATGGATGTGGAGGCACAACTCAAGTTTGGAAAATGGGAAATGGAATTTAAATATGAGAGAAACACAGAAAATAGAACTTATGAAGCAGATGAAAGATACAATGGAGATGTAAACGGTGTTAAGGCAAGGACAGGCGTGGGGACAAGAAAAGAGCATGGTGCCCACAGTCAATCGGAAAACTAAGACCATAGGAAACCCAGGAATAGAAATTAAATAGAGGAAACAAGTTTACAGGCATTAATAGACACAGGCAGTAAAATGACAGGTATCAAGGAGAAGTCGAGAGAAAGGAAAATAACAAAGGATAATAAGATGGAAACAACGGGAATGACTCAGGATATAAAAGTATTAGGAGAAGGAAGCGAATGTAGGAGGGATAGATAACAAATAAACCGGAAATGACAATGGACCAGAAATGACTTAATAATTAAACAAACACTTGAAAAAAAAAATAAAGAAAGAAAAAATATATAAATTTAAATAAAATAGGAAGGGAGATATTAAATATAGGTAAAGGAAGCAATATGAATAGACTCTAGGTGATTATGTGTATAAGAAAACGTTAGCAGGAGATACGTTGTAAGGGATGGTAACTATATCTATGATAATTTATTAGAAACTTCGTCGAATAATGAATAAAGATAAAATTATGTATATTTAAACTTCGTCGTATTGTAAGGGAGAATCTGCGTTGATAAATAATGGAACTTCGTCGTATATATTATAAAAGAAATATGAATCTATGATAATAAATATTAAAGCATCGTTGTAATAAAAATATGGTAATTGTGTATTTAAACTTCGTCGTATTGTAAGGGAGAATCTGCGTTGATAAATAAGTATTAAAACAAAATTTATATTCGTTGATATAGGGACAGTGTAATCGAAGGAGCTATAGATATGATCAAATAGAGGATATAAGATTGCAACCTTTAAAAATATTAGATGTTAAACTTCATACAAAATAAACTGAAATGATATAAGAAAATAATTGAACTGGATGAGCATAACAATATAAAAAGGGGAAATATAATTTGGAAAAAGGGGAGTTTGAAAATAAAATGAAATATATAAATAACGTCGATAATATGTGAAATAAAATAAATGTCTACGTGAATAAGGGTGTTAATGATGTTGATGTCGTCGAAAATATGTTAAAATAAAATAAATGTCTACGTTAATAAGTGGAGGTAAGGTGAATTACCGTCATATATATATGTAACAAAGTATATAGTATAATAAAGAGTTTTAAAAAAAAAAAAATAATAATAATAATAATAATAATAAAATAATAGTAATATGAAATTGGGGTTAAATTTAATATAGTTGTGTTCAGATAGAGTTGATAGATTTATAACTGAAGTGAGGTTGAGGCAAGGTCAAGACAAATTAATTTTAATTGAAAAAAAATTTATGATGAATAGTTGGGAGGATGCGAAAAAAGAGATAGTAAATAGAATAATAAATAACAACATATAAAATTAATGAAATAGTATTATGCGAGTTTTAAACTAGTATAAACCATGTAAGACAAGTAGCTTGAAGTTTTCAGCTCAGTATTTGATTGGTAAAGAGTTAAGATAAAATTGTATTATAGAATTAAGTATAAATGGACGAAAGTGGACAGATGAAGGTATAAATGACTTTTAAGTGGACAATTATAAAAGTGGTAAAGACAATGGACAATAAGTTAGCCAAAGTGTTGAGGTAAAACGTACTCAATAAAAATGTGTTCAGGTAGTTATTAAATAAAATGTACAAGTAGGAAATAAATGTAAATTTAAATTTAATTTAAAAAAAAAAAAAATATATGTATATTTAAGCAAGCTTGTAAAATGTAAAAAAATTGTGTAATGTAGATATTAGGATTATTTTTTTTTGTTTAAATTAAATTAGGGGACATTGTAACATTTATAGAATGGGCTATATAATATTATTTAAGAATTGGAAAATAAATTAGAAATAACTCATACAAAATTTAAACAAAAATTCATTAAAAGATTGGTTAGGTTAAAATTGAAACTAAATTCTGGTAAAAGCCCAGGAATTGTAAACAAGGTTTTTGAACTGGAAATGTATTAGGAAATTTGTTATATCAAATAACCTAACACATAAATTAAAATAAGATAATCTAATAATAGTTATGTGTAAACAAATTTGTAAACTGTAGGAACATAGGGCTAAGTAATTACTTGAAGGAAAAAGTGAAAAAACGATTGTAAACAATGTAAGGTTATGTTTATGAAAGACCAAGCAAAACACACACAATTCGGAAATATCACAAAAGTAAAACACAAAGACACTTCACACACTAATAATATTAATAAAATAAACACTGGAAACTTTATTAAGGATCGGAAAATTAAAACAGTAAGTTTCAACCAAATTAACGAAATAAAAACTGGTGAAAATAGTTCGTTGACATTAACAGCTGTAAAAACATGTGTGAAAGTCTAGTGGAAAGAAATCGAACTAAGTTATAACCCATATGTGTTTTTTGGAGAAGAAAGCCGCCATATTGGTAACATTTTAAAAGAAAAAAAAGGGACGCGTAGTTAGAGTTGAGTTGATTCTAGCGTGGGTGACGCTACGAGAGGAAGCAGACCTTGCTGACCAGTCAAAATTCTATTTTTTTGGAAAGAGTTCGTCTAAATTATACAGTTTTGTGAGTAAACTTGGCCAGATTAAACAGGAATAAGAAAATTGAAAGAGTTAATACAGTGAAAATATAATTTGAAAGAACTAAAACGGATTTAAGTGTGTGAATTGTTTAAATTGGAGAGAACGGGAATTTACGTAAGCGACCAGCAAAATTTTGATATTTATTAATTTGAGTAATAGCGCTATAAAATAACTTTAGTGGACTTTTAAGGTAATAGAGAAGTTTAAATTTGTATATTAGGATATATTATAGTTAATTAATAGTAAGAAATAAATCCAGTTCAAATAGTTTAGCCTTTTTGCATTTTCAAAATTTAATATTGTTTGTTCAAAATTTATTTAATTAACCTAAGAATTTCTAAAAATATAGCCCATACTATAACCCCGAGATATCAAGAGATCTTAAACTAGCCAAGGGTATAAAAACCTTGTAACTCAAATTTAAAGAATCGAATTTTAGTATATTGTGTTAAAACTTGTTAAGTTGTAAATTTTTGTTTTGGTGTTTAGATGTTGAAATGAAATTGTTCTAATAAAGTTTTGAATTGTTCCTGAGTAGTTTTTTTTTTGGTTATTAAATAGAAATAATATATTTTCATTTAATAAAATAAAAGTACATTGTATTGTGTTTTATAGAAACTTTACATTTGGCACACCAACGTGGGGTACGATTATTAGAAAAATAATAATAAAGAATAAATTATTCAGGAGTTTGTGTTTTTAATAAGAAATAAAATATCTTATAATAAAAAAAAAAATTTATTTAGAGGGATTTTGAATCAAAATTAATTTAGAACTTTTTATATATAAACATTTGAACTGGAAATAGATTTAGAAAAATTTTGTAAAACCAAACACTGAGTTGAATAGAATCAAGGCTAGGTTTATAGTATATATAAAAAATTGTTTATGTTTGTATAATAAGTTACTTACAGCTAAAAAAAAAAAAAAGAAAATATTATAGGCGAGCTGGTAGTTGTAGGGGACCAGGAAAAAGGGACAAGTTTGGAAATGAAAGAAATGGAAGGCACAGATATGCCAATAGGAGACATTGAGGTAGAAGAAGCTAGGGGACTACCACTGATGCAAACCCAACAGAAAAAGGGAAATAATGAGAATGAAGATTTAAGGGAGATGATGAGATCTCTCATGGAATATATATATATATATATATATAGATAGATATCGTGGAAATCGGGCCATTGGCTATAGTTAAGCTGGACGCCTGCACGAAGAAGTATGCTGTATGCCTATTTCCTGACATTAAAAAAAACAGTTATTTTACTATTAACTTTGTTTTTGAAAAATAAATTTGAGAACTGTTCAAGCTACACTGTACAAAATAATAATAATAAAATTAATATTTTTCATTAAAATTGATTTAAGAATGATTATTTGAGAATACTATTCAGTTCAGTAGTAAACTTAAGCGATTAGGGTGCTGAATTTTATGGTTAACATTAGCTATAGTCTAGTCTTTTTTCCTTTGAGTGCTAAGATTAATTCATATATACAATTATCTGCATTTCCAACTTTTCAAATGAGTCTGTTCCAAATGTTTGGACAAATCGAGATTACTCTAAGTTCTACAAAATGCTACAATGAGCTACTCTACTTTCATAAACATGTTAGTTTTCGACATTAGACAAACATTAAAAATATTTCAAAATCTTGTTGTTTTTAATGACGAGCTGGTTTTTAATCACTTATTACACTTTGAAATAACTTGCGACCAGACATTCTATTATTATAAGTTGTTAAATTATTTACTTCCAATTGGAGGAAAAGTTTTTGTCTTATGACTTCTTCAGCCTCACATTTCTGTCGCTAGGATTGCTGCAGTTGTGCTTTTTGGTACCAATGTTTGAAAGTTAGAAATGATGTGATTGAAGAGTACATGTGATCTGTGTCGTGTTTGTTCATTTAGGATGTCATTTTTAAGCGTTGCTATGTTTGTATATTTCATATTGTTTAAGTGTGTTTAATTTATGACCTTTGTTGCATGTGTGGAGGATGCTCATGTTATTTTCCATACTATTGCTTGAGCGTTTAGTGTCCATGAGGTGATTTGTGAAGGTGGATTCAATAGTAGTTAGTGTGCAGTGCATTTGTGTTCTTTATGTCTTTCGGTAAAATATCTGCCTGTTTGTCCAATATAGAACTTTATTGCAGTTGGTGCATTGTGGTTTGTATATTCCTGGGTTATTGTAAGTGTTGGTGTTGTTATTATACCAACTACAATGCAGGAATATACAAACTACAATGCACCAACTGCAATAAATTGGATATTGGACAAACAGGCAGATCTTTCGCCAAAATATATAAAGAACACATAAACGCACTGCTTACTAGTATTGAATCCACCTTCCCAAATCACCCCATTGACACACACTCATGCAATAGTATGGAAAATAACATGAGCATCCTCCACATAACCAAAAAAGGCCACAAATTAAACACAATAGAACAATATGAAATATACAAACATACCAACACACATAAAAATGACACCCAAAATGAACAAACATGACAAACACCACATATACTCTTTGATAACATCATTTCTAACAAAAATTGGTACAGAAAAGCACAACCACAGCAATACTAAAGGCAATGTGAGGCTGAAGAAGTTGTAAGACAAAAACGTTTCCTCCAAAATATAAGTTAACAATTAAACAACTTATATTATAGAATGTCTGGTCGCAAATAATTTCAAAGTGTAATAAGTGATTAAAAATATTTTATAATTCTTGCCTAGTTCTAAAACAAACCACATGGTAATGCCAAATAAAAGCCACTATTAAAATTTAAGAATTGGCTTTTTTTATTTCTTCATGATCAATGAAACTCTTTCAACATAATTTTAGGACCAAGAATATTAAAACGATATCAATCAAAAACATTTTAGTAATAATAACATGAAAATTTTTTTAATGTAATTCTAAAACTTAATTTTTATCTTTACTTACCAGGATAAATCTCTGGCCCCACTGTTTCATCCCCAAACAGCTGATGTGTTGTCTGTAACAACATAAAATAGTGTTTCAGAATATACTGTATACAACGCCAAATCTTTTCTAGTGTCGTATTATACTCTCTCTCTCATTAAGACTTCAGCTGCCAATTGACCCGACGACCCAGTAGATTGAACCAAATACCATCGGGCCAGTAGGCCCGACAATGGTGTCTAGTACCGTTTTATGTTTATTACTTCTACTCAACCGGTGTTTCTACTTTTGGAAAAATGAATGTAGGCCTACAGTATTAAACAACAAGCTACACACTACTTACAGATATAATTATGATGGTTTTGTTTAATAGATAAATGCTGACGGCATCATGTTATTCTAGAACCTTTTTGTCGGGAGTTACGGCCCGACACACTTATTTGTTAATTAACAATTTTAGTGAAGTTGAGTTGATTATTCCAACCAAAAACATTGGTTTATTGAAAGAAGTTTATCTTTAAATAGTTCAATAATAAAATTAATAATTTTGAATGACGTAATATATTGATTTTTACTATTTTTTCAAAATTTCACAAAACCTAAAAAATGAGTGAAATATTGACTAAATATTTAGATGTAAATTAATTTTTAAAAAAACGGACTCGGTTGAAGTTAAGTACAAACATTGGTACACTAAGATAAATTCGTTCTAAGAAGCAAATTAAAACGTAAATGCCTTGGTGATAAGCGCCGAAACACTTTTCTTGCCAGTCAGCTTATTAGTGGGTAACTGGAACATGAAATTCTGGTTTTGTTGTTTATTTTTTACACATAAAAAATATTAAGATGGTGTTGCAGAGATAAGAAAAAATAATTACCTCAAAACAATTAACTCAACAGAGTTTATTTAAGTATCCTTTACGTTATAAAAAAACTATGTTGGGCCAATTGGCCTGACATGTGTTTTTTTATATATTATGATAAGAAACATATTTTCATACTTAGTTACAATAGAGGAACTGAAAATAAGTACACATTATTTAAAAATGAGGTGAAAATATTTAGGTAATTCTCCAGGAAAATGAGGAATAACTAACTCAAAATTTATGTAGAGTTTAAACATACAAATTTTCAAGCAAAACATTTTACTTTACAATAAATGTTTTTTACTTTCAATAAAAAATTGGAAATTCATTCACTGTCTAATATCACATTTTCCCTAACAGTTTAAAGCGATATTTTTTACCTTTGAATAGCAGATAACTCCAAACAACAAACATTTGATAAAGATGGACGGTGTCTACGTGAAGGTTTTACTGTAGAATAATAGCTGAGAAAACCACTTTGAAGAAATCTGAAGAATGGTGAAAACTGATAATGAGAAGGCAGAACACAATGCCAAGGTTCTGGAAGAACTGATCAACTGATTTGTTTGGAGATGAGATGATGACGATGTAATTTATCTTAACTGATAGTAACGATTTGCGTTTTATAAAGTAAACTTTTACTTCTTTAGTAAATATATTTTAATAACAATGTTTCTTCACAATTGTAAAGTGAACAATTACTTACATGAATGTTAGTTAGTGCTTACAATTATCTGCTAATCTTAAACAGTAAGTGGTATTTTATTTTTTTTATAAATGGGCCAATACCTAAAATTTTGGATTCTCAAATTTTTTTACATTCTTGATTCTTTCTCAAGTTATATAGGCCTACATAATATTTTCTAAGAATGACTTAAGTTAACGTCTTGGTCATAGAGTCTTTTAAAAGTAGCGTTTTAATGCAATAAGCTACACAAAACATCCGACCTTGATTTATGAAATAGAAATTTCTGAAAAGGTGACAAACATATTGGATAGAAGTACATATTTATTTAAAATTACAAGTATGAGCTTCAGTTCACAATTACAATATAACTTCAGCAATAGCCATTTAAGTATGTATAACTGCAGAAATTGGAACTACCTTCTCTTTGTGTTTTGTTTTGACATATATGAAGTGGTGGCGGTCAGAGACAGGAGGAGAGAGAGAGAGAGAGAGTGTGTGTGTGTCAAGCCTTCCCAAGTGAGAGTGAGACAGCAGAACGTGAAGAGTGGTGACAAACGACCCTGAAATGCTCCAGATTATCTTTGTTGTTGTGTCATAAATAATAATATTTTCGTGATCTCAAATAGACATTTTCTTTAATACATTCAAAGCAACTAATACTTGAATATGGTATAATTGATAATTAATTATATTTTCTATAAATTACACCATACTTGGATTTTAACAGTTAAAAACACACAAGAATCAGAATCAGCACTTTAATCAATACAGAATTGAGATCAACGATTCCTTAATACTATTCCTCAAACGACAATTCCTAAAATCGAGAATCGGAATCGGCCATCCCTAATTTTTTTTAGGTATTTTAATTCCCAATAATGATTACAAATAATAATACACAAAAATCAGATGCCACAATCACTGAATTCGCAATTAATCCATACCTGCTGTAAATAATTTAATCTGCAATGGTTAACTTTTCCTCAATAATGTTTTAGAAGTAAGTGAACACAATTTCTAAAAAATTTCAAATGCAGAGTGTCTTTTCAACCAATACACTTTATATTATCAAGCACTTAACATTTTTGAGTGCAAAGTTGTTGAGGATATAACTAGAAGACGTGTGACACCTTGTACAGCTGGAAGTGTGCTTAACTATTCTGTACCCTGAGATAATGACAGCAGCCCCCACTACTTGTGCTATGCAACAACAGGTTAATTTCTGGTCGTCCTAGTGAATTTTTGAATAGTAGCATAGAAGGAATAATGGTTTTACAAAATTAGCTTATAAAGAACACAGTTGCTAATAATAAATACATACCGAAACATCACTTTAATAAGGTCATTCATTATCTTTGTTATTTATTGCTTAAAGCACGATCTATACAGAATTATTTATCCACAGCATTAAATTCAGTAATATTATCACATTTCTCTTTAACCTTCGAGAGGGCGCATAGAGTTTAAAATGGAAGAGGTTTATTTAAGAGTTATGGAGGTTTATTCCACAGAAATACCCTTTAAAATTAAAACGGTTTACGATTTTATATTTGGGTGACTTGACATTTAAATACTATATAAATGCATTGTAAACAATTTTAGACATCATTATTGTAGAATTTTAATTTTCTAAACGTCATATTTCAAACAATATTTTGAATTGTTAAAAAGTGTAAGCAATGTATACTAGACCACTGTTTTCACTACGGAGGGGGGGGGGGGGGAGATGAATTACTTCATCTAAACCTATAAAATATATTATTGTGATGATAGACCCTACATTATAAGAATATGAAATTAATTATAATATTTAGTGAGAATATTTTTATTAAAATAAAATAACCCTAAAAATTAGTGGATGAAAAAAAATATTGGCTATTTATAACACAACAGGTTCTAGCAGAATCTTGCAGTCTTTGTTGAAAAACCAATTCATAATTGTTCATTTCTAAGCCTACTAGTCACTACTAGTGTAGCATGAACATGACCTACTCTCGTGAGAATTGTTTCTTTTTGCTGTTCTCCTTTGCCTTTCTAGTTCAGTATTCCACAGCAGTTTTTGTTTTTTACTAAAAAAAGCTTCTCTTCTGTTGCAAAACTGCACGGTAACAGCTTCCTGACCAATGTTTAGCGGGATTTTCTCTATAACGTCAAAATCTGACAATATTTCAACAAATTGGTCATTTTCAGATAGACCTATTATGCCTTCATTTAAAATTTTATTGACTTCTTCGTCAGGATCATCATCTGGTAAAGAGACTTGTTTTCATCAGAATGATCAAAGAGCTGCCCAACAAAAACTCCGGTAGAAAGTATTAATTGATTTTCTTTTTTTTTGACATCAATTTTACGAATTCCCTCCTCTTCAAATAGAACAACAGTAAAATGTAAAACTTAGATACTAAAAAAGACATACAATATTAAAATAATAATAACAACTAAAACAATAAACTCCACAGTCTTTTGTAATGTAAATAACTACACGAGGAACTAGGCACAAATAACTTACACGAAAGAGGGCTTGCGTACAAAACCTACGCAATCTGACCGAGATTGACAAATATTAAATTCACACTTATGCTACTTGAAAAAAATTACAAAAATAGGTTGGGCCGCTTCCTAGAATGCGGCTTGTGTAGTAACGAGCTGACAACTGAAGAGACGTTTTCATAATGAATAATGATACGCGCAGAGAAAAACTCCGCATGCGCCCTCTCGAGGGTTAATAATTAAAGAAGTAGAAACTCACACTAAATACATTCTTATGATAAAATGCGTATACATGATACAATTATCCTAAATTAGTAAAAGTATAATTTACAAAATGCAAATTGTAGCTACTATCAGTTAAGATAAATTACATCTTGTCTCTGAGTTGGTGATAAGATTTTCCAGACCTCCCCACTGTCTTCTAAATCTTTCCATTATCAGTTTATAAGCTATTATTCTACAGTAAAACCTTCAAGTAACTGACACAGTCCATTCTTCAGCAACTGTTCATTGTTTAGCGGTATATGCTAATCAGAGGTCAAAAATAACGATGCATCAAATTGGTATCCATAGTTACCTAACATTTATTCTACACAATACGTGAGAATACTTACTGGTGATTCCACTACTACAATGGACACAAGCAGTTAAACTCTCTCTAGGCTTGCTTTTATCATGTCCACATAACTTACAAATTGTAACTTCTTTTTCCTCATCTTCAGTGCCATCTCCATCACTTGATGAATCACTGAAAATATACAAATAATATGAATTTAATCATTTTTACACACACAGAAATTATTGTTAAATAAAAGCAGTTGGCTTGTGAATCAGGTACAAGTATAGTTTTTTAAAAAACTGAATATATTGACCCTTTGCACGCGTATATCGTGATTTCTCGTAAGGCTGAAATTCCTGCTAGCGCGTATTACGGGAAATCACGTATTTACAATATTTTGTATATGAAAGTCCTAGTTGTTTGCTTAAAGTCCATTACAATGTGTGACAATGTTTGTTTGGTGTAAAACAACTCCTCTGCTACCTTTATTGTTCTCGACCACTTGCTACCGATTCACATTCTGTTATTTTAGCCACCAGGCGCCATTACGTGGTCTATGACATGACCGTCATGCGGGTATGACGGGATCTCGGCAGGACACAGCGTCTGCCAACTGTGTTGTATTTTGTGTTCGCATTGTGATTACTATAGTTGTTTACTGTTTACGTTTGTTTGTACTGTAAGAATAATTTATTGTTTATGATTTTGTGAATAATAATTTTAGTTACTTTAATTTTATTTTAAATGGATTTATTGATATCTTGAATTAGCTAAATATGTTTACATCTGTAAGTAAATTTTGAATGATTAATGTGTAAAAATATAAAAATTTATAAAAATAACTAGTTTATAATTTTTTTTGTTCAAACACATCTTTAGGAACTCAGAATTAAATAGAACTTTGAACATTTTGCAAAAAAGTTTTTTTTACCTAATAGCACATAATTTGTTAGTTGCCCTTTATATGACCCGCATGCTAAGGGTTAAAATTTTTGTTGACGTAATCCATTTTAGAGGTGTATGTAGTGTTTTATAATTATAAGAAATTACATTGTAGCTATGTTTATTTGTGAACTATTGTTGTTATTGTAGGTAATTTTACTTATGTACCTATGTATTGTAGGCCTGAAGTCTATAACGTATCCGTTATTGAAACGTTGTGTGTGTAAATAAATTAGTTGTATGTTACTCGCAAGTCAACTGCTTTTATTTAACAATATAGTATTTAATATTTCATGCTTTTTCAATACTATTTCAATATACAAATTCATAAATAAAGGAATAGAAATTGCATTAAAGGAAAACCACATAGGCTGCAAAATTTATTACGTTTTTGACAAATGTGATTATTATTGCCCAACAATTTTAAAAACTAGTAGAAGAAATAAAACAGTAGACAAGTAATACTGGAATAAGCAGACTGTCAAATTTTTCTACACATAACAATCAGAGTTTTATGCTCTTGTATTATACCAATATCACATACAGTTCTTGTATTATCACATACAGTTTGAACTCAAATACAAAATGAAGATAAATTTCTACTTTTCTCAATTTAAATTGTAGATCCCCCTTGGAAGCAGAATGAAATAATGGTAACTCTAAACCTACCTTTTTGCCTAACTAAAGAAGACCCCCAGGAGGCACTTCGGCGAGAGTCACTGGAAATGATTCAGAATCTGTACCCAGACTCCGTTCAAATCTACACCAACGGGTCAGTAGATCTAGTCCAAGATAAGTAAAGAGCAGGCTACTATAACCACTTCACCAAAGAAGAATATTACATACCAGCAATTGCAGCCTCCAGTGTCGATGCAGAGTGGCTGGCAATAAATTCAGTCTTGGTAAACTGCCTTCAACTACGAGCAGAGAAATTCTGTCGCCTTGCACATAATAGAGAACCGGAAACCAGGAAGCTACTCATTCAGATTAGAAAAAATAACAAATTTACTCAACACTCTCAGCAAAGATGAGAAACAAATACAGCTCCAGTAAATCCCCTCACACTGCGGGATCGACGACAATGAAAAAGCAGATACGATCACCAAAAACAAGCAGCGGAAATGGGTCCAGTCTTCTTACCACAGTACTCTCTAAAGAAATGCCTGAGTGCTATGAAAACATCAGTTAGAAGAAAATGGATCTACCGTTGCAGAGAAGAAACCAAAGGTAGAAACCTCTATGACATTCAAAGAAAACCAAATGATTTAGAAATGTATCAAGGGGTTCCCAGATTTACAGCCGTCTTTGCAGCATGAGCAAGAATCGGACACATTGTGACTGAGACCTATCTCTTCAGATTTAATCTGAGTGAATCTCCACTCTGCCCTAACTGTAGAAAAGTGGAGGAGACTAAAACATATCCTCCTTCGATGCTCCTCACCAATTCCACCAAGAGCAGCTCTGCTGTCTACGCTGGGAAGCCAGGGAAACATCAAAACAATATTGATCGATAAACAGTTTTGGACTTTGGCTGCAGTAACTTATTATGGACATCGGACCATCGGAGTCACATGACCCTGGACGTCCGCAGTAAGAAGAAGTACAAATTGTAGATCCTTAAGAAATTGTGTAAATTACAATAATAACAAATCTCAATAAGTTTTGTACTAAATGGTGTTCAACATAAATTTTTCTCATGAAAGGTATATTGTGGAAGACATTATTAAATATTATATTCTTATAAAATTTATGCACACATTATTATTGGTTAAACAGTATGTTTTGTTTACTTCACTATAAAAAGCATTCAAAAACAATCACTATAATCAAGTGTGCCAGTTTGCATTCTCTCACTGTATCTGAGTACTTAAAATAAAAACTGTTACACTTTATTACAGTGAATGTACAATTCTGTCCCTACCAGAAAAAATAACATATTTAACTTGAATTTATCTATTATTCAATTTTAAAACAGTATAATTTGAATTGTCTTGATTTATTTGTATCAAACACCGTAATCATGCAATGATCTGTAAACATGTGAGACAAACCACAGACTTTGCACACAAAATAATAATGACTATGTACTACTCTGTGTAGCATTTATTGTAGAGATAATATCAAATATTGAACCTAGAGTGCAATACAATACGCAAAAAATTAAACATACGGTAATGCTAATCTGTGAGAAATGATAAAGCGTTCATATATGGGAATACTCCCGCTGGCCGTTGCACAATCTCACATACTGGTATGTGAATAGAAAGTATTTTATAAACAATAGAAATTTTGAACAAGATATACGTAAGGAGAGTGTGAGCTAATAAGACCGGCATACCTTGAATCCTCTGAAGAACTGGAATCTTCACTTTCCGACTGGCTGCCATCAGAACCACCAGCTAATATAACCTGTCTCTCATTAGGCTTCATGGGACCATACAATACTGTATTGATAGGAAAATACCTCAATTCCTGAGGCGTATACCTAAAATATAATAATATAGGATTATATATAAAAAATTACATACAGCATGTATAAGAAATGATATTAAGATGGTTATATTACATTGCATCTACAACTATACAAAGATTTTTAAAAACACAACTGATTTTTCCAATGATTAAACTTAATAAAATAATGACTTGCCAAACCTATGATCAACTTGATGAGACATAACTTTTTCTAACTTACAAAGCATTCTTCATCAGTGTCTTAAGTTTGCTGCTTGGAAACATTTTCGAGCTAGGCTGCTGCAATTTTAAAGGCAGGTTTTCTTAAACGTGGTGAAAAAGATTTGGGTTTGTTTATTTAATGTTTTTATTTTGAGTCGGTATGTTTGCAAATTCCATTTTGCTCCAATATGTTGCCATAATAATGTTTTTTTTTTTTGCTCATATGAAGAATAATAGTTGAGGTGCGTGAAATGTTCCAGCTTAGTTTCATTATGTGTTAGGTAGAAGAATGAGCCAGTGTCATATTCAACAATGTACATGTAAGAATTTTTGTTGAAAGCTTTGGCCTATGATAAGTACAAAATGTTTTTAGTTTAGTAAAAAATTTATTTAAAGACTGTATACATGTAAGCGTTTGATTATGGTGTGTTTGTATGGACGATGAGTTCATGCATATGCACAAATGCTCGGATACATATGGGACAATCTCTTTAAACAAATTATTTTGTTATATTAGAGAAAATTTTAACAATGATGTTAAAACCAAAAAATTTAATTTTCTGTAACAGGAAATGATTTTTGACCTATTTGAATCATTCTAAATTCCAAATATTTTGAGCTAAATGTATTGCGAGTAATAAAATATCTTTTTATAGCCTTAAAACTTTATTTCATTATTTTTAGTTTGCAAGTTTTCAGTACTTGTTAATAGTTTACTTTACTTTATCCAATGCCTGCCCTTGGCAAAGAAGCCATTCGGCGTCGAGCCTCCCAGTAGAGACGAGACAACTGTGGAGTTATGTTTGCCAGTTCGGGGCACTTTAGCGGATGGTCGCCGTTCATTCTTTCTCCTAGAGATAGGGGACAGATGTCAGTGTCCACCAGACCAAGACGGTGAAGATGTGCCTGGAGGTAATCATGCGCAGTATAAGTACGAAATTGTGTGACGGCAGCCAATCTGTTTAGGTTTCGGGGGAGAGGCCCATCCAACAGTAACGTTTGCCACTTCTTTCCTCTACTTGCCTCCAGGTGAACTGATTTACAGTGTGTCTGACTGCAGTTCCTATATGGCTTTTAGCAGATGTTAAACTGACAAAAGAAATAGGCTGCTGCATGTTTGCTCGTCCTTCGCTTGTCGGCTTTCTCATTACCAGTTATTACCATATGACTTGGGATCCACTGGAGGTGGACAACGCATCCTTCTTCTATGAGTTTTGCAAGACTTTTCCTACCTCCTAGTGTTAAACTGCAGTCAGTGGGAGTGCTGCTGGATAATGCGATAATTGCAGCTTGTGAGTCGATGAAAATAGCAACTCTTCTGCAATTCAGTTGTTCTTTCTCTGTGGCTAGCCTCAGCTCTTTAACAGCTGTTATTACTGCAGCTATCTCACCATCATAGTTGCTTGAGTATATCCCAACTGCTTGACTTTTTTGAAAAAGGTGTGAGTACACGCCTGCCCCGGTTCCAGTGTTCAAAATCATAGAACCGTCTGCATAAATATGGAGCCAATTTTCTTGAGGATATAGTGTATGTATATAGTCTACAGTGCAGCTCATCTGGGTTAGACAGATATTTAGGGGTCGATTGGCACAGTAGTGAAAGATTCATTGTACTTGTTAATACGAAATTTTTTAAAAATAATTAAAATAATGTGAAAAATTGTAATTAACTTATCTAATACTTCTACTGTACATACTAGTTCCTCTTTTTTACTAGTTTAAATTCAATTGAATATTTGTTTAACGTTAATTATGTATTCATTTTTGATTGTAATTGAATATTTTGCTGAAATAGATTTTTGCAGAAGTTAGCAAATTGTGATATAACGCTAACATAAATTATCATCTGAAACAAAGCTAAAGCGAACAATTACATACCCTCTGAAATAATCACAATATTGGCCTGGAATTAATGCCACAGGATAATTTCCAATTTTTGGCAAGGGTTTAGTCATGTTCACTCTCCTACTCTGAGGGAATTGTACTGTCCATGTCTGTAAGTCCAAGGCACAGCGCCTGGTCTCCTGACGCGCTTTGTTCAGGGCTTGGTTCCATGAGACAGCTGACTGGATGGCTTGTTCTTTGGAATCCATTCTGGACTGTCCTTGTTCTGCTCTCCTTTTTTCAGCTATAAACACATTTTTAATATTACATACTTACAGAGTATAAAAAACAATTAATTAAGATATGTTAGATAATACAGGTTTTTAAAAAAATATACAACTTAATACATGAATCTTTTTAGTTATTTGAAATCCAGCTTTTTTAAATCCAACAAAAGTTTCTGATATATTAAAATATATGAAGTTAATATATTACTATTGTAAGTAATTTTATCCACCATTAAGTGCAATGATTTTACCTTGTGTGATGAGGCACCTTTCGGTCACTTGACCATTGATCATATCAGTGATTCGACAATGGTCAAGTGACCGAAAGGTGCCTCATCACACAAGGTAAAATCATTGCACTTAATGGTGGATAAAATTACTTACAATAGCAATATATTAACTTCATAAAGTCAGTGCAATGGAAAAACAATGGATAACGTAAAATATCAAGAATTAAAATATATATATATATATATATATATATATAGTAAACTCCCGATTATCCGTGAGCGGATTAACCGGTTTGTGGATTATCCGGGGTCTGTCATTGTTTTACAAATATCCAATTTTTATTCCAATCAGATTCATGTGTTTAAAATTCCAAACGGTGAATTACGACGTAAATACATATAAGGACCAATAGAAGTTAAGATGAAGGGAATAGATATGTAAATATGTACATACTAATTTTTACATTGAAAGGAAAACATCCCGACGCGGGCCAGCGAAATAAAAGGGTCGAGCAAGAGGGCTATTAATAGATCAGGTAAACAAGGGGTGGGCGGGGTTGACCCTGCCTCGGAGGGATAGGTGTAACCTCCCCTCCTTCCGCGACTCTAGCCAGTTCTACGCCTCATTAGTTACGGGTCAGATGTGAAGTGCTCTTCCGTATTGTCGTATTGTTTTCCTGTGCACTTATTCTTCGCGTGCGTGTGTGTATTTTACGTACAAAATTCAACAATGAGTGAAAAAAGGAAAAGAGTAGTGCTATCAATTCCAGAAAAATTAGAATTGATAAGTAGAAGTAGAAAATGGTGCCTCCGTAAAATATTTAAGCTCGAAGTTTGCAATAGGACAACAAACTGTTTGTGATATTGTGAAACAGAAGTGTAAATTAATGGAGTTTGCAGCCATCTCATAGTTCCTCATCATTGAGGAAAAGAAAAACAATGAAATCCAGCACGTACGAGGCACTTGATTTGGCACTTGTATTGCGGGTGAGCCAAGTGAGAAGTGAAGGTACCCCAATTTCAGGGTCGATTTGTTGCTGCAAAAGCCCAACAATTTTATGAGATGCTTGGTTTAGAGGGCAAGTTTGATGCATCGTCAGGATGGCTGACGCAGTTTAAGCAGCGCCATGGTATACGAGAAATTGTACTCCACGGAGAAAAATTAAGTGGCGACGAACAGGCAGCTGAAGAATTTAAAACTGAATTTTTACAGTTTCTCCAATAAGAAGAGATTGTGGACCATCTCTAGGCCACACGAGAATCATGGTCCCAGTACATTGGCACTATTATAAGAACTACAGCTCCATCAATAGTATGGAAGAAATTAAGATCCGTCTGTGGCATTTCCGTTCCGATGCCATTAATTTCATTAAGGCATCCGGATGGAGTTATAACCACGGACAGTGAGGAAATTGCCAATGTGCTGGCGTTATCGTTCTCAAAATATTCTTCATCTTCTGCATACAAGGACGCTTTCCAGGTGTACAAACGTAAACAGGAAGCCTTACCGTTCACCGTTGGATTGTCAGGAGACACGTGTTTGAATATCCATTTCTCTATCGATGAACTAGAGTCGGCTCTCTCGTCAACGAAGGATTCAGCTCCAGGCCCGGACGATGTTGTATACTCCATGATTAAAAATCTACCACAGTCGGCAAAACTAGTTCTTCTTCGGATATACAATCTTATATTCAGGGAGCACGGTTTTCCCGATGCATGGTTAGAAGTGACTATAATTCCTCTTCTAAAACAAGGAAAGGACAAAACTAATCCCAGTAGTTAGAGACCCATCTCTCTGACCAGCTGCTTATGCAAACTACTGGAGAAGATGGTCAACCGTCGTCTTGTCTGGTATCTAGAAACAAACAAACTTCTTACTAACGTCCAGTGTGGTTCCAGACAAGGACGTTTATCAGTTGACCAATTGGTTTTGTTGGAGTCAGCTATACAGAATGCCTTCATCTTACGACAAACACTGGTAGCTGTTTTCTTCGACCTCGAGAAGGCATATGACATGGCATGGAGAAGAGGAATTTTGAATGTATTGAAATCATGGGGTATACAAGGTAACATTCTTGCATTTATACAAAATTATTTGAATAACAGGACTTTCCGTGTACGTCTAGGAGGCATATATTCCGATTGTTGAGTGTGACGCTGTTTGCCGTTGCCATTAACAGCATCACTTCAAACGTTCAGTCACCGGTCCACTGTTCCCTGTTTGTAGACGATTTTTGCATATATGTGGCTGCTAGAAGTATGGCAACAGCGGAAAGGTCCTTACAATTAGTCATTAACAAATTGCAAGAATGGACCAAATCTACGGGCTTCAAGTTTTCGGCTTCGAAGACCCAGTGTATAGCATTTAGTCGTCGCAGGCAACACCAGGAACCTATCCTTTATCTTGATGGTACGCAGCTTCAGACCGCGGATAATGTGAGATTTTTGGGTCTTTTATTAGATAAAAGTCCGCATGTGCGTGATTTGAGGACCCGGTGCAGCAAGATATTGGATATGTTGAGAGTTCTAAGTGGTACAAATTGGGGAGCAGACAGAACCTGTATGCTCCGCTTCTATCGCGCCATTGTAAGATCGCGCATAGATTACGGCTGTATAGCCTATTCATCTGCTCGACCTAAGGTTTTGAAACTCCTTGATTCAATTCATCATGCTGGTCTTAGACTTTCTACTGGTGCTTTTAGATCAAGCCCAATCTCCAGCCTTCTAGTTGAAACTGGAGAACCATCTCTCTCAGTGCGACGTCAAAAGCTACAAATTTCATATTACACTGGTCTTCGAAGCAAACCTAAACATCGGGCATTCAAAGCAGTTTTTGATAACCACCTCGAGGATCGTTACAATGAGCGGCAACGTTCAACTGCTCCCTTCGGAATAAGAACGTTGCGTATTTTTAGGAATCTAAATTTAGAACTTCCACCTATATTCGAACGATCATCATGCTACATCCCTCCATGGGTAATACAAATGCCAAAATTTGACTTCTCATTGTCCAGGTACCTAAAACACAATACTCCTGATGTTATTTATCGTCAGGAGTTTTTGCAGATCCAACTAACTCACCCACATACTATGACTATATTCACAGACGGTTCAAAACTGGACAATGGGATAGGTTGTGCATTTTATATGGAAGGATAAACCTTCGCTTATGGATTGCCCTCAGCTTGTAGCGTTTTTACAGCAGAACTTTATGCAATTTTTCAAGCTTTAAGATCAATTCCGTCTGCAACATCTAAATATCTTGTATGTTCTGATTCCAAAAGTGCTCTCCAGGCTATTCAGGATATTTACACTAAGAACCCATTAGTTGGAGACATCTTGTGCTCAATACACAGGCTCCAATTACGAGGTATCGAGGTGTCATTTCTCTGGGTGCCTGGTCACTGCGGAATATTTGGAAACACTAAAGCAGATAAAGGAGCAAAATTAGCTACAAGTATGGTACCATCGACACAATGTGTAATGGCATCAGATTTTGTACGCAATGTTAAAACTATACTAGTCTCTGTGTGGAATGAAGAATGGCAAAATGTACATAGAAACAAGCTGAGGGACATCAAAAATACCGTCCGACCATGGAGGACATCTGTTCGTTCGAATCGTAGGGAGGAAGTGGTGGTTACGCGACTTCAAATCGGCCACTCTTTGTTAACACATGGATGGTTGATGCAACATGAGGATCCACCACTATGTCCGTTTTGTAGAAGCAATATTACAATCAAGCATATCCTGCTTGATTGTGATGAGTTAAACGATTTGTATGTACGTTACGATCTTCGAGGTAGTTTAAAGGTGGTTTTAAGGGACGATGTCACGGCTATCGACCGTGTCATCGCTTTCTTACACCACCTGAATCTATTTAATAATATTTAAATTATGTATAATTTTAGTTTCTTTCGTTTAGTTACAATTAGTATTAAACATTTATTTTATTTTATTTTGTTTAGTTGGTTAGTTTTATTTTGAAATAATTATTTAAAATAACTTTAGTTAGACAATGATAACCTTGATAGGTTTTTCGCCTGGAAAAAAAAAATTCAACCTAAATTAAGACAGACCTAATACCAATGAATTCAGTAATAGAGAAATTCATACATTTTTCCTAAAATTACAATTAAAAAACTAAAATCAATTAAATAAAAATAAGAAAACATACATATAAGTTAAAAAAACAATATTTACTAAACTTACATAATTAGAAAACTAAAAATATTAAAAAGTTTAGAGCAATTAGAAAACAAGAATATAATTATTGATTATGTTTAGGCGGCATAAAGAAGCAAAGGCGTTGCTACTTTAAGACCTATTTTGAACTTCTTTAAAGGTCATATCTGTAACAAAATTCAGTGTGTCTCATGAGACATTAAAACAATATGCCTAATCGGTAAAGACAGTGACAGATTTTGTATTGAAATTTTTAAACATACAATAATAATTTTGTTTGATTATCTATCATATTAGATTAAATATTGTATCACATAAGAGTGATTTAGACATGTGAACTGAAAACAATATACCGTCTTTTAAACCTAACCTTTTCAACACCCCCCCCCCCTGTAATACACTTGAAAAATGAACAACCATAACATATCCAAAAGCTAGTTTACCAAAAAGCAAAGGTTTAAAGTATCCTTGCAAAGATACCATAAGTTCTTTGCACATAAGTATACAGTACAACTTTGCACAAAACTAAGAAACTTGTACGACATTTATGAAAATGCTGCACTTAGAGCATATTTAAAATACTGTTACACTAAAAAAAAAGAATGAAAATACTACCATTATCAATAAAAAAAAAACTTATCTTGATACATTATTGAACTAAACTTAGTAATCACTTAAACAATAGTTCTCAGAGAAGACACTGATGAAGATCGACACATAGCGATCAAAAACGTTCTGTCTCAGTAAATTTTAACAAATTTACTAAATTTAAAGTTCAGATAGTCATAAACTATTGTTTAATAAGATTCACCGAAAGTAATGGACTACAAAATTCAAGAACTAAACTTAGGCTAGTAATCTTTAAAAAAATAGTAACTAATATAGTATTACACTTGACAAAGACTGGATCAACTCCTCTGTATTTATGTTTTTAGATATATTAATCAAAATATATTCTAAAACAAAACAAAAATTAAATATCATAAATATTTATATTTGTTGATTCCATTTTCATGTGGGCTACTAGTTTTCACTAAACAATTATAAATATTTATAAACTTGCCTATAGTAGCACTTACTTATATTTGTTGTCAACAAATATAAGTAAGTGCTACTATAAGCAAGTTTATAAATATTTATAATTGTTTAGCATAAATATTTGCTTAAAATATGAAAAATATGTAGAACCTCAATTTACAAATGCATATTAAAAGCATAAACTAAAAGTTTCCTTTAACAATAATTACTACAAAGCTATTTATAACAATAATTTGCTATATAAAGCTATTTTACAATATTGCAGTAAAGTATCCAGTTAGGTTAGGTTGGTTACAAATAAAAAATAAGTTTTCTAAAATCAACATTCTTAATAACGAGTTAGTGTATTTCTAATCAGATACTGTGCAATAAAAAAAATGTCATATTAACAATTCACAATACATTTTGTAAACAATTTCTATAAGTTAATTTGCCATAACTTGAAATGATAATAGATGATAGAGAACTAACTTCAGCAATTGTTTAGTTTTATGTAGAAAAACAACTTTTTTTTTATATAGCCTAACCTATTCCAACCAGATCTTTATACCTGTACTTTAATTTTAATACACCTGTAATGTGGTATGAAAAAGTGGGTTATGCCATGAAGATTCACTTGATAAATAGGATGTTTTGTAAAATGAGGTTATGTTTGTATTGTAATTATTATTGTTTTAACCATTATTATGGTTTGCAACATTAAATATAAATATCTTCTTGTTTAGAGTGTAATTTCAAGTAACACATGTAAAAGCAATGAAATTGGATATATCCGTCTCTGTCAAATATGAAATTGGGTTGCAAAATAAGCACCCAACTTTTGATGCTCATATAATGGCCATATTAGTGTTTTCGGATTACATTAAACTCAACATTAGAATAAAATGTTGACTTAATCATTAATATTGCTTTTTTTAGATATGGCAAGTCCTTTGTTTGCACAATACTGTTGTTGAACATATGAGGAAGATGTTCAGACTCAACAATAGCTTTGTCCATGACTCTCAGCAATGAACAATGCTCTGATTGTGTGGAATTTAGCTGCTCAGAGATATCAATAAGTAAAAGTGTCACTTATTTTGGCAAGTTAAACTGATAAATAAATGTTTATTAAAAATCCTTGAGACCTACAACCCAATAATTGCTATTCCTAATGTTATAGATGCTTCAATTTCAAATTATTACTGTTGAAAAATTTAATATGTCTATGCACATATGTTAAGAGTAAACAGATACTAGGCCGGGTGAAAATTTGGTTGTTGTAATCATAAGTTGGTTAAATCATAATTAATTATTTATTGCTGAAAAGGTTAGGTTTTGTCAATGAAACAGTTTTAAAAAGCGTCAACATAGTAAGTTAATAGTTTTCTTTAAATAATTACTAAGGGGTAATAAAGTCCATTGATATTTTTTACATATAATACAACAAAATACACTAGCCAGACCTAGCATTCTAAAGTTAAAGATTGATAAAAGAACTTTAACAACAGATACAGATGTTGATACAGATTTTTAGTTTTTTTTACAAAATTTGAATTAGAAAAATTGATTATACAGCTCAATTCATTACGAGTTTTGGACTGGCTCAAGGAGTATGGGGTCTAATGTTAATATTCATAGTACTGTACAAATTTTGTTATGAATGTATTACATTCTACTTTTTAAATAATAGATTAACGGAAAACTCAGTTTCAGGAAAAAATCATCTATTTGTGCAAATTCGAACAAAAAGTATTAAATAACTAGAAATATTTATTGTCACAAATTTTTTTTTAAAAAATTGAAAAATCAAAGCACATTTGCTATATCAGTAACATTTATATTTATTAACATTGATTTCTTTTTGTGATATTTTATATGATCATAAACTAAAAAACAGGTTTATATTAAAACATTCGAACATATTACTGGTTAGTCACATTTTCCTCTAGTAGCATTTACTTTTTGGTTCAATGAGAAAGGCTGTTTCAGAAGATGAAACATTGTTAGTACAGAATGTAATGATCTGACCCATAAGAATTGCGGTCTGAGTTGAAAATGGAATACATCTCTCGAAACACCTGCCCTCGTTAACCCATAGTGTCCTAAGAACAAAATATGCTCATCATGACATTTTAGGAGTAGAGGTTATACAGATAACATTAGCTCATCATGAATGTTCTTGTTGGTTGTTTGCAACAAGGGAGTTTATTTTTTGACATATAAGAGTAGACCTCTGTATAGTCTAGGTGATATTATTCGCGTTTTGAAACTTGCTGCAGATAAAGATATATATTTATTTCTCTCAAGTTTTCCTAGAAACATAATTTCTAGACATGATAAACCTGTCATCAGTTTTTTGTCAAATGGACGTTTTTGCTCAGTATAGTTGTAACTCGATGACAGCCAGTATCGGATGACAGATTAGTATCATACTGTTTGAACAAAGAAAATCGGCAGTTTTCTGCAGAATTTATTGAAATTGTAAATTAAAAAGCTATTTAATGTAAATATTTTGTATAATTGGTGTGTTTTGTATAGATCCGAAGTCAATAACAGTAGGAGCCCAGAATCTAACGAAAACTTCAAACAGTAAATAATTTCCAATTTGTTTTTACTAATTATGATTACAAATAATCAAGTAACAAATATTAAACTAAGGTATAAGATAATAAATAAAAAATTGCATACATAAAATATATAATATTTAGTGCTTATTAGTAAGAATGCTTTTGTAGCGAACTATAACTCAATTGATGCGAGGAATTAATTCATACCTGTTGGGATACTTATGACACGAATCATTTATTCTGAAATAGGTTAAACCAAAACTTTAGTGCTATTATAGACAAATGAGACACATCAATGTACATTCGAGTGTTTTGTAAAAAACTAGTAGCTCCAGTAGATGATCAAATCAAATAACATTTTTATCTTATAAAAGTAAAATAAGCAAGACAAGTTAAAGTCAAATCAATATAATCAACAAAAATTTCATAATTTTATATTGTTTTAACTAATATTGTAATTGATAATTTATATTCAAATGTTTACTTAAAAATAATTTTTTGAAACTGATCTTTGATAGAGATTCGTTTTAACAAAAATAGTTAAACTGATATATTAAATATTTCATAGCTTTAGTTTTTAGTACAAAACTAGTAGCTCAAGTGAAGATGGAATTAAATAATATTATAGTTTTTTGTTGGGTAAAATTTTACAGCTTCAAAAATATATCAATCTAGACAAAATAAAATTGATAATCACAAAAAATTTATTGAAACCTGCATATAATGCTACAAAAAGTAAGGTCTAAAATTTCAAATTATAAAACATACAACTTTAAGGAAATTAAAAAAAATAGGGTTATGTTTATCTTTCTAGAAATTACAATACTAATTTTATAATAAAAGCAATTGTATATTAACTTTCTTTCACCCTTAATACAAAAACATTTTTAATAAGATGCAACTGTCAAGGTTATTACTAATTTTAAAGTCATACCTACTACAGTATTAAAAACACAATCAATAACTGTTCCCATTTAATTGCAGTACTGATAACTGTATTTTATTGCTTTTCTCATAAATTTATTTGTAAGCAGTATAGAATTGACAATTAACAACTTTATGTGAATGTACACAAACACAGTAAGAATAGTCTACATAATTTGCAATCAGCCGGTTATCAGCTGTTAAAAATATCAACCTAAACCCACTCAACATGCTGAACTCTAAATAAAGGGTCCTACCTCAAGGTAAAAAATAACCTCTATGTAAGAGAATGGCGCAACCTACGTCATTACACGGGCACTAGAAATGTGTGTTAAGTACAGAACCGTTGTCATATTTTAAAATTTCTCAACTGTAATATTTGAAAAATCAAATTACAGTATAGAAGTCAAAATATGTAATTACTGTTAATTATATTAAGCCTATAGTTTAGTATATCTAAATCCTTTGTAGAACTCCTAATCCAGGTACTTTTACTTGAAACATACAAATAATATTTAAAGCAAATAACAAGTGAATACCTTCATTATATGAATGATTAAGAACAATACTTCCAATATTAATTTTACAGTCTCATGATAATTACAATTTTGTGAATTTAAATTTAGTAATAATACTGGTTTTATTTTAAATTCCTTAAAAAATAGAAAAATTAAACTAACCTCATTTCTTCAAAACATTTTTTCCAATAATTATGTTTTTAGGTCAATTCACAACATAATGCATGAATATTTTTTTCCAAAGAAAAATCTTTTTATGAAATATAAGTATTTTTTTACATAATAACAAAGTTAAAAGTACCTTTTATAATAAAAATCACTGTGTTTACATGATTTTCCCTGACAATGGCTTTATCAGTGACTTTATGGAAGCCAAAATCTGCCAAATAGGATTAAGATAAAAATCAGGAAAATGTTAATAAAACAATTTTTTTTTAGAAAACTACAAATGCATTTATTGTACTAAAACACTTAAATTTCATTAATCTTTTTTTTATTGTTGGGTTAGAAAGCAAGTGAAATAAAGGTGAAGAAACATGTTAGCTTTATTAGAAAAATAGGTCTCTACTAAGAAAAACAATTTGCAGAATTAAAAGATGCCTGCCATTCTAACAGATGAGCCAAAGCAAAATCAATAACGTTTAATTCCAAAGCAGCCTAGCCAACTACGAAAATTTAATTTGTGTATTACAATAAGCACCGGGGTAATACTTACAAATCTCTTCGCATATTTTGAGAAATATGTATTATTTAAACAGTAACTTGAGCTACACTTGTGGTTGTATATTGCGTACTATACATCAACATCAGTCTGGCTCATGGATGTATCAAATTGTTTAAAGCTCAAAAATATATTTCGAACCATTATCTGAAATTGGGTTTGGCTCTTATATTTTAGTTGCTATGTTTGCCCCGGCAGTGCTTCTGCGAGGTCGTAGAGAAGGACCTGAGACCAACAAGCCATTGTTGCAATATTTTAGTTTAATGAGTTCTGAAGCATGTGTGTGATTGATATTTTGTTTGTTTATTTGTGTGATAATTAATGAATGTTTTGACAGCTGAGTTGGATGTTATTTGGTTTGTTAATATTCTTGTGATAAGGTTTTATATGTGTTCTTTAGTATGCTTTGTTCGAAAATAATGCTACAATCGTCCAACAAAAGAGGCTTAGAAAATAATATTAATTATAGAAACATGTTTTATGTAGGGAGTTCAAACAGACTGAGTGATGGTCCACCTGGCTGCTACTGTTGCTTAGAATATTAAAGGTTGAGGGTCCTTCTTGATATAGGTTGAAGCATTCATTACGAATAGGTAAAGAAAATGAATCAATAGTTGAAGAATTAATAGTTGATACTACATCTTGATATATGATGCCTTTCCCACCTCAACACTCTCCATCAAAGAAAACAATAATTAAAAAACAACTGTAATAACTGTAAGTACAAAAAAAAACCAATGCCAAGAGTATAAAGTCAAATATATATATATATATATATATATATATATATATATATATATATATATAGGTTTGTCCAGACTGAGCAGGAGATATGGCTCAATATTTTCACTTGTGTCATTAATACTTTTTTTCTATCGTAAGAATTCAAAAAGTACATGTCAAAGTGAAATATATATGTTTATATATTTTTAGGTTAGTTTTGGTTGGTAAAGATTATTTATACCTTAAACATATTATATATGTTTATAAATACAGTAATGCCCCATACTTACGCGATAGGTGGGACCAAGCAATAACTGTGTAAGTCGAATTCGCGTTAAGTTGTCTTATAATTTTACATACAACCACATAGGAATCATGTTCAATTGAAACCAAAGACTATATGAACTTCTAATAATTTAGAGGAAAAATGTGTATGTATTAAAATCTTAAATACATAATACAACAAAAAATTATATTATATAAATACATATTGCAAAGAAGTAAGTAAAAAGTAGTTATTTTGAAATAGAAGGCTTTATAAAATCTAGTAAATTCGTTTGAATAATTGAAGATTTTTTCTTCTCATGCAGAATTTTCTTGTACCTCGCTAATTTTTTTTGTTTTGTGGTAGAAATACACTCATTGTTGGAGTTTATGTTTTCCAAAATTTGAAAGCCTTGCTCAGACAAAGTAATGGCTTTTGTCATTAGTTTCTAACCGTCATATAAAGAATCTGCACTTTTAAGGTCTTGCTCTTGCTCACGCATTTCTATGAGCTCATCAATTAATTGTCAGCTCCTGGTTGTGTAAATCCAGCAGTTCTTGAACGTCATCATTATCCACTTCTAAATTTAGTTGTCTGGCAAAGCCGACAACTTTTTCAATCACATCAGCAATTTCATCAGACTCTGGCACTGATTTCACTTCAGTTTCAGTGGCGAAAAAAATAGATACTTTTTTTTAAAATTCCATTCAAAGTTTTTTTTGAAATTTCATTCCAAGATTGTCCAATGATTCTCAAACTCTCTAAAACATTGATTGTTTCCAAAAACCTTCAACAGAGAGCTCGTTGTTCTCTCTCATAGCTTCATGCAGATGTGCAAATGATCTTCTTGTGTAATAAGCTTTAAATGTTTTGATGACTCCCTGATCCATCGGTTGAAGCAAATTATTTGTGTTTGGTGGCAAAAAATATCACATTCACACATGCGTCGAAATTAGTTATAGTAGTAGGAGGATGGCCAGGTGCATGTCAATTAATAGGAATTACTTTAAAAGAATTTGTCTAGACTGACAATAATGATCGACTTGAGGTATGACATGATGACCAAGCCAGTTCTCATAAAAAAGCTGTCATGGCGTATTATACGGGAATAGAACATAAGCAAAGAGTGTTATGAAAATAGATTGTTTAATGTCAGGAACATTAAAACTGTGAAGTGTCAGTATTTATTTGTCCAAATATACTTTAACTGTATTTCAGGATGTTTTAGTGAGGTTTTGATAGTCTACCTCGATCTTAATGCTGAAATATTATTTGCTAAGATAGCCTGCCATGCGTTTAGACGTAACCCAGATGTACACAATTGATTTGTGTTAACCAAGGAATTGATTTGTATAAATTATTGTAATACAAGTTTAACAGTTACCAACCAACGAGACTGGACAGAAAATCAACCTTATCAATAAAGTCTAGGTAATGTAAATGTTAGTAAAGGCATTTGGGTAAGCTTAGCTCCTATGGAAGATGTACAGATTGTTCACACGTTATGCTTAAGTTGTTGAGGCTACTTAAGTCTACTGGTCAAGTTTTGATCGCACTCTATTTTTCTTATGCATGGACTTGTTATTTATTTCAAATTGAATTTGGTATCGTTTTTGTTATTAACGTGTGTTAGGTTTAGTATTTTGTTTGTTTATATTTATATTTGAGCAAGTTATGGCGATTCCATTTGTTAGGGATAATGATTTTGGCATGTCAAATGATAAATTATCATATTATTCAATATACATATTATTATTGCGAGTGGTGAAAAAAATGTTTTACAAAGAGAGTGATTAGGACCAGGTGTGGTTCTATAATACTGTTGGTTTAAAATGTATTATATTTACAGGGGGAAAAGCAACTACTATAACTGATTACAAATGATAAAAACAATTGATGGGTTTTGTCTTCTGAATGCTTTGATATACTATGTATGAGCGACGATTGGTTTGCTGACATGATTGGTTTTTGCTCATTTTTGGATTGTAAATATTATTGAGGTTGTGAATATAATTTAATTAAATACTACTTAACTAAGCAAATACATAAGGGCTTACTTGCTGACACGTTTCAAAACAATTGTTTGTTATACGAAGCAAAGCGTCTACTGGCAACTTCGCGCAAGGCATAAAGGTTGTAGGTATGAGATTTATGAGTGTAGTGGGGGTTACGTTAGTTGCTTATTATGAAATGGAACAGGGTGTTGGCTTCAAAGTGTATGTGGTCAGTGAATTTAATCAAAGTTCAATCAGTGAATTCAAGATTATTACAACAAGCAACTATAATTGTTTAATTTTTCAATTGATAGTATTTAAAAAAAATTTTTTCTGAGTGTGATCTTTTATCTAGTTTTTTGAGAGACAAACGTTAAGAATATTATGCGCAGAGCTTACCCTGCACATCGGGACTAGACCAGTATAATCATCGGAGATGCCACTTTCCACTTCAAAATGTTTCATTTCATAAATGGATATTTAAAACAAGTTAACAAAATTATTGAATAATACATTCTAATTTATAGAATCAGATGAATGTTTTGTCTCTAGCAGTGAATTTATAAAACCATAAAATTGTAAAAAATATTTGAAAAAACACGTATTCGATAGAAGCTAATTAAATAAATAAACGTACTGAGATAATGACAGGGTAAGAGTAATTTACGGAATTAAATGTAATATTTACATTTTACATACACACACACACATATATATATATATATATATATATATATATATATATATATATATATATTTTTTTTTTAGGTTAGTTTTGGTTGGTAAAGATTATTTAGATTTTTTGGACTAGGAGACTGACAGACTTACCTTGGTAAGAGTCCACTCTGTAGTCTTGAAACAGAAACACATAAAAGCACTTAAACAATGATATATTTCAACCACACAGTGGTCTTTGTCAATCGAAGAGAAAACACAAAAAGAAAGATAAAGAAAAGAAAAGAAAAACAAAAAGAAATGTTGGTTGAAAACCAAATTCATTCAGCACAATCCTCGGTTCACCATAAGCCACAAACAGAACAAAATAAACTGTCTTTAATAACAGACTACCATCCTGGTCTACATAAACTCAACAAGATATTGAGAGATGGCTTCAAAATTCTTCAATTTCCGTCCACACCAAAAATCTTTTCACCGATCCACCGCAAATTTGGTACAAGCAACCTCCCAACTTGAAAAACATCCTAGTACTTCCTAAACTACCAGACCCTGATGCAGAGAAACCACACAAACTTCCTCATGGCTCCTTCCCATGCAATAGACCTAGATGCAAGACGTGTCCAATACACCCCCCAGCAAATAGTTTCAACAGCCAAACAACAAAAATGGTCTTCAAAATACAGGGTCATCATAATTGTACATCGAAAAATGTCATATACCAGCTACAATGTAAACGTTGCTCAGCACAGTACATAGGCCTGACCACGGATGGTCTGATTATCAGAATGAATGGCCACAGACATGATGTTAAAATTATGAATATGGATAGACCAACAGCTCAACATGCTGCGAGTCACAACATCACAACTTTTGATGACTGCTATACCACAAAAATAATTAAATCACTCCCCCCTGATTGCAATCCCTCAGAACTGAGAAGGTGGGAACTATCATACTAGTGGTATACCAAGTCCAGAGAATCCCCTAACCTCAACATCAGATAAATCCATTCATTCCCCCCCCGCAAATAGCCTTATCTCTTTCCCCCTGACAGACCATTGTGTGGTTGAAATATATCATTGTTTAAGTGCTTTTATGTGTTTCTATTTCAAGACTACAGAGTGGACTCTTACGAAGGTAAGTCTGTCAGTCTCCTAGTCCAAAAAATCTAAATAATCTTTACCAACCAAAACTAACCTAAAAATATATATACATATATATATATATATATATATATATATATATATATATATATATATATATATATCACTTTCACTTATGTACTTAAACAAGAATCTTACTTGGTATTTATGCGAGCGCTTTCAGAAGCTAGCGAGTGCCTCCATCATCTGGCATACTAAACGTATTTTGGACTGCGAGCTGCGTGAAATCTGCTGTTGACCTTGATGTACCGTTAACTTCTATTTTTAGTTTCACTGCGCTGTGCGAGTTTTTGGCATTTGTCTTGGGGTTTATACTGTCTATTAGATTGAATAATTTGTCGTTTTTTGATTTTATTTGTATCTGTTCGTTGATGATGTTATTTTTATTTTTATAAATTTCTAGTTGTTCCCAGATTGTCATTTTGAGGCCTTTTTGAACTTTTTTTATTAGGTGTATGTTTTCTAATGTGGGGAATGTGTGTTTGTTTTTGATCGCGTGTGTGGCTAAGTTTGAATTATAAATTTCCGGTTTGATGTATGCATTGAGGTGTTCTTGATATCTATCTTTTAATTTCTTTTTTGTTTGGCCTATGTATATTTTATTACAGTCTGGGCATTCGATTTTGTATATTCCGTTACTAAGTGTGGGACATATTTCTTCTGGTTGGTTTATTTTGTTGATTATGTTTCCTGTGTTTTTGTAGGCTATGTTAATATTATTGTTTTTTAGTGTTTTAGTTATTCCTTTTATGTTGTATCCTGTGTATGTGAATGTAGCCCATTTTGTTGTTTGTGGTTCGATTTTAGGTTGATTTAATTTTTTTAATATTTTAAATTCTAATTTATCTATAGTTTTTTTATTGTATCCATTTTTTTGGGCTATTTGATATATTATTTGTTTTTCTTTTGTTTTTTCTTCATTTTTTAGAGGCAATTTTAGCATTCTGTATAAAAGTGAGTTATATGCGGCCATTTTATGTTGTGGGGGATGGTTGGAGTGGTTTGGTATTGTATTAATGGTTTGTGTGGGTTTTCTATAAATGGAATATTCAATGTTATTTGTATTTCTGGTCAGTGTTAGGTCTAGATAGTTTATTTTATTGCTTATTTCTTCCTCCATGGTGAATTGTATGTTAGGGTGTAAGTTATTGATTTCATTTAGAATGATGTTATTATTTATTGCTTTATTTTGTGATATGTATAATCCGTCATCGACATATCGTATCCAATGTCCGTTGGGGTCGTGTGTTTTTATGGTTTGTGTGATTAATTCGTCAAGTTTTTGGAGGTAAATTTCTGATATTATACTTGAAAGTGGTGATCCCATTGCTAAGCCGTCTGTTTGTTTATATATTTTATTACTGAATATGAAATAGTTTTGGTTTAGTATGGTCTTTAGGCATTTTGTGATTTGGTTTGTGTATTTGGGGTTGGTTTTAAGGTCAGTTAATTTGTTTTTTATTATTTGGATGGTTTCGTTAATTGGTATATTAGAGTACATGTTTGTGATGTCGAATGATGTGAATTTGGTGTTTTTGGTTATGTTTATTGTTTTTAGTATTTCTGTTAATTCAATTGAATTTTTTATGGTGTATTTATTTTCCAATTTAAGTTCGTGTTTTAGGTTTTTGGCTAGATAAAATAAACTATCTAGACCTAACACTGACCAGAAATACAAATAACATTGAATATTCCATTTATAGAAAACCCACACAAACCATTAATACAATACCAAACCACTCCAACCATCCCCCACAACATAAAATGGCCGCATATAACTCACTTTTATACAGAATGCTAAAATTGCCTCTAAAAAATGAAGAAAAAACAAAAGAAAAACAAATAATATATCAAATAGCCCAAAAAAATGGATACAATAAAAAAACTATAGATAAATTAGAATTTAAAATATTAAAAAAATTAAATCAACCTAAAATCGAACCACAAACAACAAAATGGGCTACATTCACATACACAGGATACAACATAAAAGGAATAACTAAAACACTAAAAAACAATAATATTAACATAGCCTACAAAAACACAGGAAACATAATCAACAAAATAAACCAACCAGAAGAAATATGTCCCACACTTAGTAACGGAATATACAAAATCGAATGCCCAGACTGTAATAAAATATACATAGGCCAAACAAAAAAGAAATTAAAAGATAGATATCAAGAACACCTCAATGCATACATCAAACCGGAAATTTATAATTCAAACTTAGCCACACACGCGATCAAAAACAAACACACATTCCCCACATTAGAAAACATACACCTAATAAAAAAAGTTCAAAAAGGCCTCAAAATGACAATCTGGGAACAACTAGAAATTTATAAAAATAAAAATAACATCATCAACGAACAGATACAAATAAAATCAAAAAACGACAAATTATTCAATCTAATAGACAGTATAAACCCCAAGACAAATGCCAAAAACTCGCACAGTGCAGTGAAACTAAAAATAGAAGTTAACGGTACATCAAGGTCAACAGCAGATTTCACGCAGCTCGCAGTCCAAAATACGTTTAGTATGCCAGATGATGGAGGCACTCGCTAGCTTCTGAAAGCGCTCGCATAAATACCAAGTAAGATTCTTGTTTAAGTACATAAGTGAAAGTGATAAGTGTATACAAGAAAACAGTGTTGCATAATCTACAAATATATATATATATATATATATATATATATATATATATATATATATATATAGGAATGTTTTGGACTTGATAGGAGACTGACAGACTTACCTAAAGGCAATAGTCAAAAACTGCAATCTCTTGGAAATAAGCACATATAAAACACTTAATACACTTTTATTTGAAATATTTCGATCAACATGATCTTCTTCAGTCAAGAAAGACTGAAGAAGCTCTTTCTTGACTGAAGAAGATCATGTTGATCGAAATATTTCAAATAAAAGTGTATTAAGTGTTTTATTTGTGCTTATGTCCAAGAGATTGCAGTTTTGGACTATTGCCTTTAGGTAAGTCTGTCAGTCTCCTATCAAGTCCAAAAAATTCCTATATATATATATATATATATATATATATATATATATATATCTTTAATCTGTGCATCTGTGACATCTGATTTCTACTTTACACAATCTGGGATTACAATTATTTTATTTCATTCTTTCATATTTCTTTTTGTGTTTTCTCTTCGATTGACAAAGACCACTGTGTGGTTGAAATATATCATTGTTTAAGTGCTTTTATGTGTTTCTATTTCAAGACTACAGTGTGGACTCTTACCAAGGTAAGTCTGTCAGTCTCCTAGTCCAAAAAATCTATCTATCTATATATATATATATATATATATATATATATATATATATATATATATATATATATATATATATATATATATATATATATATATATATAAAGTTAATATATTACTATTGTGCCGGACACCCGGAGATATTGCCAGCATACACGTGTCCTCATGATAATCCTGGATAAATGAGCTACATCCAATTTAATTTGAATTGAAATAAGAATTTTACGATTCGAAATAAAATTTCTGAAACCGTATGAAATTACCAACATTCACGTATAATCCACAATTTTTTCCTGGTGCTAACAACTCCCATATAAATTCTGAAATATCCATTTTTTTCCAATGATGGTGACCCTAAAGAAGGGTTAAAACAATAGAATCAGCTTTACTTGAACCCTTTGCAGTCATTGGAGGGTTAATTGTTGACACTCAACATATGTCATCTGGTGTCAGTCAACTGACATTAGTTAACTCACATGAGAACTGGGTGGTAATCTTAGTTGACCAGCATTATAACCAGATTCAGATGAACCCTGCATTATTGTCCACAAGATGACAAATTTCTTAGTGGCTTGTAGCATTAGTTTTTATTTTTTATTATAAGGACAAGTTAATATGTTATGATTAAGTATTAATCAAAATAAATAGTTTTTAAAAATTGTTAAACTGATTGTCAATATATCAGCTACTGAAGAGGGCTTCCTTCTTTGGTACTAAATGAATTAAGTTCTATCATTGGATTAAACTTGACCCAACTTAAGATAAAAGATTTAGGAAAACACAGCTACAGTGAATTTATATAATTTTACTTTAATACAGAGTGTGCTTTGTAACATCACACACAAATATTGCAGTGATTCATTTTAATTTCTAAAACCACCAGTAAAACAAAGGGGGTTCAGAACCTCATTAAATAACCTTTTCTTTTTATTGACAATAACAAAAAGAAATTGTATAGGTTAATTAACTCTTAATTAATCACTTAAACAATAGTTTATGACTACCCGAACTTTAAATTTCGTAAATTTGTTAAAACTTACTGAGACAGAACGTTTTTGATCGCTAATTGGTGATCTTCATCAGTGTCTTCTGCTTGGAGTTGTCGGGTCAAGCGGTGACTGTTTTAAAGGCAGGTTTTCGATAGTATCAAAGAGTATGTGAGATTTGTATTGTGTTTGTTTAATAAGTTTGTCCTTTATGTTTATGTGTATATTAAACGAACAAACACAATACAAATCACAGATACTCTTGGATACTATTGATAAACTGCCTTTAAAATCGTCACCGCTAGACCCTACATCTCCAAGCAGAAGGCACTGATGAAGATCGACAAATAGCGATCAAAAACGTTCTGTCTCAGTGAGTTTTCACAAATTTAAAGTTCGGATGGTCATAAACTAATGTTAAAATGATTCATTAAGATTCACTGAACGTAATGGACTACAAAATTCAGAGTTTAAATAACTCTATTTATAATAGAAGGGTGTCTCATGTAAATATTTTATTTCCACCATTCTTGGTTTGTTAATTTTCATTTCTTATTGTGTCAAAAAAACTCCATCTTGCAGATTAGCTCGATACGTATTAAGTGGCTATTAGTTCCTAGTGACCAATTACAACAATATTGTATATGCTCAGGAATATATTATCCAGAGATAACTGACCTTGACGATTACTGGTTATTTTTGTAAACGTTGTTTACAGAATGACATAAACTGTAACATACAGTACTAATGAAAATGTACTATTATTTTATAGCTTGTTATACAGCATAATGTTTATGCTGAAATACTTTTTCATTGTTTATTATGATCCAGTATAATCATGGTGATGAATTATTTTTAAAACCGATGTATCAAAAAAATAAAATAAAATAGAGCCGAGCAATTTAGAATAAACTACACACACACACACGCGCACACGCGCACTACGACGGGTAGAATTCTGATTAGCAAATACCATCGCAATAATATTAAAATTTCGTAAAGTAAAAATGTGAAAGCAAAGCCATTAGAAGGGATAAGGGGTTTTGTATATTTAAGAAAAAAGTAAATTACATGGAAATGAGAGAAAACCTCAAAATACTCCTACAATCACTATCGACATTCGAGAAGACGCAGCTTGTCAAGAGGAAAAAGAGTTGCCCTGTACCAAAATTCGCGAAAACGACGGATAGAAGAGTTAAACCCAAATTAAAGAAACAGACAATATTTTGATCATTTTTGAATGAGCTTGCTTTGTGTGACAAACCGGAAGCCCAGCGGGGGAAAAAGTCGCATGATGTCGTGACGTAGATTTTAGAAGCCACCCCATTGGTTGACAAAACATGGTACGATGCGTCTCGTGGGAACGAGAAAGCCCAGCGGGGGTTAAAAGAAACAGCGTTATTCTAGATTTCAAAGAGGAAGGACGTCGGTCCGGTAGCTCCAGCTCACAAGCCTTTGTTTCAGTTTGGGATCTGTAAATGACAATGATGAAAATGACGTGCTAAGCGCGAGTCTGGTCGTCGCTAAAATGTAGTCGCATGTGGTTTGGAACCCTTTTGGAGGAGGTAACTTCTCCAAAAGTGGTATTCAAAGTTTAACATCTATGTGGCGGCGTTCTTAAGAAGTTTGTGTGTGTTAGAGGTGAACAATATAAAAAAATTATTAGAGTCAGTAAGGTAATTTATAAAGAACAGTGCTTCAAAATTTATATATAAACAGTGAACAGTGAATAAATCCAAATTTAATTAAATGTCAATTTTTAAATCAATCTTATATATATGAACAGTGAAAAATAAATAATTAAATAAATAATTGAACAATAAGAACTTAAGAACTGAAAGGTAGAGAGCAAAATTTTATAAATTAAAAAAATCGGGATATAAAATTCTACTACGTCACACAGAAGGGACGTACTGGAAGGGTAAACAAAGGAATTCGCAGCAGGGACGCCACGGTCAAGATCGGGGACACTCGCAAACCAAGATGGCTAAACCCAGAAACAAACGATCTCGAGAGAGAAGAAAGAAAAATCTGCCAGGATTTAGGAGTGACCCTGCGATTAAGGTCAGGTTAATTTCTCTCGTTTTCATTTAATTAAATTAAAAATTCTATATTGAACAATTTTGGGGGAAAGTCAACATTTTAAATAATTCAATTTCAAATAAAATTTCTTTTTAAAAAGTTAAAGATGTAAAGAATTTCAAACAATGGCTTTGTTTAATTCATGAACTAGAGGGGGTAGTGGTTAGTGGGGGAAATTCCCACCACAAAATGGAGGAGTCCTCCAAACTAGTTTATAAATATGAAATAGAATTAAATTGTTAGTAAATTGGAAATTTTTTTTAAATAGAGAAAGTTATAAATTGTTTTGGAAAGAAATTAATTAAGTAAATGTTAGAAATTAAAGTTTTTTTTTAATATAAAAAATTAGTGATAAATGAATAAAATGTAAACAGGTGTTAAGAAATTTTTTATGAGTTTTGTGCAAAAGAAGTCAAATAAGACAGATGATTTAACAGAAAAGGTTTTTTTTTTAATTTTAGACCGACGTTAAATATGTAAAATTATTTAATGATAATCAAGTAAAATTAATGAGAAAGGGTTAAAATTAATAATGGGAATAAATTAAAATTAATTAATGAAAAATTAATTAACATTTATAAATCAGATTTAATTAAAATATAAAGGGGTTTAAGGGTTTACAAAATTATTTGGAATTAAAATAAAAGGGTTGTAATATAGAAAAAAGGGGACAAAACTAAAATGTGAAACAATTTCTTTGATTTAAAGTAGACAATAAAAATAAAAAGTAAATATTCAGCAAAGATTATGTGGGTCTAGTAAATAAATTGTTAGGCTAAGAATTTCAAGTTAAGATGTAATATGTTTGTTTAATTAGTTATAGAAGTATAAAAAATTGTTGGCTCGTATAACTTGTTTTTTTTTTATATTAATTGTTTTAAATGGGATAAGATTTTTTAGTGGTATAACTTTTGTTTTTCAAAAAGTTTAATGGTTTTTTAAATGGAATAAAATTGTTTATTGATATAACTTATGTTATCCAAAGGATAAGTTTTTAAAATTAAAAGGGTTAAAGTTATTTGTTGATGAAGTCAAGTTTTAAAAGTTCCATTGTCTAATTTTATGTACTAGAGTTTAAAATCAAATGTTCAAGATTTGCAAAATCACATAAAAGGATGTTTATTTCAAAGGGTTTGAAAAAGGTATTGTCAAAGATGAAGACAGTTTTATTTTAAAAAAAATATGAAACATTTGATTTTGAAGGGTTAAATGAACATAATTAAATTACACTTTTCAGTTAATATAAGTAAAAATTGTTTTTCTTATAACTTTTGGTGTTAATATAAATTCAGTAAGAAGTTTACTCAAATTTTGTATAGAAGGGTAAAAGAAAGGGTTAACTGAGTAAAGAGTTACCACTAATATTGAAATGTGTATATTTTAGAATATAAAGGAAGAGATAAGGTAATACGAAACAGAAATGAATTGTTAATATTTTAAAGAGCTAGTTAAAATAAGAAAATTGCAAAATGTGCTGTAATTTCAAAATTAAGGGTAAAATAAAAATGTAATTTTTACTAACTTGCCAACAAAACAATAGTGTTTTTATTTAAAACAGATTTCTTACACACTCCTAAAACCAAAGGGTCATTTCGCCAAAAAGATGCCTTCAAAGAACTCATTCCCCGGGAAATACGTACCCAAAGCGTTAAATTTCAGCAAGTTATGTTTTTTATAATAAAGTCCAGTGACTTGTTCTCTGGCAGATTTTGGCGGGTCATTGCACAGTATCCTAGTTTGGCTAGGATAGGCTCTGTCTGAATTCTGAGCTTGCGGTGGGGTGAAGGGTGGAGGCGCCCGTGCGGGGCGGGTTGGCCCGCGGGTGGCACGGTGTGCGCTCCGCTGCAGCACGCGCGCACGCACACACACACACACACACACATACATTTATTAACATATTAAATTTAAAATATATTTTATGAATACATATTATGTTTGAAACATAAACTGGTGATAATAAATAAAATAGTATAAAAAACTTACTGTTTTAGTTGCCTTTCACCTCTTTTTTAAAATTCCTTCTGTTACCTCACATTTTGTTTATTTATATATCTTGTACAATTTTCATTCGTTAATAAAATATGTTATTATTCACCCAATCAAGTTCAAATACATTTCTTTTAACCTATAGTGGATGAAAGTTGATGTTAATACAGTTTTTTCAATTATTTATTTAATATTTAAATTATAAAATTTGGGAGGGGGGTCTAGGTTGGATTCAAACTGAGTTCATGTTCGAAGTCTAGCAGTTTTGGCACTGAGCCAACTTACCCATAACTAGAAATGTGTTTCTCAATAATGAATATGAATATTTCTGTTGCCCCCATATTGTTGTCGTCAAAACCTCTATCATACAACCTTAAATTGTTGCCATGATTACCACAAAATATCATAAATAATGCTCTAGGATTAATAATGATAGAAAAGAATAAAATAAACAAACAAACTGGATTTACGATATTGAACCTTGCTGCACAAACGGACAATGCAAAAGGAAAGCGAAAAGAAACTACAACACAATGCAGGCGACAAAAAAAAGAAAGCGTATAAATAGCAAGAAACCAAAATAACAGTCCAACGCCATGCATAGGAAATGAAATGGAAAATTCCAAGGAAATTTTCCACTATTTTGTCACTTAGTATTGTTATTCTGACATATGTATATACATATTTATATTAATAGTAATTATAAAACTTAAAAAAAACTAAAATAAAAAAAAATATTTGAAATATGTAGGAATTGACTTTAAAAATTTGTTTTTTATTTTACTTGTGTTTTGTTACAGAACTGAATGCTTCTCATACTAAACATCTGTCAATATTAAATATTGGGACAGATATTTATCAAACATCATTGCAACTGTTATCACTTGCTATTTTAATATATACTGGGTTAAAGTAGACAGGATATCATTTATCAGTCTTTTTCTGAGACCATAATTTCACATTGATTGGGAGTCCTTAAATCCCATCTTCTGATAATGCTTTATAATTGGAAAAACTTACTACCACAGTAAGAAATAGACTACAGGCAACTTCAGTAATGCATTCTCAGAGTCAGGTTTAGTTAGTCTACAGAAGTCGAATAAGAAACATAGTGAGATCCTATTATTACAAAGAAGTTTGTATAAATATACAATGCAGGATGACACGGTTCAGCTTAAAATTTCCTGCTCAAGTGTGTAGCAATAAAGTTGAAGAAGAAGGGCACTCTGGAAAAAATCAAGATCTAAACGAGAAATATCTTCTTACGATGCAGGATGACACGGTTCAGCTTGTATTAAAATTTCCTGCTCAAGTGTGTAGCAGTAAAGTTGAAGAAGAAGGGCACTCTGGAAAAAATCAAGATCTAGACGAGAAATATCTTCTTACGATGCAGGATGACACGGTTCAGCCTGTATTAAAATTTCCTGCTCAAGTGTGTAGCAATAAAGTTGAAGAAGAAGGGCACTCTGGAAACAATCAAGATCTAAATGAGAAATATCTTCTTACGATGCAGGATGACACGGTTCAGCTTGTATTAAAATTTCCTGCTCAAGTGTGTAGCAATAAAGTTGAAGAAGAAGGGCACTCTGGAAAAAATCAAGATCTAGACGAGAAATATCTTCTTACACAAATTACTGATTAACAAGAGAGGAAAAAATCAACTGATGAGGAAGTTCGTACTGATTAATAAAAGAATAAACAGAATAAAAATATATGATTATGAACATGTTTTCTAATAAAATAATGAAGAAAACCAACTCTCACTTCTAATGACAATTAGGGGTTGATCACAGAATATTTTAATACATAGAAGATATTCTGAAGAAGCAAGGAAAAAACCATTAAAACATGATCTTCAAACAGTCTAATAGACCAACACGCCATGCAGCCAGAGATACTGCACATTTTAAAAATGTTTCAGGTTTATGAACAACAGTAAACAAACAGATATTTATAACAAAATACATATTTTTGTAAAAATAACCTTAATATTTTTTTGATGATACTATGGAGCTTAATTAATAATAATGTAACTGGTACTGATTTTAGATTAATGTTTAAGCAATCCAGTTTTTTAATTATCCCATTTTAGCCTTTGCAGTATCAAGCCGCAAAATTCAGTTATAAAGCCGTCTAAAGGAAGTTAATTTTTTTAGCAGAACCTCTTGCTTTAGTGTGATTTTTAGCACAAACTTTGAAAATGACCAGGAAAGAAAATTTGGATAATTTAGTTGCCAGTTATTTCTCATAGCTTTACGAGCATCATCTCGTGCTGACCAAGTGGTAGAGCTGACATTTTTAGAGTAATTTAAAGTTTTAGAGAGTGCCCTGTTATAAATTATAAACAAAGTTATAACCGTAAGTAAATTCATCACTCACAATTGTATGTTTTTATTTTAAAACATTTTAAAGGTAGGTAGATGTTTTCTTTTATAGTGAACGTTTTGCACTGATGAAGGCAACTTGTAATGTTGCTGAAACATGTTCGTTAATAAAAACCTACTATTGTGAAAAATGAGTTTTATTTACATTATAACATTGCTTATAAATAGTTTATAATTTAATCTCACTAGTTATTTACAACTCAGATATTAAGTAGCCTGATTGTCAGGCAATCGTCTTACAATCTACCTACCAATTACGAACAAAAGAAGTTGTACGGTTTACGCAAAAACTAAGCCGATCACTTAATAACAATTTTCTAAAGCATCTGAAAAGCTGTAGAGCGGCGAGTGAGAAGCAAAAAAAGTAGTGCAATTCAAAGTCATAAAGACTTGTCCAAAATATTCTGCAGTGTATGGAAAACAAAAAGGTATAAATTGTTTGTTGAGAAGAGTCAACAAATTCATCCCAAGAGATATAAACTATTAAGAGAAGATGCATAACACATTTTGCAAACATTATGCTAGAAAGTATAACATATTAATGTTTAAAATCATCAAATTAAGAACAATACTGAGTAGTGTCTATGTGTGAACATAATGTGAGCACACTAATATACTTCGAACTGTGACATGTAATTACTGTGTATGCTGACACTCTACCAAAACATATTGCAAACATATTCAACAAATAAGTTTTAACTATAAATTAAATTGAGCTAATCAACAAAATTATGTTTTCCTGTAAAGAAAAACAATTTTAAAAGCAAAGATTTTTATACTGGATGAGTTATAATTATGACTTACCCTTCTGTTTATTGGTCATTTCCTTAGCTTGCTTTTCCCGCATGTGTTTACGGAAGTCTTCATATTTATCCTGAAAGTCCTGATACATTATATCCAAAACTTCTGCACTACTCAAAGCTGTTAAACCTGTAAAGATGAAAGGCATATTAAAAATATGTAGTGTTTTTGTTTTGAAATTTTATAAACAATATTTGTAAAATTTTCAAGTGAAATGCATAAAATAACCTTTCTTTATGTAATTCATATATTTAATGCACGATTAGTGTTTAATAAGTTCTTTTTTGAATTACATATAAAGGACAATGATCTCGGAAGGACAATGATCTCTTATGTTGACCATATGTTGTAATTAATCAGACCCATATAATATTTCTTTGATTTATAAAAATAATAATTGTGCTACAAAAAAAAACTAAACAATTAATATGCGTTAACGAACTTAAATTTAATAAACTGCGAAAGGGGAAATTTATTTAGGAAATCATAAAATTATTATTCAGTTAAACAAGTAAAATGCACTGTAAAATTTGAAACTTAATTTTAAAGAAAGAGTATTAATTTCTATGATGTAGATTTGTATTTATGTAATAGTTGATAAGTGAAATGAGTTTAGGATATAAGAATTAATTAATTATGGTAGGAATAAAATGTAATAGTAAACTTGAATATATAAACGTGAACTAGAAAATACAAAAATGAAATTGTAAATAAAAGAAAGTTGAAGGATTAATTTTTTTATAATAAAATAAAGTAGATGGGTATTTATTTCATGGGACAATTTCTCATGGTGTCTACAAGATAATCATGAGGTTGTTCAGATTAAATGGGAAAACTATAACTTTTACTCTGATTTTATCAAAATTAAAGACCAAAAGCAATATTTTATTTTACAAATAATCTAAAACATTAAAATTACAATTACAATGGCATTACAATACTACCACAATTTTCATCCACCTCATTCTACACTCAACACAATTTTATGTAATTTTTGTGTTGTACATCTTGAGATTTTCTATATTTACATTTTTTTGTATTAACTTGGCAAAAAAACCATTCTTACTGATATTTTTCAGCAGACACGTTTCACACTAGCTCAGCGCATTATTAAATGTCGTGAGTCACGGACAAGACTGTTGCTCAGGTTTGTTGTGTTGGTGTGAGACTGTGGTGTTTTAATGTCCATAGAGTAGTAGTTAATTATATTATTATTATATTTGAACACATAATTAACAACTACTCTATGAACAATAACACACCATAGAGCACCAATACACCACAGACTCACACCAACACAACACACCTGAGCAAGTCTTGTCCGTCACTTACAGCATTGAATAATGCGCTTACCTAGTGTGAAACGTGTCTGCTGAAAAATATCAGTAGGTTTTGGATTTTTGCCAAGTTAATACTGAAAGTATAAAATTTTATGATAATGGTGATTGTTTTATAAAACAATAAAGTATTAAACAAGCTGTCTCTCTCAGTTTTACACCATGTAATATCGAGATCACATTTTTTCAAGCTAAATAAATTTTGCATTTACAATTTTTTAAAATTTAAGTCACTTTCAAAACAATTAAGGTTTTACTGTAATTTAAAAAATATAAAAGTAATTCTATGCTTTACAAGAAAAAGTACTATTTTGTATATTTACCTAAGTCACACACTGACTCTGCAACCAATCCACTGTCACAAAGATAAGTTCTTTCCTCGGGTTCAACCTGTCTCCGCTTTAAATCAGGATACTTGCGCTTGAAGGATTTTACTCCTAAATAGTTTGATATCTGCTCCTGTATCATATATAACTCCCCTCCTTGTAATGGCCACTGGTACTCAGCTACCTGGTCCACTGTCAGTTCTTTTCCACTGTAATAAATATAACTGCTTAAAGTTATGTAAAGCAATCATAAATACAAATCAATCAGTTACTTAGTTTTATCTGTACACTTTTATTGTACTATAGGTAATCCATTTATACGACTTTTATATGTTTTAGATTTTTAATGCAGTTTTGTGAGTTTTTCCTAACAACCAATTTATTCAATGTTATTTCAAAAGGTTAATAAATGTCTAATAATAAACAAGTAATATAAACAAAAAATATTTAAGTCAATTCCTACTTAGGTCAACAAAGAGAAATTTAATTTAGTTACTTTTTATTAAATAACTACAATTAACTTAAAATTTAATTAATGTCTGATTAAACTTTGAAGCTTAGCCCCTTATTAGTCGCCTGTCTATCTGCCTGGAGCTTTTTAGGTTATATATAAAACATTCCTGACATAATAAATAAAACACCAAATTATACATTTTTGTGAAGGGAATGAAACAAGCTTTCAGGAAATATACGAGGTCTGTTCAAAAAATACGTGGACTGTTTGAATTTCGTGGCTCTAGTTGAGAATCCGCTTGGTGTCGCTAGGTTCGTATAAATCAGCTGATTAAAACGCGGTATTTCAGTCGCAAATATCTTCATTTGTTGATGAGTTACACACAGTTTAGTAGAGTGTTTTTTCGTTTGTTGGATTGTAAAATGAACAGCCTGAAGGAGCAACGAATTGGTTTTTTGAGTTTTGGGAATAAGAAAAAGTCACAAGGAGCAAGGTCAGGTGAGTAGGGGGGGGGGGAAAGAACAGTGATCGAGTGTTTGGCCAAAAACTCATGAGTTATGAGTGCTGAGTGAGCTGGATCGTTGTCGTGATGGAAAAACCAGTTATCACTTCTCCACAGTTCTGGCCTTTTGCGTCGGACGGCGTCCCTCAGACGTTTCAGTACTTCAATGTAGGTAATCTGGTTGACTATAGAACCTTCAGGGAAGTACTCGTAGTGAACAACACCCTTAGCATAAAAAAAAAACTGTCAGCATCACCTTGACATTCGACCAAACTTGGCAAGCTTTTTTGGGTCTTGGGGACGTTTGACCCCATGATTCATCACCGGTTATAATTCTTGACAAAAAGTTCTCATCTTCATTTGAACCATCAAGCAGTTCCTGACAAACCCGGCTGCGATTGGTTTTTTGGTCGTCGGTCATCAGGTGTGGCACAAATTTCGCAACTACGTGGTGCATCTTCAATTTTTTGGTCAAAATCTCGTAACAAGATCCAACTGATATCCCACACTCTTCGGAAAGCTCCCTAATGGTCAGATGTCGATTTTCGCGCACCAGGGTGTTGATTTTGTCAACGTTTGGGTCGTCAGTTGACATTAAAGGAGGTCCAGGACGCTCATCGTCATCAATCGACTGTCGGCCACACTTTAAACGTTCATGCCACTTGAAACATGCAGTACGCTTTATGGCAACATCGCTGTAGGCCGTGTTAAGCATGAGGCAAATGTTTCTGTTGCAGATTTCCCTAGTTTTACACAAAATTTCACAGCAATTTGTTGCTCCTTCAGGCTGTCCATTTTACAATCTGACAAACGAAAAAACACTCTTTACTAAACTGCGTGTAACTCATCAACAAATGAAAATATCTGCGACTGAAATACCTCGTTTTAATCAGCTGATTTATACGAACCTAGTGACACCAAGCGGATTCTCCTGAAACTTACTAGAGCCGCGAAATTCAAACAGTCCATGTATTTTTTGAACAGACCTCGTATACATATGAATTGATTACTTACATATAGACTGTGTTATGCTCGTTTTAAAACTGTATAACAAAGTGAAAAAAAATATATATATATCAACACTGTACATACCTGCACTTCACTACACATATTTTACATTAGAATGAAAATAAATATTACATGTTATATATAATTTTAAAGCTATAAGAAAATGCAATTTAGAAATATTTCTTTTAAAATTTAGAAAACTCTTTAAAATCAGGTCATTTACAATTTCATTCAGTTCATCCATGAAAGATATGTTGATTGAACTTCGGCCTAGATCGGTTACACTGTCACTGTTACTGTATAAAATCATATCTTATATTGAATTTTAGCCAAAATGTCTTTAACCATTATATCTGTAACGTAATATCTCTAACAATAAAATTTAAATATAATAAATAACTGAAAGATAAATTTAAAGCAAAAAACAACACACTCGGAAGCCTAAAAAAAATTTACCCAAAATACAAAAAACTCATTATCTGACCAAACCGTCAAACAAATGTCTGAAAGCTCTTGGTCGCCACACAACCAAATAACGAAACTGAGAATACACGGGAATTACGTTGCATGGGAACCCGAGCTATACACAGCCGTAGGCAACTAGCGTTAACTAAATGGCCTGATATATACTTGGGCATAGGCTTGAAAGTGTTAATAATTATTTTATGTGTTTAAGGTTAATGACAGATCACAGCCCAATTCATGCTTTTACAAATACACTCTACTTTTCGATTTTCTTTCCGAAAACACTATGTAAGTAGTGCAATTTGACTTGTAAATGTTAATATTTATTAAGAATAATGAAATATTTTATTCTAGTTATGTTGAACGATTGTTTATGAATGTTATAAACTGTAAATTATGGTTTAGTATAAGATTAATAAAATTTTAGCTCTTGAAAAAGATTTTTTAATAGAAAATCAAAACGTAGGGTGTATTTGTAAAAGCATTAATTAATTGGTCTGTGATCTGTCATTAACCTTAAACTACAAACAATATAAATAAAGTAATATAACCTATGAATTAAAACAGCTGAGTAGATGAATATAACAATTTTATTAACGATTGAAAATTTGAACAAGATACATATAGGGCGAGTGTGAACTAATAAAAGGAATTGAAAAATCAACTATAAGATAGTTTGTTTTTAACAAAGAGTAAAAATTCCTTTGTAGCCTCATCTTTAAAAAATCTGAATTTAACCAAATATGTTTCTTGTAAAAAAATTAAAACTTTTGTTTTTGCAAAATGTAAGACAAAGAATTTAATTAAACTATTGTAAAGGATTATGGTATAGATATTCAGAAATGCAAAACTGAAATAAATTTCAGTCTCTATCATATGACTTTGTCATAAAGAGGTACCTATAAGTTACATCATTTTGAAGTAAGAAGAAAAAGAAATTGATAGAATTAATGAAGTCTTTATAATTATATATTTTAGTAAATTATACATCTAAATATTTAATTAGTGTATATATTTAAATTATTAAATATTTACATATTATTCATTATAAATGATTCATCTAAATAATAATAATTATTTATTATAAATATTAAGTATTTCAATTATATATCTACATATTTAAAAATATATTGAAAAATATTCAATAATTTTAGAATATTGATTTCTATAAAGCCTATTAGAATCAATTATTTTTTTTTAACCCTTTGATTAGCCACATGTGCCTGCTATGATATGAGCCATAGGAGCAACATATTTTTGAGAGGTTTATACACTTTGTATTTTTTTAAATCTTTTCCTTTGTTTTTCTTTCATTTTTTAAATTATAGTAATATATGTTAATATTTTTTAAATTTCTTTAGCCATTATATTTGTAACGTAATATCTCTAACAATAAAATTTGAATATAATAAATAACTGAAAGATAAATTTAAAGCAAAAAACAACACACTCGGAAGCCTAAAACAAAATTACAAAAACTACAAATTAAATACAGGAAATGATGATTAGATAAGATTTAGAATAAACAGCAACAAACTTACAACGTAAACAACACGCGCTAATAAAACACACACTATCTGACCAAACCAACATCTGTTAAACAAATGTTTGATAGCTCTCAGTCGTTACACTTAACCAAATAGGTTTTTGTTTATAAAAGCAACTCTGATTTTCTTAGAGGCAAAGACCTGTAAACCAATATAACAAACGATATCGACGAAACTGAGAATATGCGGGAATTACGTTGCTGTGGAAATATATACGTGAACCCGATCTATACACGGGCGGAGGCAACTAGCGTTAACTAAATGGCCCGATTTATAGTTGGGCATAAGCTTGAAAATGTTGAACTAATTGAATTTTAAACAGATTGTTAATTATATAAATCAAAAGTTTAAGAAAATAGTTTTCCAATATAAAACAAAGTGTCAAAAACAAACAAATTTTGTCCAGATTATTTTGAAAAATAGATGAACAACATGGGTCTTGCTTTGTCAAAATAGTTTACAGAAATTTTTTAAAATTATTGAAAAAAAGCAACAATTTTTAAAACATCATACCTCTCAAGATCAATCACTTCCATGCGCCCCTTTTTATTCCTGTTAGTGCTGCTAGTTTGATCACTTCCCATTGACTCATCAGGATTTTCACCATCTGGAACAAAGTTATATAATTATTGTGATCAAATTTTAATTTTATTTAAATATTATACATTACTGTATTTTTATTTTTTTTATAATTAAATAAAAATGTTTCTCTGGCAAAATGAAAGTCCAAGGCAGCTGTTACCAACTCCTGTTAGACAATACAGTAGAACTCCAATTAACCTAACCAAATTATCAAATTATTCTAACTCCGTCTATTCGTATTGCTGATTAAACCAATTGCTTTCACGTTTTCAGAAAAAAATGAACACGGAAATGCACTGCGTTAAAAAAAATAATGATTGTGCCTACAAATTAAAGATATGAACTTGTTTATAGCAAAAATTTGTATGATTTTCTCATAATGTAAACACTTACAGTTAAATCTATCACTTTTACATTAGTTTATGACCATCCGATATCCGAACTTTAATATTGTAAATATGTAAAAACTTACTGAGACAGAACGTTTTCGATTGCTCCGAAAGTTTTTACAAATTTACAAAATTAAGTTAGGATAGTCATAAACTAATGTAAAAGTGATTAAGTTTCACCAAACTCAATGAACTTCAAATTCAAAACTTCAACTTATAGTTTAGTTTTATTCTTGTACGGTAAATATGTATACAGTAATAGCACAGCTTAAACATAATTTTATTAATGGTCCCTTGAAAACTGCAATTAATAAACATTTAGAAATTTTCCCATTTACTTGTGATGGATAAGACTTTTTTTAGTTCAGATATCGAAAAACTTGCAATCTGGTCTGAGGTGTCCAGACGAGAGGGAATCTACTATTTATTGTTTCTGCAAGAATTCTCAATTGATTTTTACAGTACTTTAATAGGTATTTTTTACTTCACTAAGTAGTACAATGCTTTATTACGGCTGAAATCGCGGTGGTTATTGTGATGAGACTATCAAAGAATGCGACAGGAAAACGAGCACAGATTTCTTGTTAAGTTGCACATAATGAAGCATGTAGGTTTCCTCGGATTATCTGATTGACTAAAACTAAACAGAGTAATAAAACCAAGAAAGATTGTTTCAAAAGGTTTCAAATGCTCTTTAGAAATATTTCTTGTTGTTTCAGGTAAAATGACTTTTTATTCCTATTTATTATATATATATATATATACTGTGAGACACAGACAAGATCAGCATTGAACAATGCACTAATGTAGTGAAACGCGTCTGCTGAAAAATATCAGTAAGTAGTGGTTTTTTGCCTAGTGATACCAATAGTATTAATGACACCAAGTGAAATAATTGTACTAATCTAGTGATTTCCATGCCTAGAAATCGTAAAAGTAACATTACATGTAACAATAACATTAAACTACAGTGCCGGCAAAAAGTTTAGGGACACCCCTACATTTATATGTTTTTGCTATTGTCCTAAAGCTTTCTGCCAATCATATACTAGTAACTTATCAATGAATTGGGCATGAAAAGTTACGATTTTCCTGAAATTTTCATTTATTTATAAGTAAGGGTTGGCAAATTATAAATTTTTTTCCCATTTTAAAATTATTGAGGAAACTCTTGTTTTTTTCCAATTAAAAATGTATAATAACAAAAATACACATCTGATTCAAATGATACTTTGTACACATGTTTAGCATAACATTTATAATGTAAATATGCATTATTTATTATTTACAAAAAATCACCTCTCATTTGGTACCAGGTTAACTTTGCTTTAGATTTTCAGATTTTTCAGTATAAAATTCTCACATTTCAATAGCGAATATCTATTGAACGGAGCCACTTGGAGCGGAACTGACTGTACCGTTGTGTTCCTCGCGTCATGGCGGGGCGGGGGGACATGTCCTCGCGCATCTGTTGTCGTTCAGACGTTCCTCAGTTGTGCTGACATAACCCTACTTGTTCAGTGCGCTTTTCTAGTGTTGATTCCCAAAAACATGGGTCGCTCATCTGTGACTGTTGAAGTTAGGTGACAAATTGTTGGTATGCATAAAACCGGCATGACGTACAGAGCAATTGGACATGCATTGAACGTTTCTAAGACTTGTGTTGAGAACATTGTGAATAAATTTAAGAAGACGGGTACTGTCATCGATGTGCCTAGAAGCGGACGTCCCCGTAAGACGACACCTCGCCAAGATCACAAGCTGCTTAATAGCAGCTGTTGAAGGCTCAGTCAACAGCACATCTTACTGTAAGATCATGGAAGAAGTAATGCTTCCCTCAGCTGCAAGGTTGCTTGATGAAAATTTCATTTTTCAGCAAGACAATGCCCCCTGCCATAAATCCCGTCAAACCATGGCATGGTTTCACGACCAAGATGTAGAAATTCTCCCTTGGCCAGGCCGAAGCCCTGATTTAAATCCCATTGAAAACATATGGAATACTATGGGTATGCGGTTGGGAAAAAAGAAGCCTAGCAACAAGAACGAGCTCAAGCTAATGATCGCTCAACTCTGGAAAGACATCAGTAAAGGAAGAGTGCAGAAAGCTCATTGACACGATGCCAGACCGTGTAAAAAGCTGCTACAAGGCCAAAAGCGGGCCAATAGACTAATAATTTCATAGTTTCTTGTTTTTTTCTCAAATTTTCAATTTGACTTACATTTTGTGTATAAATGAATTGACTTAAAGCTAAAAGTTGTACTTTTTTCGCCTGTCCCTAAACTTTTTGCCGGCACTGTATAATTAAAAGCTACTTAACTAAGTGAATACGTAAGAGCTTACTTGCTGACGCGTTTCGAAACAATCGTTCCTTTTACAACGCAAAACCTCTAATTACGGCGTCGCATTAGGTACAAAGGTTGTCAGGATGAGATTTGTGAGTGAAGGGATGCGTTATTTTGGATGTGTGCTATGTAATGGAACAGGGTGTTGGCTTCAATCCATTTAATGTTTTCTTTATCTGTTGCCTAGTGTTTGTATATCTTGTATTTTTCTAAAGTTGTTAGTTTTTACTTTGTTTTATATGTGGAAAATGTTTAAATTAGTATGTATGTCTGTGTGTGTGGGTCGCGTAGCTGGATTTTGGGTTTTTTTGGGTAATGTGTTTTTCGAAGCGTGTAGAATGACCTACCGGTTTGGGCGATATAATAGCGGGGACAATTGTTAAATGTTAGTTTGTAAGTACCGGATAGTTTGTAAAACAGATAATTAACATGTAACGATTAATCCAGTTACTATATCGGCCAAACCGGTAGGCCATTCTACACAAAACTGGTAGAGAAATCATGATTAAGAGTGTAAATATACAAATTAAATTGTGTATATAATTTATAAATATTTTTTCAAAAATCATGTTTGAAACAATAACAAACAACACTGATACATACTTGCAGTTCTTGCTGGGGTGTGTGCTCGGCTGTTACTCTCTGTTGCACTCATTCTTGTTTCTTCATCAACCATCTGTGGCGGTGGTGGTTTGGCCGCAGCAGCTGCTGCAGCTTTAGCTCTTTGAGCCAACCTTTTTGCTTCTCTTCTCTGTTTCTTTTCTTTAAGTGTCAGTCTTTTAACTCTTCCTAATCTAATTTGCCTACCTCTATTTCCAGTTTTTGAACGTTTCATTTCTAAATACAACTGTTTTTCCGCTTCCATTTTAACTGCTAACCATTCTTTAGATTCTTCCTTCACATCAATATTTTCGCTTTGTGAACTTTGATCGCCTAATACTTTACTTGCATTTAAACTTTCAAAATTTTCTATAGACTTGAGGTTTGCTAGACCCTGACTATTAGTCTCACTTTCTGAGTGGTTTTCTTTCTTTATTAATAGATCACTTCCAACACTTTCTCCTTTTCCAATAAAGTCATGTTTTGAAGTGCCACTACTGTCAATGTTCCTCATTTTAAGCATTAATTCTGCCAGCATCTGTTTCATTCCTCTCCCACGGCCTCGCCCTCTTGTTACTGCAACAGACAAATTTTAATTTAGTATATCATTTCCTATACTTTAAGTTTTGTGATTATCTTAACAATTTTTAAAAATGTTCACACAAAATAAATAATCTGTACTTAAACACTTGGAAGTATATTAGATAATACACCACCCTTGACTATAGTACCATATACGTTTATTGTATAATGAAGATAACAGTTTTGAGAGATGACAGGCCTGCATAGAGGAGGGGATAAAGCGGGAAAAATGCCCAGGCTGGGCCCAGCGGGGTTGGTGCTGTTTTACTGCAGAAAATAATTACTCATGTAGCGAGATCCATGACCCGCATAGAGGAAGGGAGAAAGAGGGACAAATGCCCAGGCTGGGCCTGGCGGGGTTGTTGCTGTTTTACTGCAGAAAATAATTACTCATGTAGCGAGATCCATGACCCGCATAGAGGAAGGGAGAAAGAGGGAAAAATGCCCAGGCTGGGCCCGGCGGGGTTGGTGCTGTTTTACTGCAGAAAATAATTACTCATGTGGTGAGATCCATAAAAGAGATAGAAAAAATACATCAATAAAGTGTAAAAAGTACAATGTACAATAATGGTACATTACTGAACAATTGTTCAAGCTTTTAATAACAAAGTAATACTCATTAAATGAAATGTTCTATTTAAAGAAAATGCAATGTCTTATTTGCTGTAAACGAACGGCAGTTTTATTTCAACAAAACTAAACACACACAGAATAGATTCCGTGGCCTAGTTGGTTACAATGTCATGCAAAATACAGGGTTGTATAGGCCTATGTTGGAAGTAATGAAGGGGTCCGTACTTATGTTTGCCCAGGGGTTAGAAATTTCTCTGGGCGGAAATGGATACATCCCCACTCTCAACTCAGACCGTGACTGACCTCTTTGTATTTTTAGGGGAGTATGGTTGGATTAGGAAAGGTTATTATGGGATTTTTGAGTTTTTAGGATTTTGTTGTCAAAAAAGTGTATGTGAATTATGATGTAATTTGAGGATGTTAAGAATAAATGTTAGTTGTAGCTTAAAAGGTTTGTATGTATTGGTACTGTATACTTATATGATATTGGGTATTTTTATTTAGTTTCTGTAGAATTTATAGGTTTGATGTTATGTTTGTGTAGTTGTGGTTTGTGGATATAGGGTGTTCACCAGTTTGGTTGAGTGTTTTTGTTTGAGATCTTTTATCAGTGCTTGATAACTTGTGAAAAATACTGTTTAGCCTATGCAGAAACTGGGGAAACAACTACAAGTTAGTTTGTATACTGTGGTACTGAGTTTATATTATTTGTTGAGGCTAGTGTATTTTAAGTAAGCTATTTTGTAATTATATTTACAAAATGTGTTGCTTAGTATATGAGTTTTGGATTATTTTAATAAAATGTTATTATACTTTGTGGGTTTTTTGTGTTGAGTTATTGGATTTATTCTTCAAGTGATAATATAGTTTACCAATTAAACAAATAAAGTAAGTGCTACTATAGGCAGTGTGACCTATTAATTAATAGCCATTTTAGTATAAACTAGTAGCTCCATTCGTAGATAGAATCAAATATTATTAAATAATTTGTATTTATTAACATTTTAAATTATATGTTTGCTTTTAAGTTGAAACAATAAAAATGTAAGACTGAATATTAATGGAAATACTAGATGTAACAGAGTTAACATGAAATTTTTTTGTGGTGAAAAAAGTCAAGTAAAATTATTTTCACCTATAATAAGTACTATTGCAAGTACATATGGGATTAATATAAATGGGAAAAGATAGGAGGAACTAAACAAAAATTACCTTTGGCACAATGGAGAGAGTAAAGAAGTTATTAAAAATAATTAAATACTACAAAAAAAAAAGAAAAAAGTAGATGGAAAGAGCAGTGGTTGGAAATATAAAACTCCCTAAGAGTTAAAGTAAATCTCAATCCAGGAAGAAACATTTGAGAACAACAATAAGTAGTATTACCTTAAAGTTATGCACAATTTGTGAGAAGCAATACAAAAAAAGAATCGTAATTGTGGAAAAACAATTCATGGCTTTTGAAACACACTAATGAACCTGCTCATTCGAAATTGCTTGTGAGATATTTTGGACAAAAACTCCACTTCAATCATGACTCAGTTATAATATTATTTGGACTTGGCTTCCCAAAAGCAGTGTTCCCAAAACTTAAGAGTCTAATGAAAAGATGAAGGTTTGCAACAATTGAGGAGATAAAGACTGCATCTCTAGAAGAGATTAAAGCTCCAAAAAAAAGTGCTCATCAGAATAGCTTCGAGGATTGAAAAACGTTGGTATAACTATGTTATATTTGGAGAGGGATACTATAAAGGGGGAACTTGAATATTGAAGAATAAATACTTTTTCATAAAAATATAAAGCAACTTTACTTTTTAAAAACACACACACACACATTGTGAAAAGGAAAGCACTGTAGCTCTCAAAAGTTGACTAGCATATATATCAAAAAATAAAATTTTAGTTTATGTACAATAAAGTGTAAGTTTACATACAAACAGAGAGAAAAAAATGTATAATTGTAAATCATTACACTTTATTACTATAATATGTTCTAGAAAATTGACCATGTTAAGAAAATGTTAATTTACATTTAATAAAATATATGGAAGGATTTCTTACAAAATTAGAAAATGTTGAAATTCAATCTAATTACATTTTTATTCTATTTTATATTGAGCAAAAGAGATTTTGTGTTAATCTAACAACAATAAGAACTTTAAATTTAATATTAACAATATGTCTATTAACATTTCTTAAATAATGTATAATAAAGCACTTATTGAATTGTATATATCAAACAGTGACTTTGATCGAACCTTTAGTTTTAAACAGCCTATATTTATTAAGATTAGAAGATGGTTTGTCCTCCAATTTCTTAATTTGTTTGTATAGGTTAGAAGTAGGAATTTAGTTATTCAAGATTATATATGTAGCGTTATATTTCATATTGTCCATTATTTTTCTGTTGCACTGACTTTATAAAGTTACTATTGTTGATTGTAAATAATTATTCCACTACTAAGTGCAATTAATTGTTACCTTATGTGATAAGGCACCTTCGGTCACTTGACCATTGTCGAATCACTGAATTATTTTTCTTTATTTTTATGGTGTTGTTCTAACAAAAAATATAGAAAAACAATTCAGTGATTCGACAATGGTCAAGTGACCGAAAGGTGCCTCATCACATAAGGCAAAAATTAATTTCCCTTAGTGGTGGAATAATTGTTTACAATTAACAATAAGAACTTTATATATATATATATATATATATATTTTTTTTTTTTTTTTTTTTTTTTTTTTTTTTTTTTTTTTTTTACCCTATATATATATATATATATATATATAAATTTCGCAATATGTATTCTTGTGTATTAATAAAGAACTAAGTCAAAATACAAATACAAGAATTATAAATGAATTTACAATTTAAAGCTTTTCGTTGGCTAACAGTACCAATATCATCATGATGTTGGTACTGTTAGCCAGTATTGGCTATAGTTTGTATTTTGACTTAGTTCTTTATATATATATATATATATATATATATATATATATAAAGATATATATTTTATATATATATATCGTGATATTTCATGTTGTCCATTATTTTTCCGTTGCACTGACTTTATGAATTTATTATTATTACTTGTAAATAATTTTTTCCACCACTAAGTGCAATAATTTTACCTTATGTGATGAGGTACCTTTTGGTCACTTGACCATTGTCGGATCACACATATATACATATGTGTGTGTGTGTCTAAATACCTTTCTGCCATGTCTTTCTATCTAATTTAATAGGTAAATTTGCATATTGTGATTTTCTAACTGTGCACCTAAGAAAGAGTTTATATTAGCTCCTCTAATAGCCAAGATATGCGGAAATATGTATTATGTGTTAAATCTGTATAATGTATCCAATTTAATAAATCAAATTTGTTAATTATAAAAACAATTAACCATTATTCATTTAGCAAGTAAACCCTATATAATCTGTTAAAACCATAGTCATCTAAATTAACTAATATCCAACAATAACTATAATCTAAGAATAACCAAATTTAGTTAACAATAAAATTACTGCCCAATAAACTCAAACCTAATATTAATAAATAAACTACAGCACTTACTTCCTTTTAAAATCCCGCCTCCTCTTGGTTTTCTTGTTCTAACAATTGGAAGCTTGATTCTTCCTCTGCATGATCTCTGTGGTCTACCAGTGCTGGGTTGTACTTGATTAGGAAAGAGATTTTGGGGGTCCGTTTCCATAAATGGCTCAGATAAGTTGAACAAAGGGACAGGAAACATACTTCCGCTTATGTTGGGATCAGATCTCATATCGTTTAATTTAAACTCATGACCCATATTTCCAGGCATTACGGGAGGAATTACTTTACGAGGTCTACCTCTCTTGCGAGGCATACCTACAGGAGGTTTTCCTTGTGTCACAACATTCACAACTTGATTATGTGAGTGTGTACTAGGAGCAAGCAAGTTAGCCATGTGTGCAGCAGATGATGTAGATGGATCTGTCATTCTAACCGGCAATGCTTTTGTTAATAAGCCTTGTAGTTTACTTGAAGGATCTGCATCAAAGTCTGATGAAGAGTCATTTGATTTTAACCTTTTTTCACCAATATTAGTTTCTATATCCTCTAACCTTTTCAATAAATTGGCACTATGATTTAGAGTTGTTGATGGTCTTCCGACTGGCACTATATCAACACCGGGTAGCTTTACAGTTTTCCAGGTATCACATTTATCTTCACATTTGATTTCAGGATGTCCTCCGGCTTTCGAAAGTTTAAGAGTTATCTTATTTAACTTTTGACTTTCTTGTTGCTCTTGTGACACAACAGGTGTTATTGTTAATCCGGTATTCTTGAATAAATGTTCTACTTTGGCGAATTCAGAATTTTTTATCGTACTAGGGGCTCCTGATGTATCTTTCGGTATTATTTGAGTAGAATCTTTTCCTATTTTCAACGTATACCCAAGAGATTTACTTTGAGGGGATACGCTCTGCGCTTTTGAATCTTGAATTTTGAAATTATCGGAAGATGTTTTTGGAGACAACGACTGAGATCTCATTATTACAGGATTTTCTTTAGATAATTTTAGGGTAATAGGTTCAAGTTTTGTTTGGGGTAACATCACCTTTTCACTTGCTTTAGATAATGTAATTGGTGACTTGGGAGAATGTTTTGGTGATTTATTTTCAGTTTTACATGAACTTCCAGATTGTTCAGGTGGTATAATTACAGGTTTTATGGTTATTCCTTTATACTTCTCAGATTTCATTAGCATGTCTTTTGTAGGCTGTAGGCTTTTGGTTTCAGTTAATTTGAGTAATTTTTGTTCTTCAGGTTTCTTAAGTATTATTTTAGTTTTTAATGGAAGATTCCCTTTAGTCTCATTCATAATTGTTTCTTGTTTAGTTTCACTAACACAATCTTTTGAAACAGAAAGGCTTTCAGGTCCATCTGTTATTTTGGCACTGATTTCATCTGCTTCTTTGTTTGTGCTTTTATCTTCGTGAAGTTTTGTACGTTTAGATAATAACAATTCGGACTTAACAGATTCAAATGACTTACAATGTTCACTGATACTAGTAGAAGTACTTCCTTTTCCTAAGCTCTGGAAGGGTCTCTTGAGCATTCGTTTAACTGTGGTATTTTCTACAGGTTCTATACTCAACACGGTTTTTGTTTTCTGTGACAAATTTGTAGCAGTGTCGGTTTTAGTTTTGTCAGAATGTAGGTTTTTATGTTCCTGTAACTGTTCACATGTATTTTCTACCATATTATTTTTTTCCTTAACAGAAATTGTATTTTCCGATAAACATTTATTAGTTTTTTTTGAAGAATCATCCGACGTTTCCTGAAATTCTTTTTCTTTATCATTGACTATTACGCTTTTAAGAGATATTTCATCTTTTTTTATATTATTCCCAACAATTTTCCCTGACAATGTTTCAGTATTTAGCACCTTTTCATCTCTCTCATCCACTACTTTTATTTCTTTATTTTCATTAAATAATGGTTTCTCTCTTATTTCCTTTGCTTCTTCAATCTGAGCACAAAATGATGTTTGTAACTGTGTGATATTTTCTTTTTCACATTTTCCCTTATCAATAGTTTCATTAGCATTTGCGCTCTTACTTTTAAATGTAATTTCGGTAAATTGGCCCTTATTTTCTGCTTCGTCTTGACCTTTTTTTTCCTCCTCATTTCTATTTGAATCTGATAATCTATCTAATATTATCTCAGGTTCTTTATTCACTGGTATTATTTTATTTTCTATTTTTTGTGTGTCATTATCTATACCACTTTTATTTTCATTTGTTTTATAATCTTCAAATTGAGTTGTACTTTTGTCTTTAGAAGATGGCATTATTTCAGATTCTAAAGAATGAATTTCTTTAATGTTTACAGCTTTAGTTTCAATTTTACTCAAATCAGATGACGGGTTTCCCCCTTCTGAATTGTTATCTTCTGCAACTAAATCTATTTTTGTTTTACTACTTTCTACTAAATTTTTAATTTCTTCTTTGTTTGTTTCTTTTTTATTTATACTTGTTTCCACTGATGAGAGTAATAGTTCTTCATTTACATTATTCTCCTCGTCTAGCTTTGTCAGTTGTTTTTCTACTATGCTTTTACTTTCACTCTTTATTTCCAGTTTATCATTGTTATTAGGCTGTATACTAACATTCTTCTGTAATAGTAAATGTTCCTCGAGCTCTGTTTTGGTATTTTCAAACTTTTCTTCATTTGCCTGTTCTTTTTTTGGATCTGTATCTGATGGTTCTACTTCACAATTATACTCACCTTCATTTAATATACTTTGTAACATATCTTGAGTTCTTTCCTCCTCGAGTTTATATACATTGTTCAAAATACTTTCTTCTTTGTTACTGTCTTGGAAATCAACATTTTTTTCTCTAGTGTTAGAGTCTAGTACATTAACATCAAATACACTAGATATCTTACTTGAACTGCCATCAATCAACTCTGAATTGCTCTCCTTGCCCTTCAACAACTCTTTTTCTAACAATATGTCTATGCTTTTACTTTTCACCAAAGAATTACTGTTTAATACATCATCTTCATCTGCAGAGTCTAAAATGGTTAATTGTAATTCTTCTGATAATGGTAGAGAGATTTCTGCGCCTTTTAATTTAGTTTCACTTGTCTCACAACTCAACACCGTTTCTGTTTCTTCATTTTGTACATTCAAAGTGTCACTTAATGCAGAACTTCCATATTCTTTTTCACCATTGCCATCAATTATATTTATTTCCACTGATTTGTCTTCAACGTCTTGCTGACTTGTATTACCAATTGTATTACAACTTAAAAGTATGTCTTTAGTATCTGACATCGTTAAAGACTTTCTACATTCTATAGGGAGATCTGCCAATAAATTATCCTCATTTGCACTAATTTCTTCATTACTGTTTTGTGTGTAATCTGAAGAGTCATTACCAGCTATTGCAACAGAATGTTTGATGTCATACAAGGGTTTGGATTCTATTTCTCGAGAAAGTTGGCCTTCTAATAATTTTTCATTAACTTCTGGTAATTCCTCGCTTAATTCAATGTCCTTGTCTTTTTCGTCTTCTACAACAGAAATTAATTTTTCTTTTTCGGTTAAATCAACTTCAAAAGATTCTTCTTCCACGGAACTTATTGTGATACTTGTCTCTAAAGGTTGAATAACTGATGTATTCTCTATAAAGGCTTTATCTTCTTTCATTTCGCATGGAGCATTTCCTTCCATATCATGTTCATTAGTTTCACATATTTGAATAATTTGTTCCATCTCTAACCCAGAACCACTATCATTTAAAGTACTATCCCCTTTTTCTGGTTTATTTTTGTCATACATTTCATCATTTTCCTTAATCAAATCCTCTTGTTTTTCTAAAATACTAATAATATCACTGTTTTTGATGTTTTTCTTTTCAAGATCCGTTTTGCCTTTCAATGAAAATAATTCAACATGTTTAGTTGCTTCTTTTTTCTCTTCGAAACTAACAGCATTTGCACTTTCAACTATTTTAAATTTGTGTTGTTCTCTATCATCAAATTTAATATCACACCCATCCGATTCCTCTTGAATGCTTTCATTAATAGGTATTAAAACTTCTTCTTTACTATTGCTATCAGAACCACCTTCCAGTTCATTTAAATTATCAATATCAGTTTTACCAACTTCTAAAGATATTTCAGATTCTGTAGCTGTAACATCTTTTATTTCTTGTTCTTTAATATTTTGTAGATCAGTAATCTTTGTATCATCAATCATACTTTCCTTTTCGAGTGAGCTTTCAGTATTATTTAATAAATGTTCTTGCAATTTAAGTTCATTGTGTTCCTCTTTATCTTTAGAATCACCAAGGTCTATTTGATTGGTTTCTAAATCATCATACTTTTCAAATTCTGCTTTATTAATTTCACCACTACTTTCTTTTAACTCCATCATACCTTTACTACTTTTAGAATCTCCTTCGTGCAATTTCTTTTTATTTTCCATTTCAATCCTAATGTCCTGTTTACCATCTTTAGAAATATTTTTACTGAAGTTTTGGTTAGTTTTACTACAAATTATTTCATGTCTGACAGGCTCATTTGTAGTAATACATTCATCACTAACAATATTATCAGTTTGTACTTTATTGTCACATTTAAATGTAATATTCGTATCTGATTGTCCCTTATCAATGGCTGTAATCTTATCATTTTCTTCATTTATATTCACATCTTTGTTAGAAATGATATTACTTTTTTCTGCAGTTACAATGTGATACTCTTGTCTTTTTGTTTTACTTACATCACTGCTAGAAACAACTTCATGTTTGTTTTCTTTAATATTTGTTATGTTCTCTTCTACAACATTGGATTTAGCAGACTGGACTTGCATATCAGAATGTGTTTCTTTCATAATGTTAACAGTCTTATCATCAGAATTACTTGAAGAACTTTTAGCAACATCTGACACCTCTTGTTCATCATCAGGTATATTTTTATTGCCAATATTTTCAAGTTCTACCAATTTTTCTTCAACAGCTTCCTCAATATTTTCATCAATTCTATAATTGTTTAGTTCCTCAGTTACTCTAATTTCTTCAATAACATGTAAATTTTCTTCACCAACATCTACAGCATTTAAAATATTTGCCTTTGATTCTTTAAATTCTTCACAAACTTGAACTTTGTCCTCATGCACTACTTTTTCCTTAAAATTTATTGCCTCGTTTTTTTTAATATTGTCGCTTTTAGTTTTACCTGTACAAAAAGAATTATCATTGCTTTCCTGATATTCTTCCTGTTGATTCTGTTTAGAAATTGGTTCTAAAATGGAAGCAGTGTCGTCATTTTTACTTTCCAGAATGTGTTTATCAACCTCAGATTCTACACTACACAGACTACTTTGTTTAATGTCGTCTGCATGAGGTTGTTGTTCAGCGATTGCCAATAATTTATTGTCAACAGTTGAATGCCTTTCAGATTCTCTTGTATCATTAATATTGCTAGTTTTATTTTTATTTTTACAATCTTGAACCGTTTGTGGTAAAGTAAAATTTCTTGAATCAATTTCAGATACTAATTCGGCCTCATTAGCGATAGCATGACATTTATTTTTAGAATCTTCATTCTGCTTATTACATTCAGACATTTCCAAATCTAGTGCTGTACTTTTAGAACTAGCAATTTTGTCCGACATTTTAACTTCACTTGATTTGTCATGTATTTCTTCACATTTATTTGTTTCTTCCATGAGCTCTAAAGACTTATGCGTAGTCGTGCTATTTACTACTTCCTCATTCACTTCTAATTCACTATCTGAACAATTCTTCTCTATTCTTTCACCACTATGTTTTGAATTTGTGCTTTCCAAACTGCTATAACAAACTGAATCTATGGTTTTAATCTCATTTCCAACAGTGTTGTGTCCAGTAACATTTTCATCATAAATCTCAATATTTTCAACTATTGGAACTTTCTTTGCTTCATCTACTGTTTCCTTACTACTATCCTCTATCACAGATTCTGTTTTACAATCCTTTATTTTACCTACATCTAGCTCGGATTCCACTTTGGTTATAAGCTTATCACCTATTGTATTTTTTTCAGTAAGTGTAACTGGTAGATTCAATTCATTATTTATGTCAACTGACACTCCTAATGATTTTTCTTCTAAGGTAGTTTGATTTAATTGGAAATCTGTACTTCCTTGGACTTCAGTATGAAACAGATTATCCTTTTCTATCTGTGTTTCATGATTTGCTTCTGCTAATAACATGCATTTACCCTTAGAGTTATCCAATTCTTGTTGTGTATTAGAACTCTCTAATTCAACATCTTCAGAGCACATTTTTCTTTTTTCAGATTCACCAGGATCAATGTTTTCAACTGCTAAATGTCTTTCTTCAGAATTTGTAATTAACTGTTTATCAACACTTATTTTTTGTTCAGAACTAATTTCTGTGTCAGTACTATTATCTACAAAAATATCATAATCTTCTATTAGTTTAGAAACACTCTTAATTTTGGAACTACTACATTCATTATCCAAATTTGCTAGTCCAATATTACATTCTTCTATATTATTTCTATTATTTGAAATTGTTCCAGCCACAAGTGATTCCAAAGGTGGACTTTCTGAAGTCATGCTGAACATTTTTTCCATTTGTTCCTCAACAGTAAGCTCATTACTGAAATTCTTTAAAACATCACATTTTGCTTCATCTGGTAAAACCAATTCTTTTTTTCCATCAGAAGATAGTTCCTCCAATTTTCCACCAGAACTGAACTTATTTGAAATATCTTTTTCATTATCTATATTTGATTTATTTTTTTCAATAAGTGGGTCACTTTTTGAAACAGATTCAAATTTGTCACTTAAATCTTGAACTGATTCAATTTCCATTTCAGGTAAAGAATCTTCTGATGGTGAATCATCATAAGAACTTATCATCATTAATGCAGTACTTTTTAATTGAGGAGTTTCTACAGAGTTGGAATTTCCAGTTTCCTTTTGATCTTTACTTATTAGAGATGGAGTAGCTTCTGCAGATTTAGTATTGGAATTATTATCAGAAATTAAACTTCTTTCTAATATTGAAACACTCTTTTCAGGCACTTTAACATTGCTTTCTTTTTCTTTTACTATATTATGCTTAGGTCTAACCAACTTTACACGTTCCAGTGGCTTCACTGAAGTATTTTCTGGTGAAACTGAAGATGATACTGCCTTAGTCTCAACAATGTTTGGTAATCTACTAACACTTTCATTTCCTTGTAATTGTTTATTGATACTACCTGAGAACTCTTTAAAACTATCTAAATTTCCTACTTTTACTTTATTATCTACAGTTTTATCTCCGAGGAATGATTCTATTTTTACTGCACTAGAAGTATTAATAAAAGACTTGTCTGTTTTAATAGTGCTAGTTTGATTCTTTTCATCGTTCTCGGGTGGCTGATCCCAACGTCTCTTTCTCAATATGTTTCCAGAACTGGTTTTCCCAGCCAATGGATTTACAACACCTAAAATTATGGGTTTTTTTGGAGATTTTGATGAATCTGGGGAACTACGCACACTGCTATTCGAAGATTCAGGTTTTTCTGATGAAGGCATTTTAGCATCCCTATTTCTGACCTCCATATTACTTTATGCTAGAGAACTTTAATCTGGACCAACCTGAAAAAATTAATTAAGAAAATTAAAACAAAAAATGTATAATTTGGTTTTACATGGATATCACATATATTATATTGGATACAAAATTTATATCACAAATCCTATGCTGCTGCTAGTGCCAGTGGATAGTCGTCTTGTTCAAACTTGTCAAACTAAACAAGACAATACGTTTTCAGAAAACAGGTAACTCTCCTACTAGTTTTGGTAACTGAAGGTACCAGCACTTAATTGGCATTATTAAAACCAACTAGACTGGTACCTCAACTGAAAAAAGTGGTATTTGTAAAGTATCTCTTCTGTATATATACAGGGTGACACAGAAAAACGGGAATTTTTAAAAAAATTCTAAAAATATAAAGAGTGATGGAAGAAAATGGTTTTATTTATATTACATGAAATATCAAAACTTGCCATTTATGAAACACTGATGGAATTTATGATTTTTTAAAAACAACATCCTTTAGGTGGCGTCCTCCTCTACGAATGCATTCTTGAAATCTGCGGTGGAGATTCCTCATTGACCGCAGCAACATCTCAACTGGAATACTGTGAATTTTATCCCGAATTCTCTGTTTTAACTCATTTACAGTTCTTGGTCAAGTTGTAAACACTTTAGTTTTGAGATAGCCCCACAAAAAGAAATCGCACACGGTCAAATCTGGCGATCTAGGGGGCCAGAAAACGTTACCGAATCTTGAGATGATACGGTTACCAAACAATACTCGCACAGCCTCCATTGATCGCCGTGCAGTGTGTGATGTCGCACCATCCTGTTGAAACCAGGATTCTTGAACGTCTGGAAAATTGTTCAATTCAGGTGTAACAAAACGTTGTAACATTTCCACGTAACGATCAGCATTGACAGTCACTGCAATCCCCCGTTCATCCTCAAAAAAATAAGGTCCGATGATCTCATGTAATGAAACAGCACACCATACTGTAACCTTATTAGCGTGTAAAGGGCTCATGAAGTTCATTAGGATTTGTGTCTGCCCAGTATCTGTAGTTCTGCTTGTTAACATAACTTGTGAGATGAAAGTGGGCCTCATCTGACATCCACAACTTGCTTAGAAATTCATCGTCATTGTTTATGTGTGTTAACATTTGTTGGCAGAATTGCAATCGCGACTGGTATTCATTTTCCTTCAACTCTTGCACTATCTGCAGCTTGTAGGGGTGAAATTTTAATTCTAAATGAAGAATTCTGCGAACACTCTCACAGGACATTTCAACCACAGCTGCTTGCTTACGAATCGAACGGCGTGGACTCTTCAATACAGATCGGCGTACAACATCAATGTTCTGTGCAGTACGAGCACTTCTTGGCCGTCCCGTTGGTTTCTTCTTTAAAGCTGATCCACTCTCTTCAAAATTATTAATCCAACTTCTAATAGCATGTTTTGACGGAACGGAATCATGCCGTCCTAAGTTGTAAAAACGTCGGAACTCAATCTGGGCAGCTTTCAAACTATCACCGTTTTTATAAAACATTTTTATAGCTAATGCACGCTGTTGCCCGTTCCACTGGTCCATGGCTACTGTAATGGCGGCTTGTTTACTTGTACACTGTCGCTGTCCCGCAGTGCTGCCACCTGCTCACGGCTGCCACGACGCGTTACAAAAATTCCCATTTTTATGGGTCAACCTGTATATATATACATATATAGGGTGATCCATAAAATATATATATATATATATATATAGGAATTTTTGGACTAGATAGGAGACTGACAGACTTACCTAATGGCAATAGTCCAAAACTGCAATCTCTTGGAAATAAATAAATAGACACATATAAAAACTTATCACACTATGGAAATATTTCGATCAAATAATGATCTTTGTCAATCAAAAAAGAGAAAAAGAAAAGACTGAAGTGAACCACAGATGTGTATAAATATGTCACAGATTCATAGTTTATGATATAGTACTATATGTGATTTGTATAAATACTGATTATTTGAAACTAGATATTAATAGTCTGTCAGAAGGCAGGTAAATGGAGTTGTTAAAAATGGTAGAAGTTAAGGAGAAGGTTATATATATATTTCTTGGATTCAGCTCGTTAATGCTAGATGAGATTCTAACAAAACGTTTTTACATTGGAACCTTACACAATTTGGCGTCAATGCATTTCAATTCCTTCCGGAATCATCTTCAGGTGATCAGTGCAGTGCAGGAACAAAATTAAACATTTTGAATAAGATACACATTTAACTTCATTCAACACAGAAAAACTCTATCACAATACTTTTCCCGTTATCACAAGAAACTATAAAACAGAGCAATAGGACACTACAATATATAACTACTAAGTACTTGGTTACGATAAGTTTGGTGTTAAAAAAATAAAACTTAATAACACAAGCTAACAACTTTTTTTATTCAGCTGGAGTCAGTAAGCTTTATTGATTTTTTTTAACATGTATATATTGATTGTGTAGACCAATAATGTAATTACGCTAGGAATGCTGCAGATATGATCGAAGAGTACGTGTGATCTGTGCCGTATTTGTTCATTTAAGATGTCCTTTTTGTGTATGTTGCTATGTCTATATATTTCATACAGTTCTAGTGTGTTTAATTTGTTGTTCCCCTCGTACTGGGAACTTATAAATTTCGACTGGATCATTTCTCTTACAATGAGAAAGTTTTTTCCTACACGTATCACAAACTTCCATGCCCATTCTTATGCCTAAATTTAGTGAGCACATCCATTCTGTTACTTTTTATTATTATTAAAATTATTTATAAATTGCTTAGGGTGACAGCCTACATTAGGTACTTAAGTTTGACATACCAATTACACATATGATATAGGCTAATTTATTTTTGATCCTAACAAGCAAGATTTACCAATATGTTTTATATTTTATAGAATCACATTTTACAAATCCTAGTACTGTATGATCTTTGGGGACGAGTAAGATAGATCGATAAATTGATGAGTTTAGACAACAAATATTTTATTAAAATATGATCCCATTGTCATCCCATTCTAAAATTTGGCATATAGGTACTATAATAGTGTACAAATAACATATATTTTTTCAGAAAAATAAAAAAATACTTTTTTGAAATTTTTCAAAATTTATTTTTAGAAAAATTGTACACAGTCGATAGGTGTACAATGGAGTCTATAACAAAAAACGTAGAAGACTTTGTTGATGAATTTCTAGGAATGCTCTTAAAACTGAAAATTCATTCATTCCTAGCCAACACGCAAACAGAATGCTTCTCAGAGAAGAAAGAAAACTTGGCATCAGGGGAACTTATCATTAAATGTGACTTTGCAGAAAATTATTCATTTATTATCCAAGATGAAGTACAGTCATTTCATTGGACATCAACTCAGGCTGCTGTACACCATTTTATAGTTTACTACAATTGGGAAAACAAAATAAAACATTTAGATTATGTTTTTATATCAGACTGCTTAGAACTCAATACTGTAGCATTTAATGTATTCCAGACTAAGTTGATTTCTATACTGAAAGAAACTATACCTTTTGAAATCAAGAAAATAACATACTTCTCCGATGGTAGTTCGGCACAATATAAAAACAAGAAAAATTTCCATAGCCTTTGCTTTCATAAAACTGATTTTGGAATCGAAGCAGAATGGCAGTTTTTTGCCACATCCCATGGAAAAAGTGCCTGTGATGGCCTTGGTGGCACTATCAAACGCCTTGCTACCAAAGCTAGTCTCCAGCGTCCTTATGATAATCAAATTTTAACACCACTGCAGTTGTATGACTTTGGTGTGGATAATATATCTGGAAAGGTGCAGTCATAAACATATTTCTGGTTTTTGTGTGGAAATCCGATGAGTGTGATTGATCAATACCTACATGTTAGGTTGAGTTTAGAAAGAAAATATTTAAAATATGATCCCATTGTCATCCCATTCTAAAATTTGGCATATGTGTGCTATAATAGTGTACAAATAACATATATTTTTTCAGAAAAATAAAAAAATACGATTTTGAAATTTTTCAAAATTTAATTTTAGAAAATATTTGGAAAATGGTAAAATTTACCAACATGATCATGTATGGTATCAAATTAAAGCTCTTGTAAAACAGAATAAAATGGTGAAAATTTCAATCTTTTATGTTTAGTAGTTTTGAAAATAGAGCAGTTTAGAGTAACCAAAAGCGCTGACAATTGTCGTACTTTTTACTATTTTTGAAAATTAATAATTAAAAAACTATAAGTCCGAAAAATCTGATATTTTGCATTTTTGTTAGTTTTGATGGTAGAAACAATCATACAAAAAATTAGATCATTCTGAAACCTTAAGGTCCAAAATTATTTTTTAGTTGGTTGATTTAACACCCCTGTAGAGTGTCCAGTCAGGATAGATTTGGTTGTAATTATATATATATATATATATATATAATTACCTAATTAGACATCTACTTCTATGGAGTAATACTTTTTGCCAGGTGACGTCACGTGATCTCTATTCTAGCCTTACATGAGTGCATTTGGCAAAACGTATAGAATTACAACCAAATCTATCCTGACTGGATACTTCATGGGTACATAAAATTAACCTTCCGTGGCAATAACAAAAATAATGCTCAATATAATTTCAGGATATGTTTTTGATTCATTTTATATGCATTGTATTGGAGGGGGGATTTGGAATTTTACCAGCACTATTAGCACCATATACGGGAGAAATTACAATTTTCCAAAATTAACCCTCTCCAAAAAGTAACCCTGATGACTTTCCGCGTTGGTCGGTACAATTTTTTTGTTAAAATCGTAAACGTGGGCAGAGGAAATAAATACCAGATAGCCTATACTTTCCTATATAAAACTGGTATTAAAAAAAAGTTGATTAGTAACAATGTCTAAGCTTAGATAGAGGCTCTTGGCCATAGACAAGTAACCCTGTCTACAGCTATATATAGATCCTTGTATGGTAATAAAATTAATGGGGAACATACATTTAGGGTTTTGGTTATTACATAGTTGAATATGTAATTTGTTTGAATGTTGTCCAATTAATAAATTAATATTTCATAAAATAAGGGTGTAAGTTATAATATTTTCCTTAAAATAATTTCAGATCATGTTAAAGCTGGTAGGTAACAAGGCACATTTACTAACATGAAGGACTACTAGATTAATTCAATAAATTTGTATAAAACAAACAAAACCAAGATTTATTTCATAAAATACCTAATTTAAGGAGTTGTTTGAAACACCATTCAACTATGAAATACGACCAGAAAAACCTAAACATTTCTTATAACAAAATTAAACTTATTGACAAAAATGAATGAGATAATGAATTAAATTATATAAATTTACTTACAATGAGATTATTAAATATATCCTCCCAGACATGGAAGAAAATAAACATATATTTCATTAAAAAACTACTATACTTTTTTAAAGTAGCATCTTTACTGTAAGTTTAATGTAAATAGGTCATTAAACACAAACACCAGACGCCGCCATTTTGGTTTAATTTGACGGTTCAGAAGTTATTCAACTCTCGATACGAAACTAATCGATCTATAGTTGTAACGGGGTAATATATCGAAGTGATCACAGGCATTCATTTCTTTATCTCAGGATAAAAAATATATTTGATAAATACAGTACAAATATTTCTCTGCCCTTAATATAAAAAAATATTTGCTCCAATATTGCTTTGCATATTAGTTATTTTAAATTTGCTTCTTTATATTTTATATATTGGTAAAACAAGTTACTATATTTCTTTAAAATTATAATATCTGTTTTTTTTTTAGAAGAAACGCCGCGCCGATAATGCCAAACGCCGAATATTTCAGTTAACAACATGGCTGCCTCTGAAATACGTTAAGAGTTTGGATGTTTACGTAAACTCTACCATTTCTTATTGTGATTACTTTTATTGTGTCATGGATTATTAGGCATTCTCCCATTACTTTTTTATAAAATCGTAAGTGTAACATAATAAAGTTATAATGAATAATTCAACGGCACTTTTTGCGTGTTCAAAGTGTTTTACTAGACTTCCATTTGAAGAGTTATCTTCTGGGCAACAGTTGTGCAAGGTAGGTCCTTGTCAAAAAAAATAGTTATATATATATGCAAAGTATTTAATATCCTAAATTACGAGTTGCACATATACCTTAATGAGATTCTACATATTTTTAAGAATTTAATATCTAAATATAAAGAATTTTCAAAACACCTCGTTGTAATAGGTTATACGTACTAAACTTTTTTTTATCACAAAGTATTTTCATTATTCATTTAACTTTAATTCTAAATCAGAAATGTATAAAGTATATATTTCTAGAAAAATATAAAATTAATATAAAAATATAATTCTTTTTATATTAAAAACCAAACAATATTGCAAAACACATTTTAACTAGTAATGCAGAAGGTCCTATGAAACAAAGAAAACGTGATAAAAGTTGGTGCTGATATGTTAACAATTTACAATTTGGTAAAAACGCAGATTGCCCACCACCCCCAATGTAATACAAATAAAATGAATCATACCTTACGTGTGTAGGTATTTGAGAAACGTTTTAGCTTAATTTTTATGGTTTTTGCATATATATTTAAATATACTTATAAAGTCTCCAGTTAGGATAGATTTGGTTTTAAATTTATACATTATTATATACCTATATTAAAATATACCTAACAAGTGTCCAGTCATTATAGATTTCGTTGTAATTTTTACATTACTTAAATGGTTAAATATATAAAATTAGAACCAAATCTATCCTGACTATATACTTTATAGGTATATTTCAATATAGATATATAAAATTGTTCTTCCCTGGCAATAACAAAGATAATAGTTATCAATTCGGTAATTGTTTAGATTCCTAAACCGGGCCTATATTTTCATCGAACATTCAGAAACATGTAAAAAGGTTATTTTCGTTGAAATTATTGTTTTTGTGCCTAGAAACCTTTATTTTTCTTAAATTAAAGTTGGGTAAAATTTTCAGCGCGGATATAAAAGTTGTGAATGGGCGCGGAGTGATACAAATGTTTTTTTTACGTCACAGTGCTGCGCATAAGGTTGTACGCATCGGCCCCGGTACGTCACGCAACCTTATGTTTGTAGTTATTTGAGAAACAACATTTTGGCTTAATTTTTATACATGTATTTAAATATACTTATAAAGTCTCCAGTTAGGATAGATTTGGTTTTAAATTTATACATTACTGTATATCTATATTAAAATATACGTAAAAAGTGTCCAGTCAGGTTAGATTTGGTTTTAATTTTATACATTACCTAAATGGTTACATTTATACAATTAGAATCAAATCTATCCTGACTGGATACTTCATATTTTATACTATTATTTTGTTAAATTCATTAAAATTATGCTAAAACGTAATGCTACAGATTATCCAATTGTAACGGTTATTTACATTTGTGGTGTCGTGTATCCCTCCGCGAGGCAGGCAGCCTATTCACAACTGCTACATCCGCGCAGTTATAATGTTTTACCTATCTTGAAAATTTTACCCAACTTTAATTTAAGAAAAAATAATGTTTCTAGGCACAAAAAAAATAATTTCAATGAAAATAGCCTTTTTACATGTTTCGGAATGTTTCATGCAAATATAGGCTCGGTTTAGGAATGTAAACAATTGCCATCAATTCTTTTTAACCTGTTACTAGGACATGTTTTTGATTTATAGAATTTAGATTGCTAAAACACCAACTACAGTTGTGACGATACTGTAACACTCCGCGGCCGATTCACAACTTAATACACCACACTGAATTTTCTACCCAACTTTAAATTGATAAGAAATAACTTTCTGAGTAAAATTTTAGAAAATTTTTTGTACATATCGTTCTATTTTGTGGTTTTAACAATTTTCAATTCATATCTCAGGTGGCCGCTATAATTCACAATTACCAAAATTACAACCAAATCTATTCTAACTTGAGTCTTTATACATATTTAAATATACATGCACGTAGTACGGGGCGCCGTTGATACTGCGCTAAAGCAACGAATGTCAACTTAAATTCGATAAAAAAATAACGGTAAAAATGCTCGGCGCCATACGATATTTTGGGAAATTGTTCAAAATCGCCAAATTGGACGATATCTACAAGAATTTTTTTTTTATTGAAGTGGAAAAGTTACTTTTTTAAGTAGGGTAAAAAATTCAGCGCTGATGTAGAAGTTGAGAATAGGCGCGGAGTGATACAAATGCTTCGTGATGTTACAACTGTATTTCGTGTTTTAGCAATCTAAACTTTATGTAACAAAAACTTGTCTTTAAGCTATATTGATAACTATTATTTTTGTTACTGCCAAAGAAGGTGAATTGTATATATTTATATTGAAATATACCTATAAGTAAGGAGACTTTATAAATATATTTAAATATACGTATAAAATTTAAGCCAAAACGTTGTTTCTCAAATATCTACACACGTAAGGTTGCGTGACGTATTGCAGCCGATGCGTACAACCTTATGCGCAGCACTGTGACGTAACGCAACATTTGGATCACTCCGCGCCCATTCATAACTTCTACATTCGCGCTGAATTTTTAACCCTATTTTAAATTGAAAAAAAAGTAACTTTCCCACTTCAATAAAAAATAATTCTTGTGAATATCGTCCTATTTGGTGGTTTTGAACAATTTCCCAAAATATCGTATGGTGCTGAGCTTATGCATTTTAACCAAAATGACTTTTAGTGTAAAATAAATATTTCTAATGGATATAGATCCAGGACATGTTTTTGAAAATTTTTATACTGTTTTCTCAGGTGTTGGGCAATGTGCATAGTAACTTACAATGTTTGCCATACATACTCTATTCTACATCATATGCTAAGGTTAGACACTGTACAATAATGGGTCATGACATGCTCTTCTTTAACTGTCCAATGTTCAAAATATTGATTCTGTCTACTTGTACTATTGGCCTTTTTTCCATGAAGTTAGTGTAAGTATATTGCAAAGATTATTTGAATGCTAAAGCACCATCTCTGTACAGTTCTGTATACAGTAATTATCTGTTGACAAAGGCCCTGTCCAACAGTCACTAATACTTTTTATTAGTCAGTCAATGTGTCTTGATGTACTCTCCCATTGGTCCGTTTTTTCGTTTGTATGTTTTGTCATTCGCAATGGCTTGAAAAAAAGAGTTGTTTTATTGTTAGAGAATAAACTAAAAGATCAATCAGACAAAGGGGTTACGGGTAAACAGTTGGATGAAATAGTTGGTGTTAGACAATCAACGATTTCAGAAATTAATAGAAGCCCACCTACACTTTTAAACTTCGCGTCAGTGCTTATAAATGTATATGAAAGTTCTTTAAGAAAATCAATGAAGGTAGCAAAAAACAAAAAACAAAGAACTAAAAGATTCTGTTTTCCAAAAACCCAATTTTTGGTCCATTTCTTCCTAAGAAAGCTCTGAAGCTTAGACAAAATTATAAAAAAATAGTATATCTTCCACTTTTATTATATATAGTAATTAATTAAAAATAACACTTTTCAAAAAAATCCAATTATCTGTAAGGGGTTCTCCCCAATTGATTCGGATGGTTGGAGTTCTGCTTTAACAAATATGTACGTATTAAAATAACTCCGATAAATATTTCAATAAATATATGAGAATAATTTTTTATATTGAAATATTCCTTCATATATTACCTCTCTCATTCAGTAATAGAGTGGGATCATTCTGTTTCATTGTTGGTATAATTACTAGAGCTTCTTCAAAATTTTGTGTACTACTGCGATAAAAGAGTAATTATCAATATTTCTAATCTAATTACTAATATTGGCAAAAACCCCAATACCACAAAATAACTATTAATACAAGTTACCTAAGATTAAACTTGTATTTATATTTCGATGACCATATCACCAGAGGGTTCTATTACAATCTAGAATACAATAGTTTACAAATTAGACTGACAATAACCATTCTCTGTGATCACTATTTATAGGCAAGAGGTATGCTCTGCGTCCGAACAACAAACAACGGTTGGTCATCTTGAACCATATGGTATCAGAAAAGACTAAACTATAATAATAATATATATGCAGTATAAACTATACTCAATAACAATAAATAACTATTGCGTAATTTTTTAGATTTAATATTTTTAGGTAGGATAACATTTTTATCTAATACATGCTAATTAGGAAGCACATGTTCTGCTAAATTTGATTTTTCCAGCCCATCATATTTAATACATGCAAGATGCTCTTTAAATTTAGTTACAATTTTTCTTTTGGTTTGGCCTATATATATCTCATCACATGTACTACAAACTGTCTTATAAATTCTTGATTTTTCCAACATTGGAATTTTATCTTTAAGGTTACCATATAAATGTTAAAGTTTATTTTGACTCCTACAAGCTATCTTTACATTTACCTTTTTAAAATAAGAATATAACCCTTTTGTTAAAATATTATCAAAAGCTAAGCTAATATAATTACATTTTTTATCATCTTTATGAAGCATCAAACAAACATTTTGATTTTTGTTTTCTAACAATATTATCTACAACTAGTATTGAAATCATTATATCTAGCCACTTATTTAATATAATTTATTTCTTTATAAAAACTTCTTGGATTAAGTGGTGCATTAATTGTTTTGATAAACAAACTATTAAATAAATAATATTCGAGCAGGCTTGTGAGTGAAAGTTATAATTAAATAATAAAAATATATACAACTCACAAATATACAATTTTTTTTATTTCAAACGCGTTTCGACGACTACTTTGCCGTCATCTTCAGTGAAAATACACAAATGAAATTAACTAATATATATATATATATATATATATATATTAAACATAACCTATAGAGTTTTAGCAAAAGTAAAAACAAAAGTGAAAATCAGATCTGGGCATTGTCAAATTTATAGCCACAGCTACTAATATAATTACATTAAAATAACATATGTTAATTATAAATATTTAATTTTGATGAGCCTATATAGCTGGTAAAACATAATAATAACACAATTATTTAAATAATTTAAAAAATTTAAAAAAGATAGTATTTAACAATTAATAAATTTAAAATAATATTGAATTTTGAATTGGTCCTAATTCATTATTAACAATTTTATCTTTATTTCTATTTATAAATAAAGTTTCCCATGCATCTAATTCATTAAAATTTATCACATTTTTTAAAAGGACAACATTTTTACTTTTAAATTCGTGTTTTTCGTCCAAACAATGTTTTGCCATAGCTGATTTTTCAGGCCTATTAAATTTAACATGGGAAAAATGTTCTTTTGCTCTAACTAGTATGTTTCTTTTTGTTTGTCCAATATATTTCATCTGGCACATATCACACTGCAAACTATAAATTCCTGATTTATTTTCATTTTTTATTATATCTTTTTGGTTCCCTAATAGATTTTTTTGGTTAGTTCTTGTAACTAACGTTACTTTTACATTACTGTTCTTCTCCAAAGCTTTTTTAGCCAAATTAGATAAAGGTGGATGGTAAGCTAATCTAATCCATTTTCTTTCTTCTCTATTTTTTAGTAACGTGCATCTTGAATTATTAATTTTCGTCCGTTTCATTTTGTTATGGATGTTATCTATAAATGATTCATTATACCCGTTAAATTTTGCTACACAGTAAATATAATTTAATTCTTTTATATAATCTTCTTTCGAAAGAGGTAGAGTAATTAATCTATGTATCATAGAGTTAAAAGCTGCTATCTTATGTATTTCAGAATGAAAGGAATCTTTAGTTATGTATCTATTTGTATGTGTAGGTTTTCTATATATGTTAAATTTTAAATTGTTATTATTTCTAGAGACCAGGACATCTAAAAACGGTAAATTTCCATCATTTTCAATTTCTATGGTGAAAGTTATGTTTTTATGAAAACTATTAAGTTCGTTGCAAAAATCTTTTATGCTATGTTTTTTATTAAAGACTGTAAAAATATCATCAACATAACGTACCCATACTCTAGGGAAATAGGCCATCTTCTCTTTAACTTTCGTTTCAAAATATCCCATAAAAAAATTAGCTAAGAAACTTGATAACGGATTTCCCATAGCGGTACCATCATTTTGTGCATAGTATTTACCGTTGAATTGGAACCTGTTTTGCGCCATACATAAATTAATAAGTAATATATATTCTTCAATTTCATTCACATCTAAATTTAATTGTTCTAGCCATTTTCTAATTATATCAACAGTTTTTGAAATTGGTACACTTGGATAAAGAGATACTACGTCAAATGAAACTAAATATTCTTCTGGTAATAAAGAAATGTTTTTTACTTTATCGACGAATTCATACGTATTTTTTACCATATACAAAGGAGGTGGGCCTAGTTCTTGTAGGCGTGATACCAACCATTTTGCTATTAAATATGTTGGTGAATTTATACCAGATATTATTGGTCGCATTTTTCTACCTTCTTTATGGACTTTAGGTAAACAATATAATTTTGGTGTTTGTGGGTTGGGTACTGTTACTTTTCTTCTAAGTTCATTACTAATAAGATGTGTACATTTTTTCAAAGTGTCATTTGCATTATTTATAAACCTCCCAATAAAATTTTTACGTAGTATTGAGTATGGTCCTTCCTCGATGGTTTTTTCCACATTTTCTATATAATCTTGTTTATCCATAATAACAATAGCGTTATTTTTATCTGCTTTCAAGTAGTAGACATCTTTGGTTTTTAAGTCTTCAATAATCCTATGGTATTTGTTATTTGATTTACTTTTAGTATTATTTTCTAAATTCTTCTTAATTTGACTCCTAACATTATATTTTAAATCATAATTTTTAAACTTAACTTAAAGATGCACTGTCCAGTTAATTTCAGATTAAAACTTTCTAAAAGTCTTTGTTTCTCTAATTTATTAATAATGCAAACATCACTTTAAAAAATATAGTCCTAATTATTATATAATTGTATTCCATATATAATATTACAAGAACTGATAAAAACATTGACAGATTAGGGCCTTTAAGAAATGATACAAACAATTTTACACACTATCAATGAATAAAACTTATTATCAGTGTTCTAGTTGCAGTGTAACTTATTGCTCTGTTTTATAAAATAAAAATGTAATTTTTTTTAAAACAAAATTTATTCTAACTTGATACTTTGTAAGTATATTGTATCATAATTAGTGTTATAAAAAAACATTAATTGTTTAATATTTTATGTATAGTGATGCAATAGGTGGCGCCAGGATCTCCTAGTACAAATGCCAGTGCTGAAAACCCCTGATAAACTTTTAAAAAAATTTTATAAAATAAAAACAATAAAATTTTTCAAGACGATAAAAATTTTGTAAATTTTATGTATATTTTATTATTTTTTAATATAATATTTTGGCCACTTATATATTTTCAAACATATTTAAATTACTGTATGGTGAAACAATCGAAGAAAATAGTAAAATATTGAGGTATATCAGATATAACCCTAATCAAAAACCTGAAAAGAGCCTGCTTCTAAAATTAATAACAGCAGTCCCGTCATTTTGTGAGAGTGATAAAATCACCAGAGTTTTACCAGATATGAATGATTGTGCCTCTGTTAAGACTGAGTCCTGAGATAAGGTCAAACTATCAAAGAGTCTGGTTTTTTGTAATTTATTGCAGTTCTTTCGACCTTTTAGAGATAAAAATCCTCTATTAAAAATAAGATTTTCAAAGTTTACAGAACTACGGCTGAAAAACTTGAGAAAATAGAAAAGTTAAGACCAGATTTGTTCAACCAAACAACAGCAAAGCTTTTTTTTGCATATATCAAAGAAAATTTCAAAATCTTACAGTATCTTGTTACATGTGACTGCTTTGAGAACTACAGTTTTATGTTTCAAGATGAAGCACAGAACTGCCATGCCACAGTGAATGAGCAACAGTACATCCATTCATAATTTACTATAAAAGAAAAAAGTAAAACTTGTGAACTTTCTGATTATATCTGAGGTTTTAGAATACAATAGTATTGCCATGTCTTACTTTCAAAACAAGCTAGTTGGCTTCATTAAAAAAAAAAATATAATGACAGTATATAAAAAAAATTATTACTTTTCTGATGGATCTGAATTACCACAATATAAAGACTAAAAACTGCATGAATGTAAACTTCCATAAAGAATACTTCAAAACTGATGCTAATTGCATTTTTCAGCCACCGCTCATGAAACAAGCCCTTGTGATGATCTTTGAGAAAGTTGCGAGAATAGCTGCCAGAGGCAACTTACAAAGGTCTGTTGAAAATCAGATCCAAACACCATTCCAAATGAACAAGTGGTCAGAGCAAAATAATTTTGTTGTTGGAATTTTGTTTATGTTACACAACAGGAATACATCGATACAGAGAAACACTTTAAAAAATCTGTAACAATAGAAGGCATACTGAAACTTCATGTCTTTGTTCCCATTTCTTTCAGAAATAATAAAATGTTTGTTATAAGTGTTATAGTAAAATTCTTATTGGAAACAAATCAGATTGAATGACAAAACCTATTTTCAATGAATGGTCGATAAGTTAACCAAGAAATTGAAAAAAACAACAATTTTGATATTTTGAAACAGAGGTACTCTATTGCATAAATGTTGTCTGAGTGAAGACTTCTAGGTAACTGGGGGCTGCAGCATTTCTCTCCAGTAACCCCACCACCAAACAAGCTGGTAACTGGGATGTAAAGTTGCTTCTGTAAAAAAAATGAGTCACATTACTTTTTATACAGCCCCTGTACATTTTACTATTTTTAAGAATACATAACAATAGTTTACTTAATTTATTTTCAAAATGTTTGGTTAAACTGTCTAAATGACATTGATGCACAGTTACAAAAAAAATGACCTAATAAATATATACAACTGTAAAGGTTAAGATTGCTTACAAAATATGTCTAAGGTTGACATTGGTAAAATAAAAACATTTGAGTAAATTTCACAAGAGTAATCAAATAGTTACATTGTTGACATTATCCTTTAGATAGTTTAGAGCAATCTAACAAAGAATACCAATTCATTGCAAACTTGAATTACTTCTTTCATTGTAGTAAATCATAATAAAAGCTTTTGTTTTAAAAGAATTTCTACTTCTGCTGAACAAGGAGATTGGTTATAATACTACATTACAATAACAGTTGTTGTAACTAGTATTTCTAAATGATAATAAATTTTGAAATAATTTCACCCAAGTTAATTTGTATGATGAAGGCTAGTGTTTATTGATTTTAAAAGTTGTGTAACTTTAAATATATAGTTAGATTGTTTGTTTTAGGAATGCAGAGGGAATTTTCCAGTTGTTAAATGCACATATTGTCGATCTGAATTCCAACAAACAAAGTAAGTTAGCTTATACATGCTGATAAATTTTATTAGTGTATTAATGTTTAAACATATTTTAACATTTCTGTAAACTATAACCAAAGGCATAAGATGTATAACTAGAGTTATAGACTAAGTGAGTTTTATTACCCTACCAAAATGTTATCTATTTATAAGAATGGACTTTTCCTATAATAAATTCTATATTTTATCTTTATATCATGGGTCCTCAACTGTTTAGTCAATCAAACCTCCCTTTTTACCTCGTGTTTTGGTGACTGCCTCAATTTACAATGTCGAAAAATAAAATTAAACTGTAATCATTGAAATGATTTTAGTTACAATACTTTTTGTGTAGCATTATTATACTTGCAAGTAGCTTTCATTAAGATAATAATCATTTTCAGTGATTTTATACCATTTCATAGTTTATTAATGTAACTTCATTTATTCGCATTCCTTCAAGAGTTGGCAGGCTTCATATGATGTTTCAGGAATAAGTGAGGGCAAGTATATGTTTGACAAAGCTGTCATAGGCATTAGCCGCAGATTGTCTGCTTGACTAAGAAGGATCCAGACACATCCTATAACAATCAAGTCAGGCTGCCAGACGAGATAAGACAGTTGATCTAGACTGATACACCATCGAGTGTCCGGTATTTATGGTGGATATTGTGTTCTTTCAATGTGTATTTTGCAAACACCGCTTCAAGTTACAGTTACAGGTTATTAATAAATTTTTAAAAGAGGGCCTTCAAGGGGAGATAATATTGGTTTCATAAAAACAAATTGTTATAAACATGACCAGTCATACATAGAATTTGGTTTTACTCAGCTAGCAAAAAACCGCAATGTGTCGTATGAAGTCAAGTGTTGTCAATCAGAAGCATGAAACCTTCAAAAATGAACGGTTGCTTAAAAACAAACTAGACAAGTTTGTTCAAGGAATAATGTCATCTCTTTGAAGTCAACAGGTGGGATATTAAAAGTATTGCTGGTATAAATAAAAATACTCTTGAAGCTTCATACGAGATGGTGCTGAAAATTTCTAAGGGAAAACCACAGACAATTGCTGAATAAGTAATTCTTCCTGTTGCAATCTATACGGTTTCAAATATGATCAGTAAGTACTCAAGGTGTTGAAAACTTGAATAAATTTCATTATCAAATGACAATATTTCAAGATGAATGTATGGCCTGATTTGAATATATTCAGAACCAGCTTAAGTAGCAAATAAATTATTGTACACTTTTTTTCAATCATTAGGACAAGTCAACAGATGATTACAACTATGCTCAGTTTTTATGCTACATTCGGATATGATTACGATGATAGTATTCATTAAAATATATTATTTTGTATGCCTTCGCAAAATAACACAACAGGTGAAAGTCATTTGGAGGACTTTATTGAAGGAACTGACTCTTTCGAAATTGAATGAAAGAAATATGTTTTAATTTGTAGTGACAGGGCAAAGTCTCTTGAGGGAGAAACAGTGGTTTTAATGCCAGGTTGAAATCTACAGTGCCACATGCAAAATGGGTCCACTGTTACAAAGCAAGCTTTGGCTACCAAAATAATCCCAGATGAACTCTGCCAAGTTTTGAATGAACCAATTAAAATAGCTGTATTAAGAATCACCCATTGCAGATTAGGTTAATTGAAAAACTATTTGAAAAAGAGGAGCTTTGCACAAATATTTGTTATTGCACACAGAAGTATGGTGGCTATCCCAAGGTAATATGTTAAACAGACTGTTTGAATTAAAGTCAGAAATGTTGATATTTTTCATTGAAAATATACCTGACTTCCAGTTTTGTCAATGATGAAAAGGGGTTGATGAAGTTTGTGTTTTTTGGATGACGTATTTTATCATCTCAATAGCTTTAACATGTCCATACAAGGATCATACAAAACGGTACTGTTTGCTTAAGACAGAGTTAAATCATTTATAAAGACACTTATTGTTTTGAAGGCAAGAATAAAATGTTCTACTTCCTCAAGATTTAGAGAATATTTGTTTAGTTTTTATTGGTGATAGACTACTCAATTTTACATCTCTCTTCCTGTTCATATCGTCTCACCTTGAAGCCTATTTATATAATTGAGAGATTATATTCCTGTTAAGGATGTGAGTAGATTTTTGTGGGTACTCTATTAGTTTAATGAGCAAACTGTTCAAAATGTTGAGCCAAATACTTGTTTTCACAATTAACTCATAGATTTATCCAGATATCAGTCCTTGAAATAATCTTTTATGAATTTCTAAACCGACAAATTTTGTATAAGTGATAAAAGGAATATCTAGCACTTTCCACATTATAAACATTAATATCAATATCTATATCTTACAACTATGGACAAGGATTTTCGACAATGATGTTCTTAACCAAGGATTGCTTGCGCTATAGAAACTCCTGCAATTACTTGCGCCATTAGGGCAAATCTAATAATTGTTATTATGTGTTTTATATTATTAATTTCAATTGTATGAACTATATTAAGCTTTAAACTTCTTTATTGATATAAAAACACTTATTAAATACATTTATGGCATACTTATATGTAAAATTACAGATAGAAAAACTAGAGTATTAACAGTTACGCAATTACTAGTGTCATTAGGTTGTTCCTAACACATCACTCACATGATCGCTCGTACATGTTAGCGCTCCCTAACATGGGCAACACCTGCCATTTCTCTCATCCCTGGTTGCCCTCTCAGGTAGCTGACCAACATCCTCAAAAAGATAGAATAATTCCTTCGGAGGGACTAAATATGTTAGATTCAATTTAATAGCGTGAGCGTTCCCAGGTTAAAACCCAGATATGAATGAATTGATTAAATCAAAACAATCCTGAGTATCCTATTAATGGAACTTTTAAAATTTTATCAAAGCTTTTGCGCAATGTATGTTTCTTTCTTCAAAATAAATAACTTGGAAAATAACTACTTTTAATTTTTACCTGCATCTCATGTTTCCCTCAGATACTTGAGCCTTAGATTAAAGTTTGAGTTTAAAGTATCTAACACTCTAATATAATCTCAGTATTCTGACAATCTTTTGATGCATTTCAATCAAAGTAGGAAAAATTTACTCACATACTGAGATTGTCAAAATTACATACAATTTGACAAAATTTTCATTGGGCAATTTGAAATTAAAATCTTTAAATTATTTTGAATTTAACCTTAGTAATATAATAGGCGCATGGCATTTTGTACCGTATAATACTTCTGACAGATTTGAATTACAAACGTGTTAATAATGTAGATTATAAAACACTCTTTGAAAGTATTTTTGTATCGCTGCAGAAAGGTATGCTAACTTTACAGCATCAACAGTATAACAGTTATGCAAAATACATATCCCAAGCTGTATGAGTAATGTATGTTTGTTTCTATCTATGTACTAAATGTATAACACTTGCTAGTCTTTCAATTCAACAACAGTTTACAGATTAGATTAGCTAATCACATGAGTCACTAGAAAACATATTAGTGTATAAATGATTTGCATGCTGAACAGGTAATGCTATTGGAATGAAAAATGCAAATGATAGAATAGTTGATCTACGACTAATATATTATTTATTTATGAAAGTTGTAGTTCTATTTTTAACTCTGCACAGCAGACTATGTGACAAGAAAATTCCTTATATGTCAGAGTGTGTGTGTATGTGGGCGCACACACACGCACTTTGTTAAGGCTTGTCAGTGACTCAGCATTAAACAGTCTACTGACCTAGTGCGAAACGCGTCTGCTGAAAATATCAGTAAATTGGGGTTTTTTTGCCAAGTAATACCAAAAGTAGTCATTTATAAAAAAAAAAATTATAGTAATACATCATTTCAGCTACCCTGGGGGACAGCTTTCAAAAATTGAAGAGACCTATAAGGCTGTATTTCTTGTGGACTCCATGGCCGCAATACAGGGTGTCACTAGCAACAGACAAGTGGAATGCCACCGACACTCTTCTCTAGAAGACAACTGGACTCCCTTCAGAAAAGGGTTGGCAAATTCACATTCAGTGGAATTCACCAAGTCATGTCAGTATAGAAGGGAACGAGAGAGCCAAAACTCTCGCCAAACAAGGAGCTGCTTATCTCAACCTTTTTTCAATCAGTGAAAATACAGATAAACTCAGCTTTAAATTGCAGCACGAGAGAAAATCTAATCAGGGCCTCTCACAACAGAAGCTGGGCTACACTTGTCACCTAAGGACCTTTCCTGCCGCACAGGTGTAGCACTGTTCTGCCTGGCTACTGGCTACAACTACCTGGCAGAACACCTACACAAGATTCATGTCCTCCAATCGCCGGATTGTGTGTTGTGCGGAAATGGAACCATGAATGGGGATCACCTCCTCACATGCACTTTTTTGGGCCACATCCGGTCAGACGAAGAGGACAATGAAGGAAGCCTCTCTCGATTGTACTGGTCAGCGCCCCACCAAATGGCTCAACGGCCAAGGTTGGGCGTTGGCTAGTAAGTAAGTTAGTAATTTATCTGCCCTAAGCAAGCTGAAATTACTATTTTCTCTAAGATAGTGATTCTACAAATCACATTTAAAATAAACAATTTATCATCATTTGTAAATGTGAAAGAAGAGACATGATATGTACAAGAAATTGTTTTGGTTTTTTCATCGAAAAGAATCAACACACAAAGCTCTTTCTTTATTTTTCGTGAAACGTGGAGTGTTGGGACATTTATTCTACTTGTTTGACCTATACATGCTTCTTCTCAAAGAGTGCTTTAAAAAAATTTCATGATTCAGTTTGTATTAGCACTTAGCCTAAGCTGTAGTTAGATTAAAGGGGGATTAGTTATACATGCTTCTTCTCAAAGAGTGCTTGAAAAAAATTTCATGATTCAGTTTGCATTAGCACTGAGCCTAAGCTGTAGTTAGAGTACAGGGGGATTAGTTAAGGAATATTCGGTTTCAATTACAAGGATTGAAAACCCTACTGTACTGGTATTACTGGCAAAAAATTAAGTAAAGTTTTTTGCCAACCCTACCTTTTATCTTATTTATGGGTTTTTAAAATTTACTTACACTTATATTTTTTGATACACTTCAAAAATTCATTTCTTCATATTTGTTTTCTGCTAGTGACCCTGCTGTTGTAAAAGAATCATGTTCTCTAATAAGACCCTTGAGTTAAATTTCAGAGTATTTTAGAATTATAAATTTAAGCTTTAAAAATAAATGATGAGCTATTAATAAATAGTAAAAACACCATAAATTGTTTGAATTAAAGTGAATCCCTAAGTGGTCAGTGTAGAAGAAAAAAATTTATTTTCAAAAAACTAAATAGATTTTAAATTGTGCTTGAAATATTTTCATATTGTTTTTGTTTCATAATATATGTGTGCCAATTATAAACAATCAAAGGTTAGATTTCAAGAGATTTCCCCTTGTTGATGTTTCTGTAACTTATTTTTCTGATCATAATATTAATGATTAAATTTCATTGTTGTAATTAATATTCAAGACATTTTCTCTTTTTAAATACTTTGAATTTACTAAACAAATTTTATAATAGAATGTTTATTTCAATTTTTGTTTTGTCCCACATTAACATATGTATGCTTTATTTATAATAGAATATGTTTATTTCAATGTTTGTTTTGTCCCACATTAACATACGTATGCTTTATTTATAATAGAATATATTTATTGCAATGTTTATTTTGTTCGACATTAACATATGTATGCTTTATTTATAATAGAATATGTTTATTTCAATGTTTGTTTTACCCCACATTAACATATGTATGCTGTATTTATAATAGAATATGTTTATTTCAATGTTTATTTTGTTCGACATTAACATATGTATGCTTTATTTATAATAGAATATGTTTATTTCAATGTTTGTTTTGTCCCACATTAACATATGTATGCTTTATTTATAATAGAATATGTTTATTTCAATGTTTGTTTTGTCCCACATTAACATACTGTATGTATGCTTTATTTGATGTTTATTTCAATGTTTGTTTTGTCCCACATTAACATATGTATGCTTTATTTATAATAGAATATGTTTATTTCAATGTTTGTTTTGTCCCACATTAACATATGTATGCTTTATTTATAATAGAATATGTTTATTTCAATGTTTGTTTTGTCCCACATTAACATATGTATGCTGTATTTATAATAGAATGTATTTATTTCAATGTTTATTTTGTCCCACATTAACATATGTATGCTTTATTTATAATAGAATATGTTTAATTCAATGTTTGTTTTACCCCATATTAACATATGTATGCTTTATTTATAATAGAATATGTTTATTTCAATTTTTCGTTTTGACCCACATTAAAACATATGTACGCCTTATTTATAATAGAATATGTTTATTTCAATGTTTGTTTTGTCCCACCTTTGACATATGTATGCTGTATTTATAATAGAATATGTTTATTTCAATGTTTGTTTTGTCCCACATTAACATATGTATGCTTTATTTATAATAGAATATGTTTATTTCAATGTTTATTTTGTCCCACATTAACATATGTATGCTTTATTTATAATAGAATATGTTTATTTCAATGTTTGTTTTATCCCATATTAACATATGTATGCTTTATTTATAATAGAATATGTTTATTTCAATTTTTTGTTTTGACCCACATTAAAACATATGTATGCTTTATTTATAATAGAATATGTTTATTTCAATGTTTGTTTTGTCCCACCTTTGACATATGTATGCTTTATTTATAATAGAATATGTTTATTTCAATTTTTTGTTTTGTCCCACATTAACATATGTATGCTTTATTTGATGTTTATTTCAATTTTTTGTTTTGTCCCACATTAAAACATATGTATGCCTTATTTATAACAGAATATGTTTATTTCAATGTTTGTTTTGTCCCACATTAACATACTGTATGTATGCTTTATTTATAATAGAATATTTTTATTTCAATTTTTGGTTTGTCCCACATTAACATACTGTATGTATGCTTTATTTGATGTTTATTTCAATGTTTGTTTTGTCCCACATTAACATATGTATGCATTATTTATAATAGAATATGTTTATTTCAATGTTTGTTTTGTCCCACCTTTGACATATGTATGCTTTATTTGTAATAGAATATGTTTATTTCAATGTTTGTTTTTCCCACATTAACATATGTATGCTGTATTTATAATAGAATGTGTTTATTTCAATGTTTGTTTTGTCCCACATTAACATATGTATCCTTTTGTTTTCATAGTAAAGTTAATACAAGTACAATTTGCAAGAAGTGTGAACAAAATGTAAAAAGTTTTGGAAAACCATCTGCATGTGAATATTGCAACATTATTGCTGCCTTCATAGGAAACAAATGTCAGCGATGCACTAACTCTGAGATCAAATATGGACCTCCAGTCACATGTGAGCAGTGTAAACAAAAGTGTGCATTTGATCGAAAAGATGATGACAAAAAGGTAAGTTCTAAGCAGGGTACAATTAGAGATTTGTGTTTCTCAAGGTGTTTTAGTGAGATTTTTTAAAACACCCGTCTTTAATTAGATAATTAAAATTAAAAGCGATGATTTTTATTACGCTTTGCACTCCGACAATTAGACTGGTTGTTTGGCATGGCACTCAGAATGCAGGTGTGAATGGGCTTAGGTGTTCACTGCGACTGCTCCAGAAATTGCAACACGTTCTCTGCACTACTGCTCCGATAGCTCATAACACATTTATTCTATCAATTACCCTGTCATTTATAAGTGCTTTATATAATTAATATTTTGCAATTATATATTATCCTTTACTAGTAAAAAAAGGTTAATCTATACGTTTAATGTTTATATTAAAACAAACCATAAAATTGAATGTTTTTATTTATATTTCTGTAGGGTGTGGACAAACATTTCTGGAAATAAGTTTAATAATTCAGCAAACAAGTACTTAAAATGTATTATTTGTGTATGAAAACAGACGTGCAGGACGTGTTGTTCTATTAATAATTCGTACCAGAACCACCAACCTTGGAAAAAATTAAGTTTTGTACAAAGTTACTTCAAACCACACAAAATATCTTGCCATAATTTAAAAATACCAAACTATAACCTGTTTACGAGGGAACATTTGAAAAGTAAAAGGATAGGGTCTTTCTCGGGTTCTGAACGGATACAACAAAAAACATTGCCGGGTGTTCCTCGGCTTCGCAATACAGCGCCAAGGGTGTTGCTCTGATGATCGGAGCTTAAATGCATAATGCCATTGGCAGTTTATACCCAGGAATGGAGTGCAAAGTGTTAATAGAAACAAAGGTTACATAACTACTGTGAGAATACCAATGCTTGCTTTAATATTAGGTCACATCTATTCAATATGTCCTAATTTTAGTTCTCCCTATATTTATATACAAAGTTTTAAGTATTTTAATTTTTTTTTTTGCTTTTAATATACACAGTCCTTGTTTCCAGGAATCCTATCTGTTCAACATCCTTTCCTGTAAGGTTGCAATGATCCGACACATCGGTTCTGATATTGAAGATTATTCTGCCACTGTTGAGTATTTGTTCCTTCATTACACATATCCTTTGTGTTAAGTATATGCCACCTACACTGACCAATATTATGTAATGATATTTGAAATAAGTTTGCTTTAAACATTAGCACCTTTTGCCTGATTCTTTTGTAAAGTTATGTTGTACATACCACACACTACTTACTGTTTTCTTAAGTGAACAGTTTGACAACTCATAGCACTCAACTTTTACAGGTAAATAAATTATTTTAAAAATTCTGTACCATACTTGTTTTATAATCATAAACCTGTTTTATCGGGTACAAATTTAATAAAAGACGTGAACCTTATTAATCAAAGCTTGATTCAATTACTTCATGCATAATAGTATGCATGTATAATGAATGAATTCTGTCTTACAAGGGCAGAGGTCAGTAAATTCAGCCCTAATGGTAGAAATTTTATGTACAACACCAACTAAGAATCAAATGTTTCTTTATTTTATTTCCTTAAAATCTGAATATAGTAATAAATTTCCTGAGTTTGATACTTGTGTGTTAATCTTATAAATATAACTGAGTGTCTATACCAAGAGTGAAGCATTACAAGAGGTGGATAGGATGAGAAGTTATATACCACCATCAGTTTCATAAATTAGAAACAAAAAAAGCAAATAAATAGTAACAAAGAAAAATAATATTCCAACACCATATACAGTAAACTCCCGACTATCCGTGGAATAGGGTGGCCCGGCAACGCTGGATAACCGAATTCCCCGGATAATCCGCTATGGACAAAGAATATGCAAAACGATCGATAATCTATTATTATACCATAAGTTACACAAATAATGACCCCGGTTAATGCAATTCACAAATAATCTTCAGAGGACAAAATAAATACAGAAAATAATTTAAAATGTCGATGTATTTGACGGATTATAACATGTAAATTTATATGTCTAACTATTTACAATACATACATAAGTATATGTCAAAAGTAAGTATGTATATACATATGTAATTTCTTTTACACATAATACTTTCACTTTTTAACAAAAAAATCTGTCACTTTCTTTGTTTTTTTTTGTGAGCATTGATTTAGCTTTAATGTGCGATCTAAGTTCTTTGAGAACCATTTTGTCGCACAGTGAAGAGTCGTCTTGATCTAATTATTTTGTCTGTTGTTATCATCTCAAAAATTTTATTTCTACCATATACAGGTTTATTTGGGACATTAAAACAGTGTATTGGACATTAAAATGTTGTTTTATTTATCGGTTTACAGTAAAAAAAGGGAATTTACATAAAATATCAACTAATGCAAATGATAAAATACTGCATGACAAAAAATAAAATTCAATAAAAAAGACAGAGAAATAAAAATAACGCATAGAAATTCAAACTACCTACTACTAAAATAACCACTCAACGTTCAACTCGGAATGTTTGTTTCTACTTCTGTCACAAAGCCAAAAAGATCGATAATGCATATGTCACGTTCTAGACTATTTAAATCCGAGATTAGCTGACATTTGTTTTCAATCTTATGATATACATTAGGTTTTCGGGTGTCCAAGCATTTTGTCATTGTCTCTCAACAGTAGTCGGTTTCCACCTCGAGTTGGTTCATTCACTCTAACAAGACAGTTATCGTTTATCCTTGCGTTATTTGAGAAAGCTTAGTTCATTTTTATGAACGTTGTTTTACCGGATATTTTGCCGCGTTGTGTGGTTAAAAAAAACAATAATGAATCTGATTGGAATAAAAATTGGATATTTGTAAAACAATGGCAGACCTCGGATAATCCGCAAACCGGTTAATCCACCCACGGATAATCGGGAGTTTACTGTATTGTATAAAAAAGAAAATGGTAAATTTCAAGGCAATTCGCTTTCTATTTTGTCACTTAATATTGTTATTCTAACTTATGAATATACCTATTTATATTAATTGTAATTGTAACTTAAATGAAATTTTTGTTTGTTAACCTCAGTAGGAATTGCCTTTAAACATTTTTTCTAAATTCCTTGTTTAGTAATCATTTGAAAATATCTGACAAGATTTTCAATGTCATTAAAGAGCTGAATACACCAAATTAAAACAAGAAAATACTCTTAATAGTATAAAAAATTTATCAGAAATACTAGAATTCACAAATATGTTCTGGTGTAATTAAATTTACTTCTACATAAATAGCCATTTTCATCTGGATGCTACTTCCCGTCTGACAGGAAAATTACTGGAAACTGAGTAGACAAAGTCAAAGGAGCAGACGTTTACGAGTCTGTTCCTAGAAAGAGGCTCATGAAGTAGGCCATGCGCTAGACTGCCGAATGTAGTCTTACACATTTTATAAGAAAAAATTCACCAATATGGAGGTAATCTCCAGTATGCATCTAAATGAAGGGTTTAAAAAACTCAGAGTTTTTTTAATAAAGTGTTATAGAGTAAAAAATTAAGCAAAAAAGCTGTATAATTTGTTTATTTATAGAAAGCAATAAGATGTGTCCACATAAACAATTTATAATTTTTTTAAAATTTTGATATTTTAAATTCTTTCTACCTTTCAAATTGCTTTTTTTAAGTTGCTTAATGCAATCATCTTGAATTCACTCATTAAACTAATTTTAAAAATACTTAAATAAGTGAATACGTAATTACTTATCTAACGCGTTTCAAAACATTCGTTCCTTTTACGAAGCTAACCCTCTACTGGTGGCATCGGTGAGTTGTAAAGGCTCTATTGGGAATGGATTTATGACTGTGGAACGGGATGGGTTGTTTCGGTTGTGTGTCATATAATAGATGTTGACGCCAACAGCCTTTTCTATTATATGACACACAACCGAAACAACCCACCCCATTCCACAGTCATAAATCCATTCCCGTTAGACCCTTTACACCTCACCGATGCCGTCAGTAGAGGGTTAGCTTCGTAAAAGGAAAGAATGTTTCGAAAAGTGTCAGCAAGTAAGCAATTACGAATTCACTTAGTTGAGTATTTTTAAAATTAGCTTTTTTTTATTTAGATCGATGTATTAACACAAGATTTTTGGTCTAGATCTTTTCTAAACACCACTCAAGTCGGCTGTTTTTTTTTAAAATTATTATTAGTTTACGGTCTCCTGATATATATCTTATACAAATTTTCAATAGGTAATAAAATATGTTTTTATTCATCCAATAAAGTTTAAATACATTTATTTTAACCTATAATAGATGACAATTGATGTTATAACAGTTTTGTCAAATATTTATTCAATAATTAAATTAAAAAATTTGTGCGGTACAGCCGGTTCAAAGTTTAGCACGCAATGACACTGCGCCAACTTTCCAATACCTAGAAATATATTTCTCAAAGACATGTATGAATTTTTTTCATTCCATCTGGTTGTCGTCAAAACCCCAACTGTGCAACCTTGAACTGTTGCCATGTTTACCACACAATCTCATAAATAGTACTCTAGGGTAACTAACATAATTTTTTATTTTTGTTAACCTCAGTAGGAATTTACTTAAATTTTTTTAAAAATATCATTTGTTCACATATTGTTTGAAAACAACAAACACTTTGGTTTTTTAGGATTTGTTTTTGTCAATTCTACTATTATTGTCTATGAGAGATAAGAGAATTATTGTGAATAATAGATAGAAATAAGGTATGGATATTAAAAACACCTAGTGTGGAATATAGAAAAACTCATGACATTGTTGAGACTATTTTCTTTTGAAGCACAATTGGTTTGGCATTCCCAACGATATCATACAGTTTTAGCACCTGCTCGTGAGATTTAATATCTTGCCTTAGAGACATTGACCTTGTAAGGCAAACCAAGGGATACTATTGGGATCATTATAAAAATAATGCCCGTTTTCTGGGAAAATTAATTTATTGATCACACTGGTACAAATGCATTAAATTCTTCAAAATATTTTAACCCGGCATCAATACATTTGTAGATACGTGTCTGCCATGTCTGGAAGGCACCCTAATACTCCGATGGAAATGTGTCTTAGAAATGTTGTGACATGCTTCGGGATTCTTTCCACGGACTCCCAAAAATTTGTTTCGGCTTTTTTTTCTCCATCTGAGAAACAATAAGAAAGTCACACGTTTGGGAGTAAGGAGGCTGGGTGACCACTGGGGTGTTATCAAGGGGCCAGGAAGTTGGTAAAAATGACGGCCTTGTGACTGGCGACAATGTCTTGGACGAGCTTGGCCGTAACATTTAAGTTATTAGATTATGTCATAACGCCTGTGTTAAGTTCCTTGGCTAGTTTTTGGAGTGATTATTCTGTGTCCAGTCAGTTTAGCATTGATAATTTTTCATTCAACAAAAAAGTAATGTGGTGATGTTTATACTCCTCATATATTGAAAATGAACACAACTGTATACACAATGTAAAACAAATACAAAATGTGTATTTCAATGTACTGTAATGAACAGAAGGGTCCAGGTGACACAGTGCTAGTTTCACCTCCTTAATTATACTAATTGCTCTGTCAAAACCACTTTCAGCATGATTCTTTTACCTCTTTGCACAGGCATCCAGCTTCAAGAGTAGCCGATGCCCGACGTCCATGATATATTATCCTTGCCAGCCCCCAATGCTTCTTGTTTATGAAAATATCTTTCCATGTTTCCACTTCGGCTCTTAGAAAGTCACTCATTGGTATGGGGTACGTGCAGTCAAACAAAATGTGCTTTACGCTTTCATCTTCATCCTCACAAAGTGCACAGATTGGAGAATTCGAAATAAATATTCCTTTGTCACTAGATGGCCGGATGGTGCTCAAGGTGCAATCGGATGTGAAACCTCCCTAAATTTATCCTTACTCAGCGGTTTAGGCTGAAATTGAAGAAGGTGACGTCCTGTGGCCTCTTCTTTCCAAGATTCAGTTCAACATTTATGAAAGTATCTATTTGCCAAGCTTTTACAATACATGAGTGGATACTTGGGTTTAAATATTGGGTACATATGGGATGCCGCTTTAGCTGTTTAATTGGTCCTCTCGTTTCCTGGTATTCCACAATGCGCGGCTACCCATTGAAGAGTTATGTCCTTCAGGTTGTTAGGTAAATTTTCTTATTTCAGCAATGTAAAAGGAGTAGTCACTTTCGGCATGATGAACAGTGAATCTCTGCAGTTGGCAAAAGCGAGGTCAGATTAACCGGAGAAGCGGACTAACTGAAAGCGAACGAGAAGATTTTTACTGTAATATTTGATGATTTTTCTGAATAGTGAACACTTCTGAACATTCAACATTTGGCTAAAAACAAACATATCCTCGTTTATAGATTTTACTATAAATTTTTTTTGAAATAATTAGTGCTCAAAAGGTTTTTAAATGTACAAAGCAAACAAAATTTTCTCAATTTGTAATAATCTTTATTTCTGTGTACCTAAGTTTTTACATAAATATGAAAATTGTGAGTTCAAACAGTAATTACCAGAAAACAGGGCTACGCCAGATAGAACAGTTAGCAGGATTGATTCTGTGATTCTAGGACATGGGCTTGAGATTTTGTACATTACTCTGGTGGGTGCTTAGTATGGTACATTAAAAGTATTTAATATTTGTGTGTTTTAGAGTTTATTTTCAATTCCGGTATCAAATCAAGGTTGAATTAAAACTTGAAAGATATTTATACAAACAACTATTTTTATTTTATGTTTAAAAATAAGGAACTTATTTAGTTATTCTACTTTTTAGGCTGTAGTGACTAAACTAAAACCATAATAATTTCAATTTTTTTGTAACATTATTTTAATGATTTTTTTTCCATGCCATTAGGTTGATGGGAAGCTATTATGCTGGCTTTGCACCTTATCTTTTAAGAGAGCCCTTGCCAAAACGAAGCAGAGTGAATCGGACAGAAGAGCACATATGAAAATTACATCGCAAAGGGCGACCAAGAATAAAGATACAAAGTAACCGCATACCTGATTTAGCTGGATTGGGTGCAATAAATATACCAAATTTACTAGTCAGAGAGATATGTGGGTTTTTTATGCAAAGTTTAATTTGATTCTGCATATCTTAATCAAACCAAAAATAGTTGAAGTAGTTAATTAAATTTGAGGCAATGTTTGAAGCACTGTCAACACAGCTAAATCAGTTCTGAATTTTCTTATTAGCAAATTTATGAAAAATGAAGGTATTACATTCTTAACCTCACATAAATACCTATTAAGATTCTTGTTTAAGTACATATGGTGAAAGTGATAAGTGAATACAAGAAAACAGTATTTCAGAGTTCATATATATATATATATATATATATATATATATATATATATATATATATATATATTGTAAAGTTTTTATAAAACACAATACAATGATGTTTTATTCTCTTTCATGAAGATATATTATTTCTATTTAATAACCAAAAAACTAATATTATTTATAAAACGCAATACAACGATGTTTATTATTATTATTTATTTGATTTCTCTATTTAAAAACAAAAAAAAAACTACTCAGGAACAATTCATTAACATTTATTATCACAATTTTTTTTCAACATTTAAACAATACACAGAACAAAAATAAACTTAACAAATTTTAACACAATATACTAAACTCACTTTCTTTGATTTTTAGTTACAAATTTTGATACCCTAGGCTATTTCTAAGATCTCTTAGTATCTCGGGGTTTATACGCATGGGCTATATTTTTAATTCTTTTGTTAATTAAATAAATTTTTAAAAAAACAATATTAAATTTTGAAATTAGTTTTAATAAATATTTTCCTGATGGAAAACTTTTAATTTGGAATAAGCAAAAAGGCGAAACTATTTGAACTGGATTATGTTCTTATCACTATTAATCACAAGATATTCTAATGTACAATTTTAAACTTCCCTATTATCCTAAGAGTCCACTAAAGTTTATTTTTTTATATAGCGCTAGGTACTTAACTTATCAAATAACGGCGAATGGCTGCTTGCTCACACGTAGAATTCCGTTGTCTTTAAATTTCACTTTTTACACACTTAAATTCGTTTTAGTTCTTTCAAATTATATTAACCCTGTACTATATCTTTTAATTCACTTAATCCTGTTAATCTGGCCAAGTTTCCTCACAAAACTGTATAATTTTGACGAAGTTTCTAATAAATAGAATTTTGACTGGTCCTGGCAGATTCGCTACCTCACTCGGCGTCCCACGCCAGACTGACTCTAACTACGCGTCCTTATATTTTAAACAATTGTTTGTTTTTTTAATATGGCGGCTTCTCCTTCTTCTAAAACACATGTTGCTATAATTTAGTTCAATTTCTTCTCACTATAGTCGACTGCACACTTGACCTACTTCTTGCTTTCACCTCTGTTTTTACAGCTGATGCAATAACGCGATTGTTTACAATGGCGTTTTAATTTGGTTAAACTTTAGTTGAAACTTACTGTTTCAATTTTCCGATCCTTAACAAACCTTCCAGTGTTTATTTAATTAATATTATTAGTGTGTGAAGTGTCTTTGTGTTTTACTCTTGTAATATTTTGAATTGTGTGTGTTTTGAGCCGAATTCATAGAAACATAACCTTTATAATCTCATTGTTTACAATCGTATTTCACTTTCTCCTTCAAGTAATTACTTATGCCCTATGTTACTAATATTTACAATTTTGTTTGAATATAATTATTATTAGATTATCTTGTTTTAAATTTTATTTGATACAACAAATTTCTTTATGTATTTACAGTTCAAATATCTTCTTTATATGTTACAACCGTTTTATAACCTTTCTAGGCTTTTACCTAAAATTAGTTTCTATTTAATCTCATCAATCTTTTAATGAATTTCTTTTTAAATTTTGTGTGAGTTATTTCTAATATATTTTTCCAATTCTTAAAGAACATTATATAGCCCATTCTATAAATGTTACAATGTCCCCTAATTTAATTTAAATTAAAAAAAATATTACTAATATCTACATTACACATTCTTTACATTCTACAAGCTTATTTAAATATACATATTTTTTTTTTTAAATTAAATTTAAATTAACATTTATTTCCTAATTGTACATTTTATTTAAAAACTAATTGAACACATTTTTTATTGAGTAAGTACCTCAACACTTTGGCTAACTTATCGTCCATTGTCTTTACAGTCAACTCCCGATTATCCGGGATAATTACCGGCAGGGCCGTCACGGATAATGCGAAATCACGGTTAAAACAAATGCCATAATATCCACAGCCCTACTTCTACCCAATGACTGTAAAAACAGCTGATAAATAGTACCCCCTCCTGTTGTACCGTCACTACTGTACAGTTCGTTTTGATCAGAAGCAACGCATAGACTGACCACTGAGGAAGGGTAGTGTTTACGTTCGACTCGAGCGATCGCGTAATTCCGCGAATTCGGCGTTCGGATTTATTCACCGAAAAACGGCCGCTCGCGCTCGGGGTTATCGAACCTCCATGCATCACGTTCGATGCTTCGATGTGCTCTGATCTGATTAGACGTTGGAGATAACGCGTAATTAGGGATTCGCGTCATAGAACCGCGTGAATTTATAAAAGGACAACAAGAAATATAACGTAAACTCAGACATGCTGACCGAAACTCTGCCCGCTAGTGCGCGTCGCGCGGAAACAGGTAGGAAGGATTTAGGACACGGGGTGGCGACTGCGGGCGAGTTGACAGTCTATAAATTATTCCGTAAAGGTAACTGTACGCCCCAACGACCGCCCGCGCTCGCATCAGTCCGCCGCGTTCACATTTGACTCCTCCCGCCCCACTGCTTCAAGTGGAGCTGACGATCCCGGTTGATCCGCAACCCGGTTGATGCGATCCCGGATAATCGGGAGTTGACTGTACTTCTTTTATAATTGTCCATTTATACTTAATTCCTACGACACAATTTTATAATTAACAATCAAATACTGAGCTGAACACTTCAAGCTACATATTACTTAACATATCTTCTAACAATACAATATACTTATAACTAACATTCAATCAACAATTCTTTAACAATTCTAACATATAGTAACAATAAATCATGTTCTGGTATTTACAATTCCTTCCATAACTATATATATATATATATATATATATATATATATATATATATATATTTTTTTTTTTTTTTTTTTATTACAATTGGAATCCTTCCAATCATAAGTCTGATTCAATATTTATTTAACATATATTCTCTGATACCGTGTCTTTAAATTCCAGCCTATCCGAGTCATAGTATGTCTAGATTTGGTCAAATTGGTTATAACAATTCTCTTTCCCTTATTTCTGTTTATTCCTTGTTTATTATTTGTCTCATATTTATTTTGCTTTTAACTTCATCTAACTCTCAGTTCTAAGTTAGTATTTTATCTCCCCTTCCAATCTCACATCCAGTTCAATTATTTTCTTATATCATTTCAGTTTATTTTGTATGAAGTTTAACATCTAATATTTTTAAAAGTTGCAATCCCATATCCTCTATTTGATCATATCTATAGCTCCTTCGATTACACTGTCCCTATATCAACGAATATAAATTTTGTTTTAATACTTATTTATCAACGCAGATTCTCCCTTACAATACGACGAAGTTTAAATACACAATTACCATATTTTTATTTCAACGATGCTTTAATATTTATTATCATAGATTCATATTTCTTTTATAATATATAATATATACGACGAAGTTCCATTATTTATCAACGCAGATTCTCCCTTACAATACGACGAAGTTTAAATACACAATTACCATATTTTATTTATTACAACGATGCTTCAATATTTATTAACATAGATTCATATTTATCTTTATTCATTATTCGACGAAGTTTCTAATAAATTATCGTAGATATAATTACCATCCCTTAAAACTTATCTCCTGCTAACGTTTTCTTATACACATAGTCACCTAGAGTTTATTCATATTGCTTCCTTTACCTATATTTAATATCTCCCTTCCTATTTTATTTTTTATTTTCCAATATCCAGTTCTCCTGGATACATGTCATATTACTGCCTGTGTCTATTAATGCCTGTAAACTTGTTTCCTCTATTTAATTTCTATTCCTGGGTTTCTGATTGTCTTAGTTTTCCGACTGACTGTGGGCACCATGCTCTTTTCTTGTCCCCACGCCTGTCCTTGCCTTCACAGTTTACATCTCCATTGTATCTTTCATCTGCTTCATAGTTTCTATTTTCTCTGCTATTCTCATATTTAAATTCCATCTCCCATTTTCCAAAATCGAGTTGTGCCTCCACATCCATTAACATATCCGTACCTCTGATAAATTTTCTCCATAAGCCTTGTACCACTAAGCTTTGAGACGGATATTTAACTCCTCCTATTTCTCCTATTACCATTTTCATTTTATTAAGCTTTTCAATCTTCTTATTTGTCGCGGTTTGAATGGTTAAATTTTTTATTTGCCATATTTCTAATTTTCCCACTTTATTTCTATCTCCTAACCTTTTCTGCTCTCCTAATATTTTCTCCCTTACATCTTCGACTTTCCTAAAACTCTCATCTGTTATCTTTCTTTCTCCTATCACCTTTAATTTCAACTCTCCTAACTCTTCTGTGTTTTTCTTTGTTATATTTTCTACTTTCTCTATCTTTTTTTTATTAATTTCTATTTCATCAGCTATTATTTCATTTGTTTCCTCAAAATTTTCCTTAATCTCCTCTAATTCTCTATCTTTCTCCACTCTGTCCCTTTTCACATCCTCTATTATTTTCCTATTATCCTCCCTTATTTCCTGTGTTATTAACTTGAAATCCTCCTTCATCTCTCTCATTTCGTCTCTATCTTCCTCTAATTTTTTGTTTAAATCCCTTATTTCCTCCTTTGTCTCTCCTTTTACTTCGTTTATATTCTCTTTTAATTCCTTTTTCATTTCTCTCATATCCTCCCTCATATCCTTCATTTCCTCTCTCATATCCTTCCCTCTCTCCCTTTTTCACTCATTTCCATGAGAGTTCTCATCATCTCCCTTAAATCTTCATTCTCATTATTTCCCCGTTTTTTTTGTTGGGTTTGCATAGGTAGTCCCCTAGCTTCTTCTACCTCAATGTTTCCTATTGGCATATCTGTGCCTTCCAATTCTATTTCTTGCACTTCCAAACTTGTCCCTCTTTCCTGGTCCCCTACAACTACCAGCTCGCCTATAATATTTTCTTCTTTTTTTTTTTTTTTATCTGTAAGTAATTTATTATACAAACATAAACAATTTTTATATATACTATAAACCTAGCCTTGACTCTATTCAACTCAGTGTTTAATTTTACAAAATCTTTTCTAAATCTATTTCCAGTTCAAATGTTTTTCATATAAAAAGTTCTAAATTAATTTTATTTCAAAATCTCTAAATAAACTTTATCTCTTATTATATCGAGCCTCACGTTGTCTCGCCAATTATAAAGATATTTCTAACACAACAACGGGGTTTTTCACTAATAAATATTTATTTGAATGATCAAGGAACAATCTCAGGAACAATTCATTAACATTTATTATCACAATTTTTTTTTTCAACATTTAAACAATACACAGAACAAAAATAAACTTAACAAATTTTAACACAATATACTAAACTCACTTTCTTTGATTTTTAGTTACAAATTTTGATACCCTAGGCTATTTCTAAGATCTCTTAGTATCTCGGGGTTTATACGCATGGGCTATATTTTTAATTCTTTTGTTAATTAAATAAATTTTTAAAAAAACAATATTAAATTTTGAAATTAGTTTTAATAAATATTTTCCTGATGGAAAACTTTTAATTTGGAATAAGCAAAAAGGCGAAACTATTTGAACTGGATTATGTTCTTATCACTATTAATCACAAGATATTCTAATGTACAATTTTAAACTTCCCTATTATCCTAAGAGTCCACTAAAGTTTATTTTTTTATATAGCGCTAGGTACTTAACTTATCAAATAACGGCGAATGGCTGCTTGCTCACACGTAGAATTCCGTTGTCTTTAAATTTCACTTTTTACACACTTAAATTCGTTTTAGTTCTTTCAAATTATATTAACCCTGTACTATATCTTTTAATTCACTTAATCCTGTTAATCTGGCCAAGTTTCCTCACAAAACTGTATAATTTTGACGAAGTTTCTAATAAATAGAATTTTGACTGGTCCTGGCAGATTCGCTACCTTACTCGGCGTCCCACGCCAGACTGACTCTAACTACGCGTCCTTATATTTTAAACAATTGTTTGTTTTTTTAATATGGCGGCTTCTCCTTCTTCTAAAACACATGTTGCTATAATTTAGTTCAATTTCTTCTCACTATAGTCGACTGCACACTTGACCTACTTCTTGCTTTCACCTCTGTTTTTACAGCTGATGCAATAACGCGATTGTTTACAATGGCGTTTTAATTTGGTTAAACTTTAGTTGAAACTTACTGTTTCAATTTTCCGATCCTTAACAAACCTTCCAGTGTTTATTTAATTAATATTATTAGTGTGTGAAGTGTCTTTGTGTTTTACTCTTGTAATATTTTGAATTGTGTGTGTTTTGAGCCGAATTCATAGAAACATAAACTTTATAATCTCATTGTTTACAATCGTATTTCACTTTCTCCTTCAAGTAATTACTTATGCTATATGTTACTAAAATTTACAATTTTGTTTGAATATAATTATTATTAGATTATCTTGTTTTAAATTTTATTTGATACAACAAATTTCTTTATGTATTTACAGTTCAAATATCTTCTTTATATGTTACAACCGTTTTATAACCTTTCTAGGCTTTTACCTAAAATTAGTTTCTATTTAATCTCATCAATCTTTTAATGAATTTCTTTTTAAATTTTGTGTGAGTTATTTCTAATATATTTTTCCAATTCTTAAAGAACATTATATAGCCCATTCTATAAATGTTACAATATATATATATATATATATTTAGGTTAGTTCTAGTAGAGCTTAAAGGTTATAAAATGATACACATCTGTGGTTCACTTCAATCTTTTGTTTTGTTTTTTTCTCTTTCTTGACTGAAGAAGATCATGTTGTTCGAAATATTTCAAATAAAAGTGTATTAAGTGTTTTATATGTGCTTATTTCCAAGAGATTGCAGTTTTGGACTATTGCCTTTAGGTAAGTCTGTCAGTCTCCTATCAAGTCCAAAAATTCCTATATATATATATATAAATATATATATTTAACATTATCCATTGTTTTTCCGTTGCTTCATATATATATATATATTATCTTTTCTCTTCGATTGATAAAGACCACTGTGTGGTTGAAATATATCATTGTTTAAGTGCTTTTATGTGTTTCTATTTTAAGACTACAGTGTGGACTCTTACCAAGGTAAGTCTGTCAGTCTCCTAGTCCAAAAAATCTATATATATATATATATATTGTAATGTTTTTTATAAAACATTACGCAACAGGGTTTTATTATTTATTATTGATTATTTTATTGAATTATATTTAATTTCTATTTAAACAAAAAAAACTACTCAGGAACAATTCAAAATTCTTTATTATAATTATTTTATTTCAACAGTTAACAGAACAATTTTATTTTAACAGTTAAACAATAAACACAAAACCAAAATTTATAACTTAACAAGTTTTAACAAACTCGGTTTAACTCTTATTTCTTTTAATTTTATAGTTACACAATTTTAATACCCTTGGCTAATTTTACGATCTCTTACAATCTCGGGGTTATAGCATGGGCTATATTTTTACTTCTTTTGTTAATTAAATCAATTTTGAAAAACAATATTAAATTTTGAAATTAGTTTTAATAAATATTTTCCTGATGGAAAAACTTTAATTTGGAATAAGCCCAAAGGCGAAACTATTTGAACTGGATTAAGTTTTTATTACTATTAATCACAAGATATTCTAATGTACAAAATTAAACTTCCTGATAATCTTAAGAGTCCATTAAAGTTTATTTTTTTTATATAGCGCTAGGTACTTAACTTATCAAATAACTGCGAATGGCTGCTTGCTCACACGTAGAATTCCGTTGTCTTTAAATTTCACTTTTTTACACACTTAGATTCGTTTTAATTCTTTCAAATTATATTTTCACTGTACTATATCTTTTAATTTTCTTATTCCTGTTTAATCTGGCCAATTTTCCTCACAAAACTGTATAATTTTGACGAATTCCTTTCAAATTGAATTTTGACTGGTCCTGGCAGATTCGCTACCTTACTCGGCGTCCCACGCCAGAATGCCTCTAACTACGCGTCCTTAGATTTTCTTATAAAATGTTACAAATATGGCGGCCTCCTTCTTCTTAAAAAAAAACATATGGATTATAATTTAGTTCAATTTCTTCTCACTATAGTCGACTGCACACTTGACCTATTTCTTGCTTTCATCTCTGTTTTTACAGCTGATGCAATAACGCGATTGTTTACAATGGCGTTTTAATTTGGTTAAACTTTAGTTGAAACTTACTGTTTCAATTTTCCTTCCTTAACAACTCTTCCAGTGTTTATTTAATTATTATTATTAGTGTGGGAAGTGTCTTTGTGTTTTACTTTTGAAAATATTTCGAAATGTGTGTGTTTTGACTGGATTCACAGAACATAACGTTTCATTGTTTACAATCGTTTTTCACTTTTCCTTCAAGTAATTACTTATGCCCTATGTTACTAATATTTACAATTTTGTTTGACATATAACTATTATTAGATTATCTTGTTTTAAATTTTATTTTATACAACAAATTTCCTTATGTATTTACAGTTCAAATATCTTATTTATATGCTACAACCGTTTTATAACCTTTCTAGGCTTTTACCTTAATTTAGTTTCAATTTAATCTAACCAATCTTTTAACGAATTTCTTTTTAAATTTTGTGTGAGTTATTTCTAATTTATTTTTCCAATTCTTAAAGAACATTATATAGCCCATTCTATAAATGTTACAATATATATATATATATATATATATATATATATATATATATATATATATATATATATATATATATATATATATAGATTTTTTGGACTAGGAGACTGACAGGCTTACCTTGGTAAGAGTCCACACTGTAGTCTTGAGATAGAAACACATAAATATATATATATATATATATATATATATATATATATATATATATATATATATATTAACCAATTGGCTAGACATATTTTTTTTATAGCGTAAATGATACCTAAATAAACTCCATCGGACCAATTGGCCTGACATTGTTTTTGAAGTATTTATATTTTCTTATCTGTACAACCCTGTCTTAATATTTTGTGTGCAAACAATGAATAGCAAATCCACAATTTCATGTTCTGGTTACCCACATAATGAGCCGACTGGCGAGAAAAGTGTTTTGGCGCTTATCACGAAGACATGTTTACGTGTCACATGTGATTGATTTGCGAGTTTATAATTATTTCATATATAGAACGGAAGTGTAATTATATTCTCGATCTGATAAGTAATGCTTCAGATCTGATGAATTGTACTCAAGATTCATAACAAGTAAAAGTTTTTTAACTTGATAATTTACTTTTTATGGAATTTACGTTATAATATACTGAATAGTAAAGTTGAGTTTATCCAAGTGTACCAATGTTTATACTCAACTTCAAGAGGAAAGGAATTTTTAAGAATTATTGTGCAACTAAATATGTAGTCAATATATCTGACTTATTTTTTAGGTTTTGTGAAATTTTAAAATCAATAGTGAAAATCAATATAATATGTCATTAAAAATTAATGTATTTTATTATGAAAGTATATAAAGATAAACTTCTTCCAATGAACCAACTTGTTTGATGGGAATAATCAACTCAACTTCACTAAAATTGTTAATAAATATGTGTTTTCGGCCGTAACTCCGACAAAAAGCTCTTAAAATAACATCTTGTTTAAAGTGCTGTCAGCATTATTCTCTCAAACAAAAACCATCGTAATTACATCTTTAAGTAGTGTCTAGCTTATTGTTTAATACTGTGCATTAACTTTTCCAAAAGTAGCAACACCGATAGAGTAATACAAATAAACCTAAAATGTTACTAGACAACAACGACGGGATTGGGTTCAGGCTACTAGGCCATCGGGCCAATTGGCACGACATTGCAGCTAGTGTTCAACACTTGAATGAAATTATATGCATTTTATAGATAATTTGATTAGAAAAAATTTATGATAGATTATGTAAAACATTATCTGAAGTGAAGTAATTATATTAAAAAAAAAACATTTATGTACCAAAATTTATTAACAGACCCGGAAACCCTGTGAATTTTGACATTTCTTTTGAAAAAGGATTTTGTTTCCAACCATAAATAAGTTTATTTATATTAAGTAGAAGACATTAGATGTACTTTCAGAACAGTGAAATACATTTTGTTTAATTAGGTTAAGAAGTCACAATAAACGCCCTCAGCGAGTTGATGTTACAAAGATGAACACGTCAAATAGTGGAGAAGGCAACCAGAATGATTCAAACTCTGGCAGTATTGGCATTGGTCTGCCCCCTCAGGCAAAGTTGCCTCGTACACGACCTCCTGGAGACGCAATGGATCCTAATTCTTCAGATCATGTTGTAGCCATGACTCAACTCAAAGAACAGATGGCCTCCCTTCAGAAGCAACTGTCACAAAAAGATTCTTTGCTTCTTAGTAAAGACAAATTGGTAAGTTTTTACATCTAGAATAACAATTTCTAAAAAAATTCATCTTTCAAAATAAATTTTAAATTAAATTTTAGCATTTGTAGGTTTTGTGAAATATAAACCATTTTCTCTCCAGAATTTGCATAAATAACAAACTAATTTTCCTATACTTAGTTAAAAATTTATTTTATAATGTGTTTAAATGCGACTAGTTTCCTATTAATTTTTTTAAGGGATCAGTTTATAAGAAGTGTAACGTTATTTTGTTTCACCATCTAAATAATAAAATTCGATATGATATTTGGCTAATTGTCACCGCAAGATAGTGACAGCTGACGATAGTAAAATAGCTGTGTGGGCAAAGTTTGATATTTCCGGTATAGTTTTAAAACGAAATAAGGAAGTTGTAGAGAGAGACCCAGACTAGCGAGTCGAGAGAGAAGATGTCTTCTTGGCAACCAATGAACTTCCCGAGCGAACCAGTAAGAGGTAACACTAGTCATTGTATCGACTCATAACAGGTAATCGATTTATTTAATGTTCCTTTTTATATTTGTTAATAATTCGTACGTTTATTTGAACGCACTGTCCACTGTCTTTCAGAGAATTTGATGTCATTTAATTGTCCTAATTAAAATTAATATCGATGATTTCCCATTTTATTAAATCCTCCGATGGCAGTGGCGTTTGGGAGGATATAAACAAAATAAAAATGAAGTTGAATCATTCTTGAATCATAATATATAAATGATCAGAGAACAATGTCCATTTGGTTCTACCAAATCCTCGGTAAGGCACTTTTAAGTCTACGGCTCATCATCGTTGATCTTGTGGCCTCCATATTTCCTATGAACATATGTCATATGTATGGTTTGGTTAACTTATTTTTTTTATCTCTTTATTTATTTACTTGCATTATTTTAGGAAAGCTATTTTTACGATTCCCTAAAAATTGCGCATATTTATTTTATTTATCCTCCTTTCACGTACCTTATTTTACCAATCTTATTTACTTTATTTCGTCTCATTTAAATAAATATTTTATGAAAATGTTATTGTATAAAGAAATTTATTTGAGTTGACAGTGGGTTACATCTCCCGAAACAGCCATCATCAACAATCATAAAAGTAAGTGCTACTATAGGCAAGTGTAACATACCAACATTTGTACAAGTGTATAAGTTAAAAACTAGTAGCTCGCGTGAAGATGGAATCAATTTTTAAAAAATTTTCGTAGCGAGAGTTGAACTGTCAAGCTTGATTGACACCTTTTGGTTACGTCTATGTTTAATGTCCATACTAAATATTAAATTTTTGAGATACCATTCCTACAATAACTTGCTTTTTTCACCATTATTATTTTTGCTGCTTAAAATTAACATGGTCTTGTCCAGAACCTATTCCAAAGTAACGTATGAAAACAACAAAGATTGAGATAACTTGGAGTTTGTTAAATTATATTGTAGCTGTTCACAGTAAGCTGGCACGGGATTGATCAATAGAAAACAAAAGGCTAGCCCTATTCAAAAACATAGGTTTTTGTAGTGCGTGTTGCATCAAACGCATTCGCTAAGAAATTGCAGTTATTGCGTTTGTTTATTAAACTGATGTAAGAAATTTGTTCAAAACTTTATGTAAATGATCTGGTTAATATAACAAATCAAATAATATTTATAGCGTTCTTTCGGCTTTGTCAAATCTACATTATTGTAATATAAATACTATACCTAATATTATAATGTCTGTGATTTATTTAGCTTGTCAACACTTCTCTCCGCCTGTGCTCGCCCTTTGAGGTCATGCGCCAGCTTACATGTGACCAGCTATACCTTTTTTACAAAATTTTGTGTAATTGGGCCAAATTATGCTAGCATTGAAGTGGTTTTATTTACACAGAATCTACTGTATAAATATATCTTAAAATTATAGGCTCTGACATAAAGCTGCAAGAATTGGTTGTGGAAATATTGTATCAAGGTTAGGGAGATTAGTAAAAAACAAACATTTACATCACATAAATTACGTTTGTCTAATGAAAATTATTACAAATGAGGCTTAATAATACACAAGACCGTTGATATAACTATTCAACAGGTCAACAAAATATAACTTTTGAAATACAGTCAACTCCTGATTATCTGGGATCGCATCAACCGGGATCGTCAGCTCCACTTGAAGCAGTGGGGCGGGAGGAGTCAAATGTGAACGCGGCGGACGGATGATAGCGCGGGCGGTCGTTGGAGCGTACAGTAACCTTTACGGAATAATTTATAGACTGTCAACTCGCCCGCAGTCGTCACCCCGTGTCCTAAATCCTTCCTACCTGTTTTCGCGCGACGCGCACTCGCGGGCAGAGTTTCGGTCAGCATGTCTGAGTTTACGTTATATTTCTTGTTGTCCTTTTATAAATTCACGCGGTTCTATGACGCGCGAATCCCTAATTACGCATTATCTCCAATGTCCAATCAGATCAGAGCACATCGAAGCATCGAACGTGATGCATGGAGGTGCGATAACCCCGAGCACGAGCGGCCATTTTTCGGTGAATAAATCCGAACAAGAAATCCATTTTTCGGTGATTGCAAAATTATGCAATCGCTCGAGTCGAACGTAAACACTACCCTTCCCCAGTGGTCAGTCTATGCGTCGTTTCTGATCAAAACGAACTGTACAGTAGTGACGGTACAACAGGAGGCGGTACTATTTATCAGCTGTTTTTACAGTAATTGGGCAGAAGTAGGGCTGTGGATATTATGGTATTTGTTTTAACCGTGATTTCGCATTATCCGTGACGGCCCTGCCGGTAATTATCCCGGATAATTGGGAGTTGACTGTAATAATTTTATTTTGTCAAATATAATTATTAGGAAAATGGTACTACATCTTAAGTGCTAGAACAGCGCATTTTCGTTTATCAAATGAAAATGGGGAAGTATTCTGAATATGATACAGCCTTCTATAATTAACTGTTTTTGCCAATGTCCATAAGGGTTTGTGTATGTGCTTAAGGTGTGAGATAGACATATAAATTGGGAAATTAACAGGTATAATTTTGTTATAGATAACAGAACTAAAAGCAAATCATTTCACTACTGAGCAAGAACTACGAAACAAAATGAACCATAGTCAAAAAGATCATGATAAAAAAGTGGAAGTGCTTCATAGTAAGATAAAAACTCTGCAGAAAGAAGTTGCAACTTTATCAAAATCTGGAAAGAAAGGCAATACTAACATCAGTGGAGGTACAAATAGTGGAAGTGGTACAGACAGCCCTAGTTTACCTTAACGGTACTTTAAACATTTAAATATATTAATAATGTGCTAAAACAATTTTTAAACAAATAATTTATTTTAATGGTTTTTAAAAATGAAATTTTTTAGGGTTATTGTATAAAATTGTGTAATAAATTAACCAAAATCAATTTTAAATGATTTTTTTACAAAAATTACAGTTGTACTTATATTAAGTGGCAACATTGCTATTTAATTCCAGGATATGACTAACCTGAATTTAGACATTTCTACCAGTATTCTATGTTCATTTAGTATTAGTTTATTTAGTAAAATTTTATTAATTGAAATATTTTTTGAAGTGTTATGCTTTACAAAACATATCATTATATAAAGACGTGTCCATTTAGACATTAAAATTTATTATAATTTATCTTCAAAATGTCTATAAAAGTGTATTATATATAATTGTTTTGCTTTTTAAGAATGTTTTAATTTAAAAAAAAGATTTATATGGGAATTTATATTATTAGTTGTAATTTGTCTATGTTGTAATTTTAGGGATTAGCAATAATATCAAAATGATGTGTCTTACAGGTATCAGATGAAGCTCATTGTTTAAGAATATAAAGAAATAGACAATTTCATTTCATTATTATTGCTTATAAGCTATTTCACCTGAGATATTATTTGCTCTCTGTGTCTTAAAAAAGCTACTTGTTTGCAGATAATTTCTAAAACTCCTATTAATTTAAGCAGCAAACATGCAAAATAACTCATGTCAAATTATATATTTTTTAAATTTATTCTTTTGCATATATGTTTTGACAGCCAATCTGTCCTCATCAGTGAATATTGTTAATTGTAATTATACCAATTTGTTCTAAATCATTTCTGTAAGTGAGTTAATTCTCATAACCAACTATATCCTTAGTGTTACTCAATTATATAAAACAAGGGGCAAATGCTCCTACTCATATTTAAATAAATTTTAAACTTTGTATAATAATTTTATTTTTAATAGAAATTAAATTTAATATAATTTAAGTTTTTCATAACAATATTTCCTTATAAGTCTAAACTGTATTTTTTGTTAATGTTTTTTCAAATTGATTTTTTTCAATCGTATTTTCAATATGTATTTTTAATCCATCTTGAAATTTTACTCGACGTTGTGCAACATAAAATTGACAGTGATAAAAACAGGTTTAGTCAATTAAAGCCCCTATCTTAAGAATGTTTGACCCTGAGCCTTATTTATGGTTATTGAAAATACAAGTCTTAAAGGAAATTGGTTCCTTTTCATTTGAAATGTAAACACAAAAGCTATAAAGATTATCATAAAAACCTGTACACAGCCTTTAATACTCTTAAAATATTTGTTTGTTTATAAATCATAATAATCTGTTTTTCATTACAATTTATACACTTAGCCTGCTTTCATACTGTTTAAATATTTGTCTGTTTACAAATCATACTCAGTTGTTTTTTAATGCAATGCATTTTTAATGAAGAGTTTTGGTAATTTAAAGTTCCTCAAAACCCTGTAAATGTTATAAACTATGACCAACCTATATTCTTGCCCACTCCTCCGTGCCAATGCCTTTAATTTAAGCCACCTCCCAGCTCTGTATGTTCATTAGTTGGTTTACATTGTATTATTTAAATCTAATTGAGTGAAAATAATGTCTGTTGCAAGGCTCTTATGTGGGACGCTTGGTCTATGAAAAGATTTTCGTGTTATGGACCAACCTGTTCAAATATGCGCCATCCCAAAAACCAGCAAAAACTAAATATATATTCAACAAACATATGTCTAGGGTTTTTATGTAGTATAGTAACTAATTAGAACAACATTCCACTTTTGGTCTGTAACGAAGATCAGACCCACATTAACACGATCTGTGTGAAAAGATTGAATTCTGAATGCCATTCTCTCGTGAAAAACCCCGGTAGCGAACGTGTTGAAGGAAATTTATAAAAAACTTACCGAATCAAAATCTTGTTGAGCATACTAGGCAAATCTAGACTTTGCACTAGGGTGCAGTGGTTTATGAGTTAGGACAGCACAGTTCTTAAAGGTAGGGGTACAATAATGTGGACAAAAACTTGTATTCAATTTGAACTGGTATTTTTTCACTTTACCTGTATCGGATTAAACTATTCACGATCTGAGCGATCTAGCTATGCAAGTTATCATGGCTACTGAATTGTGTTGCTCTAAAAAAAAATTGCTTAGACATGAGAAAATTGTTGCACATGCTAATGTGAAGCATGGAGAAGATATTGAAGCGGTATTCAAAAATCCTATTATAATAACTTATTTTTTCGTAGTTTTTAAACTGTCATGGAAATTGTCAAAACTCTGACCAAATTACAAACCTGTTCGAGGTAATTACACCTGCTAGCAAAAGTTGTCAGATTACAAGTAATTGAAATTAATCAAATGTTACTTTCAGTTAGTGCTATTACAATCTTTGTACATGTGAAAATAACATTTAGAGTATATAGATAAAAATTTGCCTGTACCGCCATATCTTTTTCCAGTAACAGATTATTTAGCACTTGATAAACTCTGTCAAGACAACCTACTGTTTCTCTTTATGATTAGAATTATTATTTTTTATTCTATTATTTCTTTTATGACACATTCGACTTTTAATAGCAATCTTTGATACATAGTCATTGTGTAGAGTAGATGCTATGCTTATGCCATTCCCCTTTTATATCTCAACAAAAATATAATCTTTCACTCCATAAGTTCAATGACACTTTTTATTATTGAAATAATCAACAATTGACTCAACTTTATTGACGTTTTCCTTTGCACTCTGCTGAAATGTAATCAAAGCAAGTGTTTGAAACACAATTCAATTTAAACAACATAGGTGTTTTTAAACATTTGTTTAGAAACCTATCTAGTCATTTCCTGAAAATGTTGAAATCAAATAGTGTGCTTGTCTTCCAGTGGTTGTAGATCCTACAGAGTTTTGCACGATAAGTCATCTTGTTTGTTTCATGAATAACACTTTTGTTTGTGACAAAATTTGCATTTGATCAATGTATAAGTAAAGAATTCAATTTGCTTTTTTTGTCATTAAACTCTAAATACATTTAAATTCATAAAGCTAGTTGTTTTTTAATATCAATCAAATAATAGGTATCGAAATCTTGTTGCTGTTCATGACGAGCTGGTTGTTAATTCTTATTACACTTTTGTTAACTAAAAGTTGTTAAATTGTTAACTTACACTTGGAGGAAACGTTTTTGTCTTACGACTTCTTCAGCCTCCTGAGGACTGGTAGGTCCTCCTGAAGGAGGCTGAAGAAGTGGTAAGACAAAAACGTTTCCTCCAAGTGTAAGTTAAGAATTTAACAACTTTTAGTTAACAAAAAGTCTGGTCACAAGTAATAGCAAAGGTGTAATGAGAAATAATAGGTTATACACATACATAACCATAGTTAAATACTGATAAAATACTTGCAGGTTTTTGTTGTTCATCTTGAGGTTTTTATAGAAATTCCACTTGTTTGTATTATCTTGGCAAAAACCCACTACTTACTGATTTATTCAGCAGATGTGTTTCGCGCTAGATCAGCACTTTTTCCTAGCGCAAAACGTGTCTGCTGAATAAATCAGTAAGTAGTGGTATTTTTGCAAAGATAATACAAACAAGTGTAATTGATAAAACACTTTACATCTTCACACGCTTCTTTTTATTATCAGTTTTAGGCAGTGGTAATGTTAATATTTTCCCCTTAAAACATACGAATCTGTTTACAAAAATATACAATAACTTTTACATAAAATTTAATTTTTTTTTTTTTTACTCTTGTATGTGGCAAACTCCTATTCCAAAATAGACATGTTAAATTAATTAAACGATTTTAATCTTAGAATGAATTGAAAATACTAAAAGTATATATTTTTTTAATCTTACAGAATATGGAGCTGCTAATAATACATGAAATAAATTTATTTTCTGAGATATGTTTTTGTTGTAAATTCATTCAGTGGTTACCAATTATCCAGTTTTTAAATTAGACATTTCATTTTGGTGGCAAGGAGACAAATCAGTTTCTAACAGTTAATAAATAATCAAGAGAAATAATTACATTAATGTGCTTCAAAAAAATGGTTCATTCAGAGTTATTCCAATCATACAGTGTACATGTCTGTGGTACGACGGATGAAAAATAAACATTTTAAATTCTATTAATCCTTGGGCAAGAAAATTAACCACTATCCGATCTGTGAAACCAGAAAAATTATAATAAAAATGATATTGTACTGGATGGGAACTTAGTTTTAAGAGATGTTTTGGGGTCTATTGGAAACAACTTATTGGTACAAAATGTTTATTAAGAGAATAATCACAAAGATCTTGCACGAAGAATTTTATGATTAAATAACCAAACATTCTTGAGATACTTTGAACTTAATCTGTAATTGATACCTTGAAAATAATAAGTTATTTTTGGGTGAACATCATCATGCAACGTATAACATCATAAACTATTTTAATGTAAAAATCACTGAATTTATTGTTCAATATATTTTTAAAAAATAATGCCCAGTTAAAGTATAAATAAGACGTATAGTATGTAAGCAATTATGTGGAAAAGTTTTGGTTATCCAAATAAATATGTTATAATTACATCATAATATGAATTAAACTTTTTACTTTTTGTTATCTACAGTGAAATATGTATGGATCTTTAAATAGGTAATTTTGTATATAAACAAAATAATTATATAAAATGTAACTATTTATTAGGAATATACTGTGGTTGAATTTAATAATAAATACACAAAAACCTCTTAACCACAAACTTTCTTTAATTTACCCTAATGTACATTTCAGTTACAAAGTAACCATCCTCAGAGGGATAACATACAAAGACTGATTAACGCTAGAAAAATACCTTATTTATAATCTACAGAACTAGTTCCTCCCTAGAGGAACTAGTTCTGTAGATTATAAATAAGGTATTTTTCTAGCGTTAATCAGTCTTTGTATGTTATCCCTCTGAGGATGGTTACTTTGTAACTGAAATGTACATTAGGGTAAATTAAAGAAAGTTTGTGGTTAAGAGGTTTTTGTGTATTTATTATATAAAATGTAATTTTGTAAATTAAACAAATAAAATTGTACTACAGCAAAAGTGTTTTAAATTTTCAAAGTTGAGAACTGTTAAAAATTAATTATTGATTTAAAATAATTATCTTCACTATTTTTGTTAATGTTTGTATTATTGTGTGTTTATTCATTAAACTAGTTTATTTTATAATGTCGCTGGAGCGATTGTCATGGCACAACGTAAATATTTATAATACGAGGGCTGCCGCAGCCAAACCTTTTTGCACCCTCTCAGGGACAGATTCGCCGATATTCACGTTCCACACCCTACCAACAGTTTGACCACATGTACGAGTTTTCCGTGTATGCTGTACCTGGTAATGATGGACACTGTAGGGCCTAAATGTGTCAGTTCAACCGCAGTCAAAATATGATCCCACCCGACACCATATTGGTAACTGTGGTGTGCCAAGCGTGATCTGCCAGTGGATAAATCCCTGGACTTTGTTTAAAAAACCAACCAAAATGTTTAACATTTTACTCTTGTTGGCTGGAAAAATTTCAGCTATTTTATTGGTATACTTAACACGGGATAGTTATAATAATTTTAATCATTTTTTGTTTTAATTTAATGAAAATTAAAATTTGATTTACTTAAATATATTAAGTTAACGTTTTTAGTCATGAGAATATTTTGGTTTTTTAGTGTTGAAATTACACATTTAAATTTACATATTTTAGTTTATATTTGTGCTCCCAAACATTAATGTGAAGGCTTTTAGAATCAGTTTTACTGGATTTAAATCTTTGCAGTTATTTGATGCTAGATGTTTAATTATATGATATATGGACTTAAAATAAGTTATATTAACTTATTTACTAAATAATTTATTCTTTATTTTAATTATGATTTTCTTATTCTTTTATTGATATTGACTTTAAATAAACCATGTTAATATTCATTTTGGATATATATTGTGCTTTGACTTTGTTAAACGTTAACTTGTTATAACTGGATGTAACTTTAATCTTTTAATTTTGAACAATTTATATTTCATGACCACCACTTTTAATGATATTTAAAAAAGAGCCATTTGCTTATATATTTTTTAAATTATTACCTTTCATTAATTTTTCTAGTTTTATTTAAGAAAATTTGGAACTATGATTTTACGAGATTTAATAAATGATTATATGCTATTAAAATTCAGACTTGCCCCAAAAACTTTCACTGGGATCGCTCCTCTTCTCCCTCTGGATCTGCCTGTAGTTTTTGATCTTGTAGCAATCGCAACTGATCGGTTTTAGGGCCGCTATTAATACTTTTGATAATTTTTACATATTGAAAAAGTTCAAATTCAACATCGCAGGCGCTCAAGAGCAGACCATCTCCACGTCCATCTTAGGCTAGGTTTCCTCTCAGCCTAAGGCAGGAATCGTCTTCTTGATCTCCGGAAACACGCCCCTCTCGTCTGAAAGCTGATTTTCGACTCCCTTTGCTCACGAGTAGTCCCCACTGCCCTGCCATGCGGTTTATTTGCTTATCAAAACTTTCTCTTTACTTCCAAACAAGTGTCCTAATGAACTCTCCCTCATCAAAGACTTTTATAAATTTTTGGAGCATTTACTGAACCATTTATTAATTATAATGCTTTTTATTAATTAAATTTGTTAATAATTTTTTGTTAATTTTATTTCACTGTTTATGCTTTTTTTTAGCTTTTTAAAATTTTCTGAAACTTTGGTGGTTCTTCACTTTTATTTTCTGATTTCATTTTTAAACTTTTTTAAAAACAATATTTTTAAAAGATTTTGCCTAAGTGCAAAATTTTCAACTTTGAGACGGTTTTGGCCGTCTCAGGGCACATGGTTGATCACGTTATCAGGCTTACTACGTATTCCCCGTTGAGGCAAATCTTCCGAATGAATTTAAAGCATTTTTATTATTCAATATAATTATATACTATAACGTATTTTCACAATATAGATATTTTTAAACAATAAATATAACTACTAGATTTTTCTTATGTATTTTATAGATACACAATTTTAATTTTCAGCATAACTTTTTGTTTGGAAATATTTTATCTCGAATAATTAGAATGTAAATATAATCTGAACATTGTTTTTACAAAAATATGATTTTATAAATTGGAGGTAGACGTTTTAAATTAAGGTTTTTAGTTTCTAATTTTCAAATTTTTTTAGGATCAAATCAAATATAACACTATTTTGGAAAGTAATCTAGTTCTACAAAGAAGTGTAAATAAAAACTATTTCCTTGTAATTCTGAACTGCTAGTTTCCCAATTATTATAGTCTTGTAAGAAAAAACGCCAAGTTGCAGGAACACACAGATGCAGTGTCGGATACCTCATATGGTTAGATACAACGTGAATGTGACAGCCCTGTGTGATGATCAAAAGTTAGGTCTAAGTTGTCAGTCATGGGTGACCGCCGAGCCCCTACGCAACAATAGTGGACGGTACTACACCATATGGTTGCTTATAATGCATATGTACAAAATAGCGAGTATTATAGTTATGCAACTGTTTTTTGCGTTTAATTTTAGCTTGGATGCTATGATATTCCCAGCCAGAATACGATTGATTGACGCAAAACATTGAAGCCAACAAGACGATTTTGCTGTTCATATGCAAGTATTGCTTGGAGAACAAGAAAATTCAATAATCATCATGAGTGATGAGGTCAATTTTCATTTAAATGGTTCCGTTTACTCAACAAAAACAATCTTTATTTCCAGCAAAATGCCGCCACTTAGCACACACTTTTTGAGATGAAATGGCCATGGTGCATAGCATATTTCCTAGGCGGTTCATTTTGGTGATATCCTGTGGTCCCAAGGTTGCTAGATTTAAACTTTTGATTTTTTTCGGGTTGTTTTCTGGTCACCCTGTAGTATTTGGTAATTAGGACTTTATTGTCACAAACTTTCAAAGGAAAAAATGTTCAGTATATAGGGCACTTTCATAAATTCTGATCCTCATTACCTGTGGCAATGATCTCAAGCTTTAAAACTTTCAAGCCTAGCCTCTTAGTAAGTGCCCGTCTCTATCTGCCTGAAGGTTTATTTAGGTAAAATAGAAAACATTCCTGACATAATAAACACCATATTTACAACAAACAATACATTGTTGTAAAGGGCAATAGAACAAGCTTTCAGGAAATATATACATATGTTGATTACTTACATATAGATAGATAGGCTGTTATCCTCGTTGACAAATGTATAAAAAAATTCAAAAAAATAAATATCACCACTGTACATCACTATACTTCACTATTCATATTTTACATTGAAATGAAAATAAATATCACACGTTATACATAGTTTTGAAGCTTTAAAAAAATATAAATTAGAAATATTTTTTTTAAAATTTAGACAATTTTAAAATTGGGACATTTTCATTTCAATTCAACCCATCAATGAAAGATATGTAGATTGTACCTTGGCCTAGATAGGTTTCATTGTCACTGTTACTATATAAAATCAACATTTCTCCTATTGAATGTCTTTCCAGTGTCTTTATAAAAGCTGAAAGATAAATTTAAAGCAAAAAAACACTCAAAAGCCTAAACAAAAATTATAAAAACTACAAATTATATAAATAAAAGATACTTAACTAAATGAATATTTAGGGGCTTACTTGCTGACAAGTTTTGAAAAAATCGTTCCTTTTAAGAAGCAACTTTTAATTAGAGTTTAATCAGTAAATTCAAGATGATTACATGAAGCAACTTTTATATAAATGAAATGACAGATAGATAAGATTTAGAATAAACAACAACAAACTTGCAACGTAAACAACACACACTAATAAAACACTCATCTGTCAAACAAACAGCCTAGCTTTCAGTCGCCACACTTAACCAAATAAGTATTTGTTCGTAATATAAACTCTGAATGGCCTAAAGGTAAAGACATGTAAAGCAGAAAAACCAATATAAAGAACGATATCGACAAAACTGAGGATACATGGAAATTATGTTGCTATGGAAATAGATACAGCTACCCGAGCTATACACCGATGTAGGCAACTAGCGTTAACTAAATGGCCCGATCTGTACTCCAGTATTTTTTGTTCCACGTACTCTGAAGCACATCTGGGGCTGATTGAAGGTTTTGACAGCATATATCGGCTTAAAGTTGTGGATTAGTTCTTTAGTGATACATAGGTAAAATGATAAAACAACAGGTGTAGAAAAAGAAAATCTTTTTGTAGAATATAGTTTTGTGAAAGGAGACTAGTTTTATGAGAAGAATTGATTTGCATAGCAGATTATAGCTCTTGAATGGTTCTACTCTAGACCTAAGATTATTCCCTAGAACATAAAACATTGAGGTGATAAAAAAAATGTATACCTACATCTTTTAAATGTTATAATTAATGCAGATGATGTATGATTTATGTAGCATTCATTTATTCATTATTAATAGGTGGACAGAAGACCCCTGTTAGCATCAACTTAATGACAAAAATGTTATTTTACCGTCCATTGTGTACAGGTGACATTGTTTGAGCAACGGATATTTTACCGCCTGATGTGTAAACGTTATATTGTGATCTAGCAGCAATGGATATTTTATTTCCCGATGTGCAAACATGAGATAGTTAAATTGGCGATGAATATTTACCCCCTAATGTGTAAACGCCGGCCCCACTGGAATCGACTTTTGAGATCGATTCTCAAAAACAAAAGTAATGAAAAAAATGTTAAAATTGAAATATAATTTAAATTTCATAAAAATAAGAGGTTTTTATATTTTTTTATGATGAATTTATTTTGACAACATATAACTAAATGTGTTAAATATTTTGTGTGATAATTGTAGGGATAAAAGATATAATTACTACAGGCTTCTGTAAAAAAAAATTATATTAAATGTATATGGGCTAAATGGTAGTAATAAAAGCATCAACATTATATAAAAATTTAATTTTTTTATATAACAATGACAGGACAAACATTACTTTATTGGTGCATTCTTTAGAGATTTGCATGTAATCTTTCCTCCTCTGCTTGTTATTAGGACGTTTCCTTGCCACTGAGCCTCACAGTTAGACGATGTTTGTAAATCCACCTGTAAAGCGCACACAAATACAGTATTACGTGAATAATTCTACAATATAACAAATTTTTAGATATCAAGATATTTATAGATTATCTTCTTACAAAAATAATTCCTGTTAAATAAGTAAAATTTGTATTAAATATCTGGAATTCTCTGTTAAATGCGACAATTCCAAAATCACTCAACAAAATACCCGTCACCCAGTTGTTAACAATAACAATACATTAAGTCAGAAAATAAAATGCAGGATACAGGAAATTATACGTAAATCGTGAATACATGATTACTTTTTATAAGAATCAATTTGGAAAAGAAAGATGTTTCCATGAGTTCTGAAGAGATTTTGGGAAACAACTTTACCGAAAATTGTTACTAATTAATGCATTATGTTGTCTTTGGGCTAGCTGGCTGTAGTAAGACGTAAGGAAAATAATATATTTAGTTAATTAGAGCTTAGCTAGTGAGAACTATTCACGACAGTAAAAAACAAAATAGTTAACTCAAAATCTCACCACACAGTTTTTAATAAGAACAAACGCACTAGTTCATAACAGACTAGTTTCAGGCAGATGTGCTTGGCTACTACTGTTTTTGGAGAGTAGACAAGCACTGAGGAAGGCGATATCGTTGCTGAAACTAGTCTGTTATGAATTAGTGTGTTTGTTTTAATTAAAAACTAATGTGTGGTGAGATTTGGAGCAAACTATTTAGTTTCTTACTGTTGTCATATAATGTATGTTATTTATATTCCAAAAAATTCTTATAAATGAGTAAAATAAACTCTTGGTAATGAGAAAAAATTATTAGGCGTGAACAAAAATAAAACCTTTATTGTACATTTTGCTTATACAGTTAGCATTATTAGGTTAGAACTGTAAGAAGAAAAAGGGAACCAATAGTATCACCACTCTCACCCCCCCCCTCAACAACCTCTCCTGACTAATCAGAAATAAGGTGGAACAGGATTATGCCTGTTAAAATTTATAACACTAACTACAATATTGTAACTTCTAATAGGTTCATCTAACTCCTGTTTCTTCGTTTATTTTCTGATTGGTCAGGAGAGGTTGCTGGGCAAGAGAGGGGAAATAGGGCTTTAGCAATTCCCTCAGTCCATTTGTAACTTTCTCCTGGTGCTAACTGGGCTAGCAAAATATTCCGTTATTATACAGGGTGTTTCAGGAGGAGTCTGCCAAACTGCACAAACTTATTCCCCTCATCAAAAACATGGGTCCAGAAATGTTTCGACCCTAAACCTTTTTGCTTTATCCAATTTTCTTTTAACTATTGTACATAGCATGTTGGAACATGTTTTATATGATTTGTCAGTTCATTTTACATAAAATGTATCTAGTTAACAAATTCAATTAACGCCCTAAAAATTTCAATATGAGTTAATTTCACTAAGGGAGCTGAATTTTTGGTCAAATCTTTGACCCTGTATAACTCTACAAAAAAGCATTTCCGGACGTATGTTTAAATGAACTTCTTTCATTATTTTGATGAAAGGAATAAGCTTGTGCAGTATGTCAGATTCCTCCTGAAACACTCTGTATATTTTTTTTTTATAAACAAAATTAATTTTTAAAAATATAATTGTTTCTGTGGTAGCTGACAGAACATACCTGAAGTTTTTCCCAAACCTTCTTCTTAGGGTTGAGAACTTCATCTGCAGCCCCATCTTCATAACCTTCCACAACCACTCTCTCACCTGGTAAGGCTCCACTAGGAGCGTCTAATGGTTCTACTTGCTTACCTGTCTCATTTTCCCTGCAATCAAATCAATTACATTAAACGTTTTGAGATGTAAAACAATAACTGTAATACATGATTGATACATAAAGGCTAATAATATTATTCAGTAGTAAAAAGTACTAACAATGTGAACTAGTAGTAAAATTCAAACTTTAATTAACAACATGTGGCTGACCTGATAGGGCCCTCTGGAAACAACATATTTTCGAAAGATGTTTACACTTTTTCTTTTTTCTAACTTTTTTCTTTATTTTTCTCTAATTTTTTAAATTATAGTAATATTTACTGAGATTTTTTTTTACTTATTTTTTCATGGTAACCAAATTTTACCTTATGTTTAGTGACAATTTCTTTGCTAAAAATTACTATTAATCTTTTTTTTTTTATAAAATACCTATTCATTGTGAAATACCGCACAAATTTCACAACTATCTGTAAACACGTGGGAAAAACCATAGACTTTGGACACATAAGAATTCCTCATTATTCAATCGTCTATTCATTGTAAAATACCGCACAAACCTTGAAATGATCTGTAAACACGTGGGAAAAATCATAGACTTTGGACACATAAGAAATTCGTCACTATTCAATCGCCTATTCATTGTACAATACTGCACAAACTTCGAACTTGTCTGTAAATACATGGAAAACCCAAAGACTTTAGAAACAAAATAATGTCGACTATGTACTCTGTGTAGTATTTATTGTCCAAATAGTTGCAAATATGTAACCTAGAATACAGTACAATACACAGGAAAACAAATCGTAAACTTACGGCAATGCTAATCTGAGAGAAATGGTAGAACGAACATATATGGGATTGTTCCCGCTGACCGTTTCATGATCTCGACTACTGGTACGTGAAGCAAAATAATATTTTGTATAGTCTATTACATCACTAAATTCCTACACCAATGGCATTGATTATGAAAACAGTGACTATTTTATTATTGAAGCTATAAAATTCTAAAACTGTTTTTTTTCTTCACAATTCTGTAAACAAATTACCAGAAAACGAAACATATATTTCAACTGTTGAAGAATTTTTCAAAGGAGTTACAGAAAAATATACTCTGTCTTTTAACTATATGACTAAAACGTTTTGTAGCTAACGGGCAGTGGGTAAAAACTGTCAAACCATTGAACCCAATGGAAATTGAATAATTTGTGTTCAGAGACCCAGCAGTTACAAATTAATTGCAAATTTAGTGGTTGTGACAACTGAATTGTGTTGCAATAATTTATTATCTTTTTAATCAATAGTAAACAAAATTTAATTATGAATTAATATATGTAAAAATAATAAATACAAGATAAAATGCTACTTACAGTTTGAAGCAGTAGATTAATCAATTGTTCACATTTTTTATAAACTACTATTATAACTAAAATAATTTCAAAAAAAATATTAACCCATTTTTTATATAACTCATTCAAGCCTATTATTTATTATTACTAAAACTCGGAGGGACCTTATCAGTGTAGAGCACTTAGCTGTAGCCTTTGTACTCTCTTCCCATCCCTACCACAGGACTAGTTTAGTGGATACCTACCTCTTTGCAGAAATCAAGTACCCACCTGATGCTAGATCTTCTGATATCCTCTGGTGTACATACCTGCCAGCCAAACCACTTTCTCCTTGCAGCTCCCAAAGCAGGACACTCACAGAGTACGTGTATTGGGCTTTCCTCTTGGTCCTCGTCGCATCTCTTGCATACAGGGGACCTAGATTTTTCAATTTTGTATTGGAATCCCCTCAGATTCCCATGGCCTGTAACCAGCTCTACAGTAGCTCTGAGTTGATGTCTACTTAAGGAGAGTAGTTCTTTTCCCCACACATCTCCTGAGTAACCCCACAGTACCTTGGATTTGTTACACCCCAAGGTTACATTCCATTCTTCCCTGCACAACCTGTCTATATGTGCCATGATCCTCTTGCGCCCCTCCCGAGGCGGCATGCCCACTGTCCTCAGCAACGGTCCATGGGTTATACACCCTTGTAACATTCAAGCCTATGTCTGTGTATAACTCAAGACCCCGTATTTATCTCCATAACCACATGATTCCCACATTCTTGATTTTGCCAATATCATTCTTTATATTGGTTATTCTAGTTTATATATCTTCACCTTTAGGCCAATCAATTTGCTTTTAAGAACAAAAACCTAATTTGTGAAGTGTGACGACCGAGAATTAGCAGCGAGTTGTTTGACAGATATTGGTTCGGTCAGATAGTGAGTGTTTTGTTAGTGCGAATTGTTTACGTTTCAAGTTTGTTGTTGTTTCCTCTAAATTTTATCTATCAGTTATTTCAGTTTATTTATCTATCAGTTTAAATTTTATTTTTCAGTTATTTAGTTTAATTTTTATCGTTAGAGATATTACGTTATAGATATATAATGGGCAAAGACACTTTAGGAAGCGTTTCAATATGAGATATGTTGATTTTAGACAGTGACATTGTGTCTCTCGAGCTGCTTCTAGTAATACCACACCAAATAAATTATTTGTAGTATAAGGTAATGTTATTATTGTGGTTTTTATTCTTTAAAAGTATTTCTAAATTAGATTTTCTTATAATTTTAAAATGATATATATTTATAATATGTAATATTTATTTTCATTCCAATGTAAAATATGTGTAGAGTGACGTACAGTGTTGGTATTTTATTTTGTTGAATTTTGTATACATTTTTCAAAGAAGTATAAAGCCATCTATATATGTATATATTTCTTGAAACCTTGCTTTATTCCCTTTACAAAAATGTATAATTTGTTGTAAATATGGTATTTATTATAAGTCAGGATTTTTTAATATTTCACCTAAAAACCTCCAGGCAGATAGAGAAGGGGTACCTATTAAGGGATTAGGCTTCAAAGTGTTAATAACTAAACACGCGGAAAGGGAATCATACTAGGGTTACTGCGTTCCCTAACCCGCAACTGAATGATAAAGCAATAAAAGTCTAGGCTGAGGTGGACCTAATTTCTCAGTTGACAAGTTAGTTATAAGCATGAGGAAGGCAATAAAAATCCAACTTTGTCTGTCCTCTCATTCCGAGAATGCAAAACCTTCGAGAGGCAAAAACATTCCCTTAAGCTAACAGAAACGTGTTGCACGTCCATGTATGAAGAATGGAGATCATAAAACAGGATCGAGCAGAGTAAATATTCAACAAAAATATAAAAACAACTTAGTTCATGAATATGTTGAATCAACAATGAAAATTGATGATGAGCTCAGCTTGTTATTATGTCTACTAGCAACCAAAGCTCATCTGAGAAGCACAATAGGTTATTGCTGTTTACAGACCAAATCAGTTAGTTATGACAATTTATAGTAGCGGATATGACGACTAGGCCAACTAGTCATGAATGTTGTCATTGTTCGATTGATTTGTTTGCTTCAAGTTTATTTTCTGATATGTCTGCACAAGACGTCTATACTGTCAAAGGATATTTATTGACTCGAAACTTACAGCATAAATAATGAAAGACATTTATGGCAGATTGACCTTCTGTCAGACAACAGTTTCAGCAGTTATCTCAACTGGAGTGAGAAGCTCAGTATAGGTTTTACTCAGTGTCAGTCAGTAGCTGATGTTTGTGGTATAAATATTTTTTACAAATAATGTATTCTTATGTACACATAAACAATAGTAATGGGAGCCTAGAATTTAAAGCAAACTTCACACCGTAAGTAACTTTTAATTCATTTTTACTAATTATAATTTCACATATAATAATCAATTAAAAAATAATAAACTAAGGTACAAAATAACAGATAAAAAAATTGCAACTGTATAAAATATAATATGCGCTTTTTTAAAAGTCAGAATATTTTTAGCAAAATATAACTTAATTGACAAGAGGAATTAATTCGTACTTGCTAGTGCCCACGGTTCACAAGTACTTAGATCAGCGATGGGTTAAAGATGCAAATCAATAATAATAATGTACAAAATTTACCCACAACAGTGTTTCTTGTAAAAATTATTATTGAATGAAGATAATGTAATATAGATTAATCTTTCCATCTCATTTACAGATTAACAAATAATATTAAACTAAATAACATAAAGCTTTGCAAGAGGTTAAAGTTCCATTTGACTAACAAGTATAATATATAAATATATAAGTTTTAGAAAAACAAATACACAAAACTTGTAGGTTTTATGTTACCTCTATAATCCTACATCTTTTACCTCTATAATACACCACTACAAACCCAATTTGATATTTATCAGGAGTGGAAATAAAATAAAAATGTTTAGACAATACCAACTAATTAAGATGGATATATAGAAATAAATAAAACATAACAAATATGAATAAAATATAGAAACTTTGTAGTACGTATAACATGTTATACAGCAAAAGAAAACTTCTTCCAATGGCTTACACCATTCGAGATCTTGCCTCCCAATACAATCCAGGTAAGTCCCTTTGCTGTCTTTCCTTATCTGTTCCACTGCAGACCAGGAGGTGGTCCTTGTTCATAATAGATGTTTGGCATGCACATATTGTTTACCTGTTGGATTCTAATATTTTCATTCTGCTGAGATGTCTGGCGAGACAGTCATGCCCGGTGGCTAGTCTGAAGTTAGCAACAGATGTTTTTCTCGGGAGTGTTCTATTTGCCTCAAACAGTTCAAACACATTATAGGATTTGTCCTTCACTTTTTCGTTCATCATATTCCTAAAACCTTGTTGGTAAGATGTTTTAATACTTTTTATTCTTGCTTGCAGTGGTAAAACTTTTGATGGCTTATGAACAATTTTAGTCCCTCTCTTTGCAACTTCATCTGCAGCCTCATTCCCCTGTATTCTAATATGAGACGGGATCCACTGCATTACAATATTGATTACATTGGTTTTTTACAATTTTATAATTTTTTTAATATTCTGTACAATTGCACTACCTGTATTATCATTATTAGCCATTGCTTGTAAAGAGGATTTAGAGTCCATCAATAAAACAATATTGGTATTAAGCCATGGTTTTAGAATCAGCTGTTGAAGAGCCTCGTTGATGACAAACAGTTCTGCCTCAAAAACAGTTGAGTTATTGCTCAGTGCAAAATAGTGTGAGAAGTAATCACTGTATATTCCCGCTCCCGTTTCAGGAGTCCAGTGGGTACCATGAGTTTAAAGTTTCCAAGACAATTTGGGATATCTTTTCCGGCATGTCAATAGTCTTGTTCACTGCTCTATAAGATCTAAGGACACATTATATTGCATGAAATCCAATGGGTTTACTAACTGTGGAGGTTGCTCAATTTCAGATGTATTTATTTTCCTGCCAACAGCAACATGCTTAAAACTTTTTCTGAGTTTTTAATCTTTGATTGGGAAGTAATTCCATAATCTATGAATTGTTGTGTTTCCTATACATCAACTTTTCATAATGGATATCTGCTTTCATGCTGAATTCTTCATCCAATGGTTTGTTCTTTGTGTAGCTTGAAATGAGGCTACAAGAGTTGCCTTCACTGCTCCTGAGATGAAACGTAAACAGTTTTTCTGGCTTACTTCAATTTTTTTTGCAATTTTGGTGGCTGTCGTTAAGACTTCTCCACAATACGTCAAACGAGGCTTTATGTATGCCTTATAAGTTTCGTTAAGAAGGTCAAGAGATCCCCCCATTTAGCTCCTGCCAGTCTCTTTAAAATATTTGCTTTTGTTTGCTTAGATTGCAAATATTTGCAGTCTCTTTAAAATATTAGATGATACAGTTTTAGCATGGGCTGTAAATGTAAGCTTATTATCCATTCTTATTCCTAAGTATGTTGTCTCTGCACATTTCTGCATAATATTGTTGTTAATTTTCAAGCTGATATCCTTGGTTCTGGTTTTTAATGAGAAAAGGTGATAGTATGTCTTTTGATCATAATCATAAGGTTTTGGGTGACAAAGTTGATCGCGTCCACAGCATACTTTAAGCTGTACGTGTCACCTGGGTAGTGCTAAATGATCAACAATGATGGCAAAAGCAAAAGGAAATGAGGAAAGCGTATTTTAAAACAAAAATCAAGCTTTTTTCCATTATAGAAACTGGGATTTACACCTTTTCCAAAAAACATTTACAGAACTATATTGTTGTAAAAATGGTGCTAAGCACTGTTAAAATAGATTGCATTTAAATAGGGATGAGATGATTCCGATTCTCGATTCTAGGAACCGCCGATACTCGATTCTCCATCTATTAAAGTCCCGATTCTGATACTTGTATTTTTAACTCATGTCTCTCTGCTGTCTCACTCTCACTTGGGCGGGTTTGATACTCCTCCCCTCCACCACTTTATAGATGTCGAAGCAAACACAAAGAAAAGCTAGTTCCAATTCTACAAACTGAAATGGCTATTACTGTAGTTATATTGTAATTGTGAACTGAATATGTTTGAGTACATTTTTCTACCATTCCTAACTTTTCAATATTCTCTTCTGTTGACATTCAGATTAACTCCATTTTCAAAACTTCAATAGTACTCCAATGGCAGAAAAATGTACTCAAACATATAGAAATATTCCTAACAGAAATGAAGATGAGTATATTAATAATTTGTGAACTGAAGTACATATTTGTAATTTTAAATAAATCATTACTTTTATCCAATATGTTTGTCGTGCTTTCAAAATTTCCTATTCATAAACCAAAGTCAAACCTTTTGTGTAGCATATTACATTAAAACGGAACTTTTAAAAGCTTTCACCATATGAACGAGATGTTGATTAACCCTAGTGCAGTAACATCCGTCATATTGACGGGTGTGATCTCGGAAACCTGTGCTGTTGCCTCTAGAAATCCTTCCAGGAACTGGAGCTTCCGTGCCAACTGTCTTTCATTCAGTCTGAGCCCAGCTGTGGCAGTGCTAACATTGTGGTGCTCTGTGACTGCCTCTCAACGTGCATGTAAGTAAATCTTGCCCGTCAAAAAGGCGGATATTACTATTTGACGTAAATTTTTGTTAGTCATTTCGACGGATGTTAGCATTGAGTGGTATACTCAACGTAAATGCCAATTTCAATTGATTTGTCCAGAATACTTACGTACCGATTATTATTATTATTTTCAGTTAAAAAATGGAAACTGAATGTAGTAATAGTTTACTATGTTATTATTTAATATTACTGGTTCCTTTAGTAGTAAATAGTTGTGTTGTTTTCAGCTATAAAATGGATGAACTTATCGACCCTACTGATGAAGTCCGAATTAGGCAAATTCTTACTGAGCTCAGCGAAGAAGAATTCAGCGATAACGTAGATAGTGACGAGTCGCATGAATCTGATAACTCTGACCGTGATATGAATAGCAACGACGATCTACATACGGGTCAAATGATTATAAATGCTGTACAAACATTGTACGATTTGCCACCCGTTGAAGATCGGCAACGCAAGCAAAAAAGAAAACCCACGGTCCGAAAGTCTAAGAGGACCAGAATTGAGGCTCTATGTTCTGAAACGCCAGCTGGACCTTCAACCCAAGAGTATAGTCTTACTAATATCGGCCATCATAAGCCTGAAACTGACAAGTCCACAGGGGAACCTTCTGAGACCCTGACCACCCAAATGGAACCCACTGAGGCACAAATCATTCAAGAAACTACTGACCCTGGAAAAATCCTGGAGAAACCATTCAACCCTACGTCTTCTGCTCAAATACTCAGCTGTGATTTGCGAGAGTTGTTCGGTAGGAATGGGTACAAATGGATGACGACTAAAACTGAATCATCGAGCAGAATTGCAGCGAGAAACATTTTGCACATCAAGCCAGGCCCAACGCCCATAACCAAATATACCTGCGAACCAAATGATTGTTTTTCTTTGTTTTTCTCACCATCCATCGTGGAGAAAATCGTGAGACACACAAATAAAGAAATCGAGCGAGCAAGGGCCAACTACAAAAACACAGATTCAAGTAATTTGAAAGATACTAATGTGGAGGAATTGAATGCCTTATTCGGTTTACTTATTCTCTCAGCAGCCTTGAAGTGCAATAACTTGAACGCTGAAATCATTTACAACGACAAATATTTTGGCTCCTCATTCAGAGCTGCTATGTCTTTCGTGCGATTCCGGTTTCTTTTGGCTAGTTTGCGATTCGATGATAAGTCAACTCGTGCAGAACGAATTAAAGCTACTAACAAACTTGCACCAGTTTCGGAAATATGGGAGGAGTTCTTGAAGCACTGCAGAGAAAACTACAAGCCTAGTTCATACCTTACAATAGATGAACAATTAGTTCTTTTTAGAGGGAGATGCAGTTTCAGGATGTATATTCCCAGTAAGCCTGGAAAGTATGGGCTGAAAATCGTGATGATTTGTGACAGTAGCACTTCCTATATGATTGACGCAGAACCGTATGTTGGAAAGGGTTCTATTCCAAGTAATAAGCCTGCAGCTGAGTACTATGTTGACAAACTTACAGAGACTGTGAAGGGAACAAACCGTAATCTGACCATGGATAACTGGTTTGTAAGCGTCCCCCTTGCAACTAAACTACTAGACAAAAAGCTGACCATGGTTGGAACAATAAAAAAAAACAAAAGAGAGTTACCGAATGAGTTTGTAAATATAAAATATAAAAATCGTCCTCCAGGAACTTCTTTTTTTCTGTACGATGATAAAATCACAGCTGTATCATATAAACCAAAACCTGATAAGCTTGTTACCCTGATTTCAACTATGGATCCGGATGGTTCGATCAACCCTTCCTCATCCAAACCTGAAATAATAATGACGTATAATTCCACCAAAGGCGGCGTGGATACTTTAGATCAAATGTGTCGAGGCATGAGCTGCAGTCGCAAAACGAATAGGTGGCCACTTTGTTTTGTGTACAATATGCTCAATTTAGCTCTGGTGAATTCCTACGTAATTTATGCTTCAAATTTCGTCAGAAAACACCAGAACCAAATGTCAAAAAACAAACCAATGTCTCGTTTTGAATTCGCTGCTTCTTTGCATTCTCAGCTCGTGCAAAATTGGTTGAAACAGAGGCTCACAATTCGAAACATAACAAGTAGACTGAAAGAAGCAATAGAAATTGGCCTTTTAGATCAAAATAAACCAGAGAAGCAAGAAGTAAATAATCCAACACAGCAAAAATCTGCAAATGAATTACATCTAACCTCAAGAAAGACTTGCAGATTTTGCAACTACAAAAAGAAGAGGATGACCAGCCAATGTTGCTACAAATGCTCAGCTCCGATTTGTGATGAGCATTCAAATAGACTCTGTCCTACCTGCTCAGGGTTGTGAAGTTGAATATATTGTTTTTACATTCCTCTAATTCCTTGAAGTTGAATATATTGTTTTTACATTCCTCTAATTATATTGTTTTTACATTCCTCCTTTTAAATTTTCTCTAATTCTTAAGGACCATGCTTTTTTTATGAAAAATATTTTTGTTCTGTCACTTTTATTGTTCTTATAAAAATAAATGTGTTATTTTCTAAAAAGATTTTTTTTCTTATGATTTTCATTGTTCTTGCCAAATAAAGAAGACTAAATTAGAATTGCTGAAAAAATTAAAGTTACTAGTAAAATTTTTATAATGTCTAATATAAAACGTTTCTACGTTAGGCTGCAGCTACTTCAATTACTGTAAAATTTCTTCTTAGGGAATTTACTTAAGGAACAATATAAATTGTAGGACTCACAAGCTCAATAGTCAGATAACCGTCAAAAAGACGGATGTTACTAAGACAAGGGTTAGGAGCCCGTCTGGGAGGCGGATGTTATTAAAACAGGAGAAAAACCGCCGAAAAAACGGATGTTATAAGTTAGCGAATAAAAACGTATGTTACTACTCTAGGGTTAAATTCATTATTAGAAAATATCATGTAGGCCTATAGGTCTATAGAAATTAAAAGAATCGAAAGAAAAATTTGAGGATTGTAAATGAGAATTTTAGGTATTGGCCCATCCCTACATTTAAATAAACAAATGCCATTTCTGCATGCTTTTTAATATTTTATAAGTTTTGAGTTTACATTTGAAGCTGACACATTGGAATTATATTTCTCAAATTTGAAAATTAAAGCTTTTTAGGTTTTCCATGAAATTATCAGAAATTTGAAAGTCATAAAATTTATATTTGTATGTTTAATAAAATAAATATTAAATACAATCAATAATAATAGTTGCCATCTGCAAAGAAGTTATGAATCTTTTCATTTTTACAAGGCTTTATAAATATAGTTTTTTTTTTAATTATTGTAAATGAAAGTGATAACGGTTTACATAATTCTAATTAACGTTTTATAATGTGTAGCGTTAAAAAAATAATACAAATTAATTATAAATGTATATTTTGATGAGATAAAACAAGAGACTTACAAAGATGCACAGAGTACCATGCCACATGACTCTACTCCTCTCATCTTGGCAGCCTTCAAGTTACATAAAACCACTACATTACGCCCCTGCATTTCATCTATGGGTACATATTGGACCAGGCCGCTAACTATGGTCCTGGGTTCCTTATCACCTGCAGATAAACAACAGAGCTTTTGGGAATTAATACTTCAAGTTAATCATGGTAAAATATTGATCGGTTGATCAATGTTTGGTGGTTAACTTTTCTTGACTGCAGTTGTTCAGTTTTGTACAAAACAACATGAGCCTTATTGTGAAATGTGACATTTGGTATAGAAATATATCACACAAAAAAAGTCGTGAAAATAGAAACTCGACATTATGGCCAAATAGTAAAATTATGCCAAAATAAATTATTAAATTTTAATATATATATTTACACAAAAACAATATAAAAATAATAAAAAATACCATTAAAACAAAGAGCACAATAGCTAAAGACAATATTATATAGCTACAAATAAGCTCTAATTGTGTAGTACATTTCTAACCATCAAAAAAATGGCAAAAATGTAAGAAATTATATAACATATGTTAAAATAAATAAGAAATATTAGGTTCAAACTACGGTGTCTTATAATCTATCAAAGATCATATATTTTGTCAATCATTGTTTTTAATTAAGCAAACTCGAATGACTGTAATGGTTACTTTACAAAACTAGTAAGATGGTGGATCTATGAGTTTAATGTGAAATTCTTATGTTAGCACAAAATGTTTGATGCAGGTATTAAAAAGTGGCAGTAAAAAGGGCCTTAGGAGTTTAATCACACATGCAATTTTTTTGTATTTAGTAGAATAAGTTTCATTACAGAAAATTGGCAACCCAAGAAAATTACTCAAAAATTTAATTATTTAATATTTAAAATGGGCCTTTCAATATAACAAACACTTTTTGAAGTTCTATGTATAAGATTCAGTCAACAGAATTGAGGAAATATCTAAATTAGACACACAAAAAGTATCACTTTTTTCTAACAATCAAATCAGTTGTGTAAGTTCAAGAATAGATTATATCGACTTTAGTGATATCTCAATGAAGGCAATTAATTAATTTATTTCACTTGCTTATCCTAAAGGAATATTTTTTTGTAATAACAAAATTCTATGGCTGCAAAAGTTTTTCTAAGTAGGATTACAGGTGACATAATTGTTAATTAGTAAACTAATTAGGTAGTGATTTGGAATGCTAACTTATAAAATGCAATTTAGATTTTTTTTCCCTGAATAACGTCTTTTCCAATAAAATTAAAATCTCCAACAAAGTAAACACATTTACTTTCCCAAACAATTTTTACTGAGTCTAAGTGTGAGAGCTAAATATACAAGTATTAAAATAGAGAAAGTCTCTAGGTCTGAGGACCCAAAACCTATTTGATCTCATAACCTGTTATTAAGTTCCTTCAATCAGCTGACACTCTCCCGATATATATCTTTTACAAATTTTCAATCGTTAAGATAATACAATTTTATCCTTTCAATCAAGTTCAAATACACTTTTTTTAACCTTTAGTAAATGACAATTGATGATAATACAGTTTTTTCAAATATTTATTCAATAACTAAATTATAAAAATTTCGGAGGGTCTACTAGCCGGATTCGAACTGTAAATCTTTATGTTCAAAGTCTAGCTCGCTTTGGTACTGCGCCAACTTTCCAGTACCTATAAATGAATTTTTTAAAGACGTATATGAATTTTTTTCCCCCACCTGGTTGTTGTCAAAACCTCCATTGTACAACCTCAAACTGTTGCCGGGGTTACCACAATATAACGTAAATAGTGCTGTAGGGTTAAAAATGAATGGAACTAATAAAATAAACAAACTGGATTAACAGTATCAAACCTTGGTTCACAAATGAACAATGCAAAAGAAAAGTGAAAAGAAACTACAACACAATGCAAGCAACAAAAAAAAAATGCATAAATAGTAACAAACAAACATAATAGTCCAACAATACACATAGAAAGGAAAATAGAAAATTTCAAGATTTGATTTCTATTTTGCAATTTAATATTGTTATTCTGACATATGTATACACATATTTATATTATTTGTAATTTTAAGTAGGATTTGACTTGAAAAAAAAATGTTACTTGTTTAGTTTATAATAGTTTATAATAAACTTAATAGTTTATAACAGCATTTAGTTGATCCGCTGTTCTAAATGTGTATTTATTTGCTTAGCGGATTCTAAATCCCACCAAGCCTTTCGCCCTCCCCAAATAGTAATAATATTTTGTAAAAATTAAAGCTAAAAAATTATATACTTTCAACATTTAGTAGAAAATTTCTAAAATTTTAAATTGTGTAAGGATTTACACAAATTTAATAAATCTATGTTTTTTAAGATATAATAGCAGCAGCTAAGTATAACCAACCTGTTAGGCCATTCTTGTAAATTAGCCAAATTAAATACACATGTTCACTCATGTTTGTAAAATGATTTATCCTGAGTACTACCACATGCCTTGACTTCTGGCAATTATCTTTAATTCGATCAAAGCTCAAGAAAGATTATTTTCTGTGTTTAGCATTTAAATTTATGTCCCCCACTCCTCAGCAAAGGATTGTTTCCAAACTTTTATTTTGGCATGGGGTAATCAGGAAACTTTAACCAAAAAAAGAAAATATACATATTATCTACAAACACATCAGTTGGTGAAATTAAATAAGAATAATAAAGTATTAATATAAAGCTTTTAACCCTTTGATTGTGTATCTGCTCTGATATGGCCTCTGGAATCAACATATTTTTGACAGATTTTTACACTTTTTTCTAATATTTTTCTCTAATTTTTTTAATTATAGTAATAATAGTAATATTTGTTAATATTTTGTTTTTTTACTTATTTTCTCATACTAACCCAACTTTACCTTACGTTTACTGACAATTTCTTTACTAAAAGTTATTTGCTAATCTTTTTTTTTTTTGTAAAATACTTTCAGTCTAAAATACTGTACAAACTTCAAAGTGATCTGTTAACACGTAGGAAAAACCTTAGACTTTTAGACACAAAAGAATTTTTTCATTATTCAATCGCCTATTCATTGTAAAATACTGCACAAACTTCAAAACGATCTACAAATATACGTGCAAAAACCCATAGACGTTTGACACAAAAGAATGGTGACTATCTACTCTTTGTACTATTTATTTACTGTCCAGATAGTTGCAAATATTTAACCTAGAATACAGCACAATACACAGGGGAAAAATTTTAATACTAGGGGCCATGCAGGTAACACACGCACACGCAGACTACAGTTATTCCAAAACAAGGTTTTGCGAATAATCACAAAGGCACCTAGATGTACAAGATTAACACTGCTTCACACTGACCTAAAAGTGCCTTTCATCAAACAACACCTCCGACACTTAGCAACAAAGTTCTACAAACAGGCTCACGCACATACAACATCAACACTCATTTCTTCACTGGGTAGATATGACCCCACCCACGACACACACAGACGGCCGCTGTCCTTACTGACCGCCTAGCTCACACCATACCACCAAAATAAAATATACATACTAATAAATTCTGCTTCACAGTTATGTTCCAGGTGACGCAGGGGCACATCTCCAGGGCCGCTTAGCCCCAACGGAAGTAATAATTTGATTGCATGCCTTTTCAGTTTCTAGTAGGCAGCAGAAGAAGAGGTGCATGCCATTCCTGCCACAGACTCACTAACAAGGTATTTGCAAGGTAATACCTCTCCTTATTCCATAGCATAAGGTGATCCAAGCCCCCAGGGTTCCTGCATGATCTGTCGCGGGATTTTTCCTGGCAGGGTTTCTTTCTTGCCAGGTTTTTTCATCCCGCTCTTAGCGCGACACTTACCGTACTGTTTCATTTCACTATCTCCTGATTTTCCATGGAAAGAGCTTATGAGCTTGGTACATGGGCAATCAATCCCGTTTCCTTCATTCGCGGTAGGGATACTAACCGCATGCGCATGTGAGACGGAGGTAGCTCGCTAGAGGTTGGCTGCCACGAGGGCTGGGCGGGTTTTGGGGGCTCAGACCCGGGTAAAAAAAAAAAAAAAAAAAAAAAAAAAAAAATTTTAATACTAATCTGCACAGTAATACTAATCTGAGAGAAATGGTAGAACGTACATATACAGGAATGCTCCTGCTGGCCATAGCGTGAGCTTACGTACTGGTTCGTGAATATTAATCAAAGGGTTAAATGTATGGAAAGTTTAAATTGTTACAGTTGTTACAAGTCAGATGAAAATCATTACTTGAATACATGGTAGAACAGATATTAGGCTACTACGCGTATGATTGACATTTTAAAACCAGTTAAAAAATGGTGAATTAAATTTAAAATATTTTTTTACATTACCACAGTAAAAGCTTTGTAAGTACTAATAAGTAAAATTAATGTAAGCAACTAAAATTTATACAGAACAGTGTTCAATTTTTAGTAATAACAACCTAAACATGCAATTTTAATCTAAATATAATCTTCTGATTGATTTTATTTTCAAACTTGACACTTTTATTACATAATTAAAAATTTAGAATTATAATCATAAAAATCAGTCTAAATTGTTAGTTTAAAATAGCAATATTAAGAACATATTTAATATTATACAGGGTGGGGCACATAAAAGTAACTTAGCCAAGATTGTATAATGTTTATGTCGAATCAAGCGAAATTCCCCCTAATTTTCCCTTACCGCGTACAGTCTGCAAACATGAAGATTATAATAGCGTAGCAAACACTCTGGATGTAGACTGGTTACTGGGCACAATGCAAATGTAATCAGTGGAACAGAGAGTTTTTATTGTACAGTATTATGTCCAAAGCGGTTCAGTTAATAAAATATGTAAAACGTTTCGTGAGATATACCCAAAGACTACTATTCCTGCCAAGAGGATGGTTCAAGTGTTGTTACAAAAGTGGCATAGTATTTGTAAAATTGTAAATAAATCGGCCTGATTTCGTCTGAACTTCTGAAGTTGTTGCAATCTTGCCAAAGAGTACTACACACTCTTTCTTCTATTTGTAAATTGTTACAATAATCTAAAATAAGTCGTAAATAAACAGATTTCATTTCAATTCTGTTGCATTTTTTTACAGGGCTACTTTTATGTGCACCAACCTGTAGTTGTAACATTATTTAGATTGTGTAAAGCTTTTTACCACTAAACCTTACCACTTATGCCTTAAACAAACTCACATTCAGACCTTATCTCTATTTAAATTGTAAAGCATTTTCAACCAAAGAGTTAATATTTATTGTGACAGATGAGATTTTTTAAGTTTTTAATATAATATTCACAGCAGAACCTCTCTAATTCGTCCCTTCTGTAATTTGTCACAATATTAACAAAAATATCGCCTGGAAGTCTGTTCTGTCACGTATTATAGTTGCCAGCCATCAGATAAGGCCGATACCAGATGAGTTATTCTTTCAACACATTCTCTGTTCTCACATCTCAAACGCTTGATACAATATAGTAGAAGTCTTCAGTAGTCGACTGAAGACAGCAAGATAGACCGCATCAAGTTGCATTAATAATTACATTGTAACTTATACAAATTGTATTCTACAGTTTAATTTTTATTTCTTTTCTTCATTTTATAATTTTTCCAACAGTAGTTATACAAACGTGGTAATTATAAAATTTTAACATTGGTTGATAAGTATGGCATTTTACAACAGTTACAAAAAGTCAAAAGTGTGGTTAAGCTATCGTTAGAATTCATAAAACAATCGTAAATAACATAAAGGAAAATGACAATAAAATTGAAGAGTTCATGTCAAAAATGGAAGTTTCAGATGGATATGTTAACAAACAAAAAAAGAATGACAACACCCATTCACGTTCAATTTTATATGATGTTTATCTGGTTGTAATTTCAAACTATATTGCAGATTACTGGTGTTTTTATAGTGTACTTACTTACTTTAGCCAATGCTAGATCTTGGCATTTCTGCCATTCTCCTCCTAGCCTCCCAGTACAGATAATGCTGGCTTCGGTCTTCCACATCTTGCAATGCTGTGCAATTCCGAAGATGTGGGGCATCCATCTTTTGGCAGTTGCACAGAGGGCAAATATCTGAGGTTGCTAATCCTATTTCATATAGGTGGGCTTGCAGATAGTCATGGCCCGTAAGCATTCTGAATCTGGCAACAGCTTCCACTCAAGGTAGGCTATGTGGTATTAGCACTGTGTGCGCCAGGCTCCTCCATATCTTTCCAGCGCTCATTTTATTTTGGGTTTCCTTTGTTTTTTCATTGATGTAGATTCAATCAGGCTTCTTGCTGTCAATGGAGATATAAGATTGTCAGGCTGTGGCAAGGCTGGTCTGCGCGTTCATTTCCTTCAATACCAACATGGCTAGGGAGCCATTGCAGCACAATGTACCACAATGTTTGGGGGACAAAGTTGGTCGCGTCCACAGCATACTTTAAACTGTACGTGTCCCCAGGGTAGGGCTAAATGACCAGCAGAGTTGGCTGAGAACCCAAGCCAAACAGAGGTTTTTATAGTGTTGTGTAATAGTATTGCTGAGGTTTTCAGTGACATAAATCATCTACGTACAACACTAATTACATTACACACCTATTTACCTATGTGCTATGCTTACACACAATTACATGTTGATTTCACGACTTCCGTAATTTGTCTTTTTCTCTAATTCACCACCCTCTAGATCCCACATGTGACAAATCAAAGAGGTTCTACTATATTGTACAAAAAGTAAACATTGTAATGTATATTACAAATTAGATTGAGCTTAACTGGTGAGATTAGCATATCTGTTTGTGTCTTATTAAAACAGACCGGATTACTATCAAAATAAGTCTATCAGTCTCTTATCTATTTCAAAAAACTTTAAAAAAGTTGTGAGCTCCAAAACTTACCTAAAAGTGTGTATTTTTATTACTTGAATTTTCTACTCACCTACATCTATCTTCTCAACGTAAAGTGCATCAGCATCAGGATGTTTAGACACTTCTATAATTTTTCCCACACGAATGTCTAACCTATGTGGTGCTATTTCATCAGAACCAGCAGCACCTGAACCATATTAAAATAAAATATTTATAAAATGAAATGATATTTATGGTGTACATTATAGAAGTAATTCACATTTAGATAAATTTATTGATTCTACTGGCACTAATGCTTAAATTCTTTAATACACTCTACCCCAGGATCTAATACAATTTTGAAGATGTATCTGTCTGGAAGGCACCTTGAACTCCTCGATGGGAATGTCTCTTGGAAACATTGTAACATGATTTTGGATGTTTTCAGCTGCCTCAAGTTTCTTTTCCGCCTTCTCTTCGCTGGAGCAGAGAGCCAACTCAGAAAGGTCCCAGGGGGCTAGGGGACCACCGGGCCAGGAAGTTGGTAACAATCAAGCCTTATGGCTAGCTACTTTGTCATTGCGGAGGTTGCCCATGTCTTTGATGTCACATGTGCGTCTCAGCAATTCAATCTCTTGAGCAGCTCTAGGTAAAAGATTAAGTTGACCATTTCTTTCTGCGGTATAAATTAAAAATGGACGATTCCTCATCCAGAAAAGAGTTTGATGGTGATCTCCTCCCAGCCCTCCTCGAAAGCCTTGTTACCTTCCAGACTGTGACCTTGAAATGCATATCGGTAAACATGTCATTGCACCATGTTACAAAATTTTAAAAAAACACTGTATATAGAGACATGTCTTTCCGCTCCCAACTGTGTAAGAAGGCCAGAGACGCCTTACTACATTTCCTGGTACGTATTACCCAGCTGCAGGATAGTCATGTCAGAATACAATCGCGTGCATTACCTTTACAATGGACCATGTATTTAATTCTATAATTTATTTTCTGAAAATCAATTGTGGTACAACACAAACAATGTTGCAGTTTAGTTGTGAAGGCAAAAGGTTTAACAACCAGGCAAAAGGTTTAACAACCAGGCAAAAAACTGTTGCAAATCTACTGCACTAAAACCAAATTGTGCTACCCAAACTTCTGAAACATTTTCCAAGTAAAATGTAATTATGCTATTATATGTAATATTTATGCTATTAGGTTAATTATTATTATATAAAAACTAAACTCCAAATTATAAAAAATAATTTTTTTTGTTGGTGCTTTAGAGCAAAAAATGAGCCTTTATACTTCAACTAAATGGTAACTGTATGAAGCAACTGTGGCGTAATGTTTATTTTTAAATAAATAAAACCTCTAAACCACAAATAACATTTATTTAAACCTTATGTACATTTCGATTGCCCAGCAATCATCTTCAGAGGTATTTAAAAAATACAACTCCTTCAGTTGTATTGTCCTTCAGTTGTTTATTTAAAAAAAAAAAAAAAAAAAAAAATTCAACTAAATGGCTTTAAGACTATAGAAAAATAATGATGAATTAGATTAGTATATGAACTTCCCCCTTGTATTATTGGCAGATGAGTATAAAAAAACATATCATAAAAAAAGTTACTTTGCTCAAGAAAACACATTTTTTAAAAGTCAGTAAATTGTCTAAAAGACAGTCTTTGTATGTTATCCCCCTGAGGATGGTTACTTGGTAACTGAAATTTACATAAGGGTAAAATAAAGAAAGTTTGTGGTTAAGAGGTTTTTATGTATTTATTATTAAATTCAACCACAGTATATTCCTAATAAATAGTAAAAATGACACACTCATGTACAGTGGAAATATAGAACTAAAATTAGGCAGTAACACTTCAGGAGCTACCCTCATACTAAAGTTTATGTTAATCATTTCCCGATACATCGGGCCTGATGCATACGTCCTTATAACAAGAACTTAGAAACATCAGATCCAATACATGCATATATAATGTGTTAAACTGTATAAACAAATTGTCTTTCTTGTTGAAAAACTCTTTTTTGTGTGTTTTTATAGAAATAATTACATTTTTGTGAGATATATTTACAATCATATACATACTTTGTTTTTTAGAAGGATAAGCTTGTTCGATAAGTTTCTTCAAGGCTGGTTTTTCAAACTGCTTTCTGATTGGTTCCAAGAGTCTGTTGATGTAATTTTCGACAGCTGTTTTAAGGTCAGCGGGGTGCAAATCTCCTTTGGCAAAACATGCTTCTAGTTCGTCATAAGTTGGAAACATGATATCCCCTCCATTCGCTGCATCGCGCTTTACAATGAAATCTAACAAAAGTAAGATATTGTATACTATCACGGTATAAAGAAGAATTAAGAAAATTTTATAACCACAAAAACCAGATTAAGTTGCAGGACCATATTTCTTCATGACAATAAATTTATCAAATTTCTTTAGCAAATATGATATATGATATCTACTAGATACTAATCATGTAAAATAATTTATATAATAATAATGAAAGATGTATTATTATCATTATAATTCTTTGACTAAATGGAAGTGATGGTTCATATTTGCAGGGAACAGTTTATATTGATTATCTAACTGAATCATTCAATTCACAAATAATCTTCAGAGGACAAAATAAATACAGAAAATAATTCAAAATGTCGATGTATTTGACGGATTATAACATGTACATTTATATGTCTAACTATTTACAATACGTACATAAGTATATGTCAAAAGTATGTACATATGTAATTTCCTTTACACATAATACTTTCACTTTTTAACAAAAATATCTGTCACTTTTGTCTGTTTTTTTGTGAGCATTGATTTAGCTTTAATGTGCGATCTACGTTTCTTGAGAACCATTTTGTCGCACAGTGTCTACTTGTGTCACAAAGCCATAAAGATCGATAATGTATATGACAGACATGGATAATGCGTATGTCACGCCCTAGACTATTTATAGCCGAGATTAGCTGACATTTGTTTACAATCTTATGATACACATTAGGTTTTCGGGCGTCCAAGCATTTTGTCATTGTCTCTTATATACAGTAGTCTGCTCGCCCCTTTTATTTCGCTGTCCCGTGTCGGGATGCTTCCCTTTCAATGTAAAAATTAGTACGTACATATCTATTCCCTTCATCTTAATTTCTATTAAGCCTTATATGTATTTACATCGTAATTCACCGTTTGGAAATTTAAACACATGAATCTGATTGGAATAAAAATTGGATATTTGTAAAACAATGGCAGACCCCGGATAATCCGCAAACCGGTTAATCCGCCCACGGATAATCAGGAGTTTACTGTAGTTCAGGCCAGACCACATAGCTGAAATTTATAAGTTTTTTTAATGTTAAGTTGGTACAGTAAAAACTCTAATATCCAGCACCCTTGGGGTCAGCATGTTGCCGATTATTGAAAATTTCCGGATAATATAAATTAAACTATATGTCATATAATAGTTGTATATTTTATAGCAAGTACTGTGCATAAAGTTATGCTACCTATCAAGGAAAATTGAATGTACTGTTGAAATCTAACCCTCCATATATGTTTCTATCCATTTACTGTATTTCCGTACTTATTAATACAGTATCCCACATGCTCGGACATACAAAATTTATAAGAAAAAAATTGAAGAAAGAAAAAAAAATTAACTGCTACAAAAACTTTTTCATTCATAAATTAAAATAAAATAAACTCTTAACTACACAAGACTAATGATTTTATAATATTATAATGATTTTTACAAAAATCACGGATGTCTAACTGCCTGATTCGCACTGACAGTTTTTCAACAAATTTTAAATGAAGTATATGAAACTGCAAAACGTCCTCAGCCGAATGGCATTTTTCACCTTCAACAAACGTTAACAGCTGCAGCATTACTCCTTGAAACATTTTCATGAAGTATTCCTTGGTTAGGTTAGTTTATTGACATCTATTTTGTAATGTATTTCCGATGAGTCACATCTTGTAACAACAAAGGGTAATGTATTGATTCGTTTTGAAAATGTACTGGTTAAAAGAACATTTCGGTTGACAGAATTCCATATAATAGAGCTTTTACTTGTATAGTAGTATATAATATAAAATGTGTGCTTCAGATATTCTGTTTACACATGGCCCTGTCTCATAGTTGCCTAGACGGTTTTTGGTTTTTAAAATTTTGTTTTTAATGTGTATATCTACTTTTTAATATTTTTAGGGAGTAAAACTCCACCAGATACATGATTAAATACATTACAACTGTCAATTAAGTGGGCATATTAGATAGAAGTGGTACACAAGATTAAAAAAGTAGTTGCATTTTTACTTTTTTTTAAAGACATTTTGTACATTACTATAAATACTACTTACTTTCACCAGGTTTAAACAGACTGAAGATTACATGTTTAGCGAAAGCAAGGACGCCGTTGTCAGCAATATTGCCAATCTCACAAAAAGCTTTCTTCAACTTCTTTTTTACCAGAGAAGGAGAATCCAACAAATCTATCTTGCTGTCTTCTTCGGATGAAGACATCTTACCTCCAGATAAACCAGGCACTGGAAACAACCAATTTACCATCAAAGTTCTAGCAAAAAACAGTAAATCAATACAATATTAATTACTAAATTAACACTCTTTCACTAAGTAAAATTCTAGTATTTTAAGCATTTCTATTAAAATTCGCAACGGTAAAAATTCAAACAGTCTACTCTAAATCTCACTACATATTAGTTACAAATTATTCTATTATTAATCTACTAAAGTTATTTTATAAAGTTACTTAAACAATTAAAACTAATACTAACAATAAGTAGCAAATGCAATTCATTATTTCCACAATTTAACATATGTTCTGTAACAGAATATTACTTAAAACTAATAAACTAATAAATAGGGATATAAATAATATTCGAGCTGGCTTGTGAGTGAAAGTTATAATTAAATAATAAAAATATATATTTATTTATATTCGAGCTGGCTTGTGAGTGAAAGTTATAATTAAATAATAAAAATATATATTTATATATATTCGAGCTGGCTTGTGAGTGAAAGTTATAATTAAATAATAAAAATATATATTTATATATATTCGAGCTGGCTTGTGAGTGAAAGTTATAATTAAATAATAAAAATATATATTCGAGCTGGCTTGTGAGTGAATATACTGATTTTCACTTTTGTTTTTACCTTTGCTAAAACTTTATAGGTTATGTTTAATATATATATATTTTTTAGTTAATTTCATTTGTGTATTTTCACTGAAGATGACGACAAAGTAGTCGTCGAAACGCGTTTGAAATAAAAAATTGTATATTTGTGAGTTGTATATATTTTTATTATTTAATTATAATAAATAGGGAGTTCATGAATTTGTGTGGGTAATGTGATATTCTGATATTCTATTAACCCTTTGAATAGCAACATGTTCCTGCCGTTATATGGCCCTTGGAAGCAACATATTTTTGAGATTTTTACACTTTTTCTAGGTCAAGATGTCTATCATATTCCATGGACATCAGTCTATCGACTACACCCGAAGCTGGATGCCTTTACGAAGAAGTAAGTGACAGTACATTATAAAGTTTTCAGTACATTTGTAACTGATATAGACATTACTGTATTCGACTAACAGAATCGCCACATACTCAAAGGCATTCTCAGATTAAGTTGTTTACCCTAAATAAAACTTAAACGTTTTTTAGTTTACATGTTTCTCATATACCCTGTTAATTTCTTCTCTAAATACTATTTAGCCTAATACTGTGCACAGCTGGTATAAACAATTTTAAAGGCAAACTTCCTTCTATTATTGGCTGGTTTTATTTAACTTTATTTAATGTCTGTTAATAACTATTCAATATTGTTTATATTAATAACAGATCACAGGCCAATTCATGTTTTTACATTATTATGGTTTTATTATTGTAGTATTATAATTTTTTTTCATATTTTGTGAATCTGTTGGTTTTAACATGTTCTTTGGTTCTAATTCCTTCAATATTGCTTTGCTCCTATTTTTTTATTGAAGAATAATAGAATGATTTTTAATTTATCACATCTTTCTTCATAAAAAAAATGGGTCTTTATTATTTCTGTACTTTTAGTTATTTTTGATGAAGTGGATTTGGTTTTTGTAAAGGCCTTTAATGTTTGAAAATATATTGAATACAAAAATGTTTAAACAAAGACGTAAACTCAATTTAATTTATTAACACACATCACATTAGACTTTACAACCTATTATATAAAAGGAAAGTTGATTACAACTAAAGTAAATTTTGTGTGTTTTGGTAATATAAATTTAAACTACCCTGATTTTCTAAATATAACCAACGTTGTTACACAAATGAACAATATGAAATATACAAACATTTCAAACTACATCCTATACACATACGCAACACCCAATTACATTACACGTCACATACACTCTTTGACATCATAACTCCTATTACTCACCAAAATACACCCACATCCCCACCTCCACCCTAACCTACAAAAACCTTGAGATCAGTTACGTTCTGAGTCGACAATAGGACACATCTCCCAAAACGGCCGTTCTCAACAATATAAGTTCTACTATAGACAAGTGTAACAATTTACAAGTGTTTTTAGTTAAATTACCCTGCTATTCTAATGTTTTCCGAGTTGGGAAGAATTGTTTAGTGCTCTATAACGAACATAGACTTTTATAAAAACATATGAAGTGATCAGATTTGAATGGTACAAATTCCTTTAGTTTGGTACCTGATGGGATTCTAGAACTTGTAGATAAACTTACACTAAACATAACTTGGTCTTGAATAATTACAACCAAAAACCTAATTGAAAAAATTGTACAAACAAAACCTAATTGAAAACATTGTAAAAACAAACTCTATCATAACAAATTAAACATTGGTGTAGTTACAATAATGACTAACTGTAAGAATAGATTAATTCTGACTACCGTTATTCAAATTGTTAAATAAGCGTTAAAACTAATTGTTATTGAACTAACTTACCCATAGGATTCATGAGATGAATTCTCTTTGCATAACCAAGATGAGGCAAGTATTTTTCAGCTAGAGTGAAAATTTTCCTTTGATCTACTCCACCAAACTGAGCGTCAACTTTTAGATATTCCTCATCTAGCGCTTGAAGACCTGTCAAAGACACAAATTCACTGATTCAGAATACATATGTTTATTTTCAGTATAAAATGTTTTTTTTTCACTCGTAAATATTTTATATTTGTTGATTCCATCTTTACGTGAGCTACTAGTTTTCACTAAACACTTTTGAATGTTTATAAACTTGCCTATAGTAGCACTTACTTAGGAGTTACGGTCTGAGTTGACAATGGGACACATCTCCCAAAACGGCCATCCTAAACAAATATATAACTAAGTGCTACTATAGGCAAGTTTATAAACATTTAAAAGTGTTTAGTGAAATATTTTATAAAAGTCAACATATAGCTTCTATGAATAACACACTAAATTCAATAAATTTGTTAAAAGAAATTAGAAGTTACAGATCCTTGACAATTCAACAATTGAAATTGTAATTTTAAATATATATCATAAATATAATATATATTACTCTATGATTTTATTCTCCATGACAATCACCAAACTTTTATCTTTAATTTGAACAAACTAACAACATGCCGAAACTTATAATAAAAGTAAATGTATGAAAACTTATTATTAGACAATAAAATGATTAGTGTGATCAAAAATGTTTTGTCTCAGTAAGTTTTTTTATAAATAAGTTCGAGAAGTTGTTAATTTGATTAATTCAATTATAATAATAGATTAGTTCAAAATAACAAACATAAACCTTCAATCCACAACCACTTAAAAATATATCATAACTAACAACTCTCAAATAGCTACATTATAAAAACTTATTTTTATTTTAAAAACACTCTTGTTTTAAACTACTCTTCCTGCAATATCCACCATTTGGATTTCTATAGATAATACATTTTATTTTCTTAACAATAGCAATTATATCAAAATTTTCAAATAATGTTTTAATTTTAAGAAAATGTTCACTGAAATATTTTTTATTTGTTTTACAAATTTCAATAAAAAAAATATAAAATAATACTAGTTTTCCTAATTTTGAAATAATGAGAGTGTTTTTAAAACTATACCATACCTTCTACATTATTTTTTAATATAAAAACACTAATTTTAAAAGTTTTGATATCTAGGTTTTTCTTAATACATTTTTAAGTTCAATTTTTGTAAATTGTATAAGCTAGTAACCTTTGTTACTAAATTTAACAAATTCTGTAGGTTGCAGATAATGAAATATCATTGAAATATAAGCACGTAAAATAAAATGTTAACAACACATACAATGTAATGTGTCACAATAAAATGTTAACAACACATATAATGTAATGTGTCACAATAAAATGTTAACAACACATATAATGTAATGTGTCACAATAAAATGTTAACAACACATATAATGTAATGTGTCACAATAAAATGTTAACAACACATATAATGTAATGTGTCACAATAAAATGGAGAAAGATTATATAGCAAATTAACACTCTTGCCTAAACTCCAAAAATATTATCATTTAATTTTAAAAATACTTAACGAAGTGAATATGTAATTGCTTACTTGCTGGCGCGTTTCAAAACATTCGTTCCTTTTACGAAGCCAACTTTCTACTGGTAGCATCGGTTGTGTGTAAAGGCTCTAACGGGAATGAATTTATGAATGTGGAATGGGGTGGGTTGTTTGAGTTTTATGTCATATAATAAAAAAGACTGTTGGCTTCAAAGTGTGTGTGATCATTTAATACGTTTTCTTTATCTGTTGCGTAGTGTTTGTAGATTTCATATTTTTCTAAGGTTGTTAGTTTTTTACTTTGTTTTAATGTGTGTAGAACATTTAAATTAGTGTGTATGTCGGTGTGTGTATGTGTATTGGGTGTTTTTTAGGTGTTTGCATAGCTGGATTTAGGGTTTGTTTGTTTTTTTTTGGTAATGTGTTCTTTGAAGCGTGTATAGAATAACCTGCCGGTTTGGCCGATGTAATAGTTGAGACAATCGTTACAAGTTAATTTGTAAATACCTGAGAGTTTGTATTTGTCAGTTTCTTTTTGAAAAGGTTGTATGTGCTGTTTTGTAGGGTATTTGGTAATGGGGTTTTTTGAATGTGGAGACTATTTTGTGTGAGTTTTTGTTGTGGTAGTTGAGGGATATGTATTTGTTGTTTTTGTGTGGTTTGTCTGCATGGACGTTTGATGGTGTTTATGTTTAATTTTTCTGAGTATGTTGTCTATGAGTGTGTGTTGGTAGCCGTTTTGTTGAGCGAAGTATTTTATGGTATTAAGTTCTTCATTGTAGTCTTTCATTGGTATATTGATTAGGCGGTGTAACATATTTTTATTATCCTTTGTAGAATTTGGAAATTTTAAAAAGTTTTTTCAACTTTTACAGTTTTTAATTATTAAATGACTATGTTACATAGTTATAATAATCCATAAAATTACTGCATTGTTAAAATTTTAACAGAACTTGTGCAATAATTGATGAGGCTCTTACCCTTCACTACCTATAATGTCTACATATTTCTTTTCACAACATGAAAACAAAGCAAACCATTTAGAGGTACCATTAACCTTGAAAAAGATCCCCTGTTTCTAAGGCAAGTAAATTAAAACTAAAAAGTTTAATATTTGCAAATTTTTCTTCTTTATAAATTTTCTAAAATGAATTTGACAATATCCTGGTTTAGAATTTCACATATTTCCGCAGTAGATGTTACAAAGTACACTGATTAGACATCAATTACAAAAGACTACAAAAATGATGCTAGTTGAACTCAAAACTCACCTTTTCTTTTTAATAAACCAATACTGTTCAGACTGCTCAATATGACGTTTAAAGTAACACGATTTAAAAAATTCTAATGATAGTAGTGTTTCATTATATAAAATATTTCTAATGATAAATTGTTAAATAATATATTACGATCATTTTAATTTTTTTATGCATGTTTTTTTTATTAAATAAATATTAAACAATATAAAAAAAAATTTTAAGTATATTCTTACTGAGGTCAAGAAAGACAAATTTTATCATTGTTTGCTATTTCCCGTTTGTTTATTTTATTTGTTTCATTCATTTTTAACCCTACAGTACTATTTTTGATATTTAGTGGGAATGATGGCAACACTTTAAGGTTGTACAATGGAGGTTTTGACAACAACCAGATGGGAGAAAAAATAATTTTACTTTTTTGAGATATTTATACCTTATTAGAAAGTTGGTGCAGTCCCAAAGACGCTCTAGACTTTGAACATGGAGATTCACAGTTCGAATCCCAATAGACCCCCAATTTTTATAATTTAATTATTGAACAAATATTTGAAACAATTTTATCAACATCAATAGTCATCAACTATAGGTTAAAAAAATGTATTTTAACATGATTGGATGAAAAAACGTATTTTATTAACGATTGAAAATTTGTACAAGATATATATCAGGAACGTGTGAGCTAATACAAGGAATTTGTACAAGATATATATATATATATCAGGAATGTGTGAGCTAATAAAAGCTATTTAAAAAATACCTATATCTTCTACACTCATTGAACAAAATGTATTGGTTGTTCAACATTGTAAGTTTCTCCATATAACTGATGATTTTTTATGGATTTATTGAAAAAAATAAACCTGAATTATACCTTTTACATCCTTACTTCATATTTTGATATATTCATTACCTGGATACAAGAGTCCGGAGAGAAGAGGGTGGTCAACTTGTTTTACTACTTCTGCTCCAGCCTTTTTTGCATCGTGCTCAGTTATTACAGAGCTCAGTCGATAAACATCTAAAGTATACTCCCTGTAACAGTACAACATGTCTGTTTAATACAGTATTCAGCATATAGACGTTGGATAAGAGAAGAGAAAGTTATCTTCACAGTGTTCCACAAAATAGAAACAAGTAATAAGAACAACCAAAATTAACTAAATTCCTACTTTAATCAACAAGAAAAATTTTATTTAGTTAATTAGAGCTTAGCTAGTGAGAACTATTGACAAAGGTAAAAGTCAAAATAGTGAACTCAAAATCTCACAAAAAATTAGTTTTTAATAAACACACACACAACAACTAAGTCAGAAATTAAAAAAAGAAATTAAAAGACAGATATCAAGAAGACCTCAATGTATACATCAAACCTCCAACTTACAACTGAAACTTAGCTACACACGCCTTCAAAAATAACACACATTCCCTACATTAGAAAACGTACACCTAATAAAAAAAGTACAAAAAGACCTCAAAATGACAATCTGGGAACAACTACAAATTTATAAACATAAAAAAATATCATAAAAAAACAAATACAAATAAAATCAAAAATGATAAATTATTCAATAGACAAAATTAACCCCAAGACAAACGTAAAAGACACTAACAGTGGAGTGAATCCAAAAATAGAACAATAACGGTACACCACACCTTGTGACAACAGAAATTCCACACGGCTCGCAGTCTACTACAATACCCCCCCCCCCCAGTCAGTGATGCTCGATAATGGAGATACTATCAATCTTTGAAAGTTAACTCGTATAAATAGCAAGTATATAGTGAAAGTGATATATATATATATATATATATATATATATATATATATATATATGAAGTTATTATTATTAGTTGTAAGTAATTTTTTCCACCACTAAGTGCAATAATTTTACCTTATGTGATGAGGCACCTTTCGGTCACTTGGCCATGCGTGAGTGATATATATATATATATATATATATATATATATATATATCTATATATATAGATTTTTTGGACTAGGAGACTGACAGACTTACCTTGGTAAGAGTCCACTCTGTAGTCTTGAAATAGAAACACATAAAAGCACTTAAACAATGATATATTTCAACCACACAGTGGTCTTTGTCAATCGAAGAGAAAACACAAAAAGAAATATGAGAGAATGAAATAAAATAATTGTAATCACAGATTGTGTAGAGTAGAAATCAGATGTCTCAGATGCACAGATTAAAGATATATATATTGTTTCCATGAACATATGAGTGATTATAATTTATATAAGTCTGTCAGGGGAAAAGAGATAAGGCTATTTTACTGAAAAAAAAAAAAAAAAAAAAAAAAAAAAAAAAAAAAAATTAAGAACTTTAGAAGAACAACTTTCAGTTTGAGGGAAGGAACTACCTTCAAATAAAGGGAACAGCAATGGGCACCAGAATGGCACCATCGTACGCAAATCTGTACATGGGATTGTTGGAAGAAAGTTTTCTAAAGACACAAACACACCAGCCATTATGTTGGTATAGATATATAGATGACATCTTCCTAATTTGGACACAGGGTGCTTCAACACTTGAGACATTTTTAGACAGCCTGACACAATTCTCCAAACTTCAATTTACCTGGGAAAAATCTACATCAGCCATCACCTTTTTGGATGTAGAGGTAACACTCCAGAATGGAAATATCAACACAGGAATTCACATCAAACCTACAAACCACCTACAATATCTCCATTTCGACAGCAACCACCCAATAAACATAAAACGATCCATTCCATACAGTCAAGCAATCAGGGGTAAGAGAATCTGTTCGAATGATAGGGAATTGGAAGATTTTAATAGAAAGATATCAACAGCCTTCCAGAGAAGAGGATACCCAAAAAAACTCATTGAAAACCAAATTCATTCAGCACAATCCTCGGTTCACCATAAACCACAAACAGAACAAAATAAACTGTCTTTAATAACAGACTACCATCCTGGTCTACATAAACTCAACAAGATATTGAGAGATGGCTTCAAAATTCTTCAAGCTTCCGTCCACACCAAAAATCTTTTCACCGATCCACCGCAAATTTGGTACAAGCAACCTCCCAACTTGAAAAACATCCTAGTACATCCTAAACTACCAGACCCTGATACAGAGAAACCACACAAACTTCCTCATGGCTCCTTCCCATGTAATAGACCTAGATGCAAGACATGTCTAATACACCCCTCAGCAAATAGTTTCAACAGCCAAACAACAAAAATGGTCTTCAAAATACAGGGTCATCATAATTGTACATCGAAAAATGTCATATACCAGCTACAATGTAAACTTTGCTCAGCACAGTACATAGGCCTGACCACGGATGGTCTGAATATCAGAATGAATGGCCACAGACATGATGTTAAAATTATGAATATGGATAGACCAACAGCTCAACATGCTGCGAGTCACAACATCACAACTTTTGATGACTGCTATACCACAAAAATAATTAAATCACTCCCCCCTGATTGCAATCCCTCAGAACTGAGAAGGTGGGAACTATCATACCAGTGGTATACCAAGTCCAGAGAATCCCCTAACCTCAACATCAGATAAATCCATTCATTTTTTTATTATTTTTTTTTTTTTATTTTTTTTTCCCCCAAAATAGCCTTATCTCTTTTCCCCTGACAGACTTATATAAATTATAATCACTCATATGTTCATGGAAACAATATATATATATATATCTTTAATCTGTGCATCTGAGACATCTGATTTCTACTCTACACAATCTGTGATTACAATTATTTTATTTCATTCTCTCATATTTCTTTTTGTGTTTTCTCTTCGATTGACAAAGACCACTGTGTGGTTGAAATATATCATTGTTTAAGTGCTTTTATGTGTTTCTATTTCAAGACTACAGAGTGGACTCTTACCAAGGTAAGTCTGTCAGTCTCCTAGTCCAAAAAATCTAAATAATCTTTACCAACCAAAACTAACCTAAATATATATATATATATATATATATATATATATATATATAGATTTTTGGACTAGGAGACTGACAGACTTACCTTGGTAAGAGTCCACTCTGTAGTCTTGAAATAGAAACACATAAAAGCACTTAACCAATGATATATTTCCACCACATAGTGGTCTTTGTCAATCAAAGAGAAAACACAAAATGAAATATAAGAGAATGAAATAAAATAAATATAAGTTGTAATCACAGATTGTGTAGAAATCAGATGTCACAAATGCACAGATAAAAGATATATGTATTGTTTCCATGAGCATATGAGTGATTATAGTTTATATAAGTCTGTCAGGGGAAAAGAGATTGGAGACATCTGATGAGGCTATTAGGAAAAAAAGTGAAAGGATTTATCTGATGTTGAGGTTAGGGGATTCTCTGGACTTGGTATACCACTGTTATGATAGTTCCCATCTTCTCAGTTCTGAAGGATTGCAATCAGGGGGGAGTGATTTAATTATTTTTGTGGTATAGCAGTCATCAAAAGTTGTGATGTTGTAACTCGCAGCATGTTGAGCTGTTGGTCTATCCATATTCATAATTTTAACATCATGTCTGTGGCCATTATATATATATATATATATATATATACAGTCGGCGCCGCTTATTGTGATCATATTTGTTAGAAGCATATTTGATAACAATAACCGAACGATAACAATAACCGAACGCTTAATCACAATGTAGTCTACAGCCGTACTGCATTGAACTCACTGTATTATGGCCACAACTGTTTGTTCTGAACGATATGTAAGCCTACCATTACATTAAGTAATTCTAATTCTGTAACACTATAGTTAAACTGTACTTACCAAATTTTGATGCTATTACGGACAGTTTTATGTACAGTAGTAGAATTTCTGTAACTTAGTTTTCTACTTGTTAAAATTAGTGGGCATATTTCATGTCAGTTTATGTTATTCCACTGTAGATTTTTTTAAAACACTGAATCTAGCATAATTGAAAAAATATATATAGCACTACGTAAAACACTTGATCAAAACATTTTAACACATAAAACCTCATTATAAAACACTTCAAACTTAATTACACTTCAAATTTACATTTACTTTTTCTCGAAGAATTCCTCTATATGTGACTGTCTGTAGTCTTCTCGTAAAATATTGTTTATAAATTGTTCATATTCATAATGTTTGTTGAAATTTTCTGCTTTTTGTTGAACAAACTGTCTTAGAATCTCAAGAGCTTGGTGAACTTCCTGCTTAGATCTTTGCGGTACACATTTATCATTTTCGTCATCATCGGTGCCTTCTTCTTCTTCAGTAACTTTTGATGTTGAAGCAACTACCTCACAAATATCGTCTTCAGTCATTTCCGCTGCTGTTTCAATACTATTGTCAACTTCCATCCACTCAGTATATTCTTTTAAGGACAAATCGAAGGCTTCAAGTTCTCTTCAGAGCCTTCCTCAGATGTAGCTTGCTCTTGATTTTCTTCAACAAAAAACCTACCTTTTCCAAAGTTTTTTCAGGAACTTCATTCCATGATTTTGCTATCAGATGAATAGCATCGAGTAAAGAAGATTTTTTTAGCCAATTCATTTGAGGTAAGGGTTTGAAATTCATCCATATTCTCTATAATTCTACCACGCATCTCTCGTCGATAAAAACTTTTGAAATTTTTAATTATGCCTTGGTCACATGGCTGAATAATTGATGTAGTATTGGCCGGAAGGTAAATTACTTTGATGTGTTTTAGCGTAGTGCTTATGTCATTATGTGCAGTGCAGTTGTCTAGTAGAAGGACAATGTTGCGTTTGAGGCTGGTAACCCATTTAGTCAGCCATTCATTAAACATTTTTGATGTCATCCAAGCATTGGAGTTTGAATGATATTCAACCGGTAGCTTTTTGATATCTTAAAAACACCGTGGATTTTTAGATTTACCGATAATTAAGAGTTTTTCTTTATGACCAACCATGTTAACACAACACAAAACAGTTATTCTTTGTTTACATATTTTACAGCCGTTACCTCTTTCATTTTTAAAAGTAAGTATGTTCGGGCAAATAAAGTCCTGTTTCATCTGCATTGTATATGCAGCTAGGAGAATACTCGGCCAAAATATTTGGCCATTCGTATTGTAACCAGTCCTCAGAACAAAATCAGCATTTTTTTTCACCACACGTTTTCTTGTAAACAATGTTTTCCCTTTTTTTCCATCGATTGAACCATCCATCTGAGGCTTTAAAATCCTGTTTTCCTATTTTTTTGGCAAGATCCTCAGCTTTTAGACGCATTAGTGGGCCGTCAACTCGAGCATCTTTTTCGCTAACATTTTTAAACCACAATTTCAAAGCTGATTCCACTTGCGGATCTTTCCCAGAACGATGTCTTTTGTTGTCAACATTTGCATTACAGTTTGACAATGACAAGATTTTTTCTTTGTTGTTTAATATTTTACATAAGAGAGGTTGAGAAACGCCAAGTTAAGAAGCAGCGTTTCTTTGACTCATTTTTGGTAATTTACTGTACCTATCTAGAATATCAAGTTTTTGTTTAAGACTTAAATCGCGTCGTTTCTTTTGAGATTCGGACATCTTGCTATACTGTCCTTTGAAACTTCAAGTGACACTAAACTCTACAAAACAAACGAAAAAGATCTTTAAAAATTAAATTATGTAAAATCACACTCAAATACTGCAATAAACATTCATAAAAATCCACTGTTAAAAAATACAGTAGGACTGTACTGTAAATGGTTCAGTAGTAACATCAACTAATGTTAACAAACAACTAAAGACGACTGAGCGAGGCTAGGGTGTTTGCTTAAACAGAGATTAAGGGAGACATTCTGAGAACTGTGCTAAGTGCTGAAGCCGTTATAAAGTATTTCTGTCATTCTAAAAATAAACATTCTATGAATTGGGCGTCATTGTGTGTTCCACGTGCTATTTACACTAGTTTGTAGACATTTTTACTTGGTCTGTGCTAGTATACGTTGACGCATATGATTTTGCATGGCAAATTAAATGATAATAATAAGCGAACAGATGATTACAATAAGCGGCCTAATTACAATGTATTAATATACGTCCGTGTTTATTATTCAATGAAACGATAACAATAACCGAATGATAACATTAACCGTGATCACAATAAGCGGCGCCGACTGTATAACTAAACCACTAGTCCATTATAACTAACCTAAACAAAAACTAATCTAAAACTAATCTAAACTAGCTACACAGGCAATTTGTTGCACCTTCAGGCTGTCCGTTTTACAATCCGACAAACGAAAAAACACTCTTTACTAAACTGCATGTAACTCATCAACAAATGAAGATATCTGCAACTGAAATACCGCGTTTTAATCAGCTGATTTATACAAACCTAGCGACACCAAGTGGATTCTCCTAAAACTAACTAGAGCCACGAAATTTAAACAGTCTGCGTTTTTTTTTAACAGACCTCGTATGTTTAAAAAAATGTATTTGAACTTGATTGAATGAATAAAAACGTATTTTATTAACGATTGAAAATTTGTACACAATATATATCAGGAGAGTGTGAGATAATAGGAGGGATTTAATAATTATAATTCAGAGTATGTAGCCATGATCCATAGACTATATACAGAGAACCTCTTACCATAATTAATAAAAACAAATTAAAAGTTACAGTTTAAGTTTTTGTTAGATTTTAGGCTCCCACTATTTTTTTTTTTTGCTTGAGATGTACACAAAAATACACTTACCATACAAAATATATACAATGACTAATTTTTAAAATTAGGATATAATTTTAGTGTGACGGAGTTTGAAAGAACTCTTTCTCTATAAGTAACTAGGTTAAGTCTCCCTCCCTTCCTATATTTTTATAATTATTGTATTTTTCTGTACATCTTAAACGGACAATAATAGTGAACCGAAATCTAATTCAAACTATTAACTGTACCTTTTACTTTGTTTCTACTAAATATGATTACAAATCATAATTAACCAAATTAAACTAAATAAAATACAAAATTATTTATAAAAAAATTGCATCTATAAAAAATATATAATATTTAGTTCTTTATAAGTGACAATATTTTTTACTGTAATTGAATAAATGGCTACTGCCATAGTGTGTATTTAATTAGATCTGTAATGGGTTAAAAATAAATATATCATGAATAAACAAAAACAAAACAAGATAATGTAAAAAACAAGTAATATTGTTAGAAACGTTTCAAGTCAATTCCTACTTAAATCAATAAAGACAAATTTTATTTTAGTTTCTATTTATTTAATAATTACAACTAATATAAATATGTATGTATACATATGACCGAATAACAATACTAAGTGGCAAAATAAATAGTGAATTTCATTCCAATTTTCCATTTTCCATTCTATGTATGGTGTTGGTCTATTATTTTTTTTGTTACTATTTATACGATTATTTTTTTTTTGTCGCTTGCATTGTGTTGTAGTTTCTTTTCACTTTTCTTTCACATTGTCCATTTGTGAAGCAAGGTTTGATACCGTTAATATAGTTTGTTTGTTTATTTTATTCCTTTCATTCATTTTTAATCCTAGAGCATTTTTTATGATATTGTGTGGTAACCATGGCAACAATTTAAAGCTGTGCAATGGAGGTTTCTAGAACAACCATAAGAAAAATGATGGAAATTTGTTTCTTTCTAAAGAAAAGTTCATATTCATCTTTGAGGAGTAATTACCAGCTATGGGAAAGTGGGTGCATTTTCAAAGCGTGCTAGACTTCAAACATGAAGATACTCGGTTCGAATCCGACCTAAACTTCCAAATTTATATAGGTTAATTATTGAAATATTTGAAAAAAAACTGTATTAACATCAATTGTCATTCACTATAGATTGAAAATAAGTATTTGAACTTGATTGGATGAATGAAAACGTATTTTGTTAACAATTGAAAATTTGTACAAGATATATATGCGGAGAGTGTGAGCTAATAGGTGAAATTTAATAAAACTTACTTAGAGAGCTGATAGTCAGTTCCTTTAACAAATTTAAGTTTTTCCAAGTTTACTCCAATAGACTCAAGCATAGCTTTGATACAGTGTTCATAATATTGAGTTCTTAGTGACAGCAACTCCCATGGTGCTTTCATGTTATCCAGGTATGCATGGAGATCTGCAAACAGTATTGTGACCTGAAATAAAAACACCTGAAACTTACCTTGAAATATAATGAGAAATATGTAAGGTAGGTTTATTCATTAATTTCAAAATAAAGATATATATAGTACTGTTTAATATTACAAATGTCAACAGTGATATTTAAAAGTTTTTAAATAAGTAAATGTGTCTTCTGAAGATAAACTAAACTTCTGAAATTATAACTAAACTGTATACTTGGTCACAGTAGTTATATTTTTTTAAGAACTGCATATTGTAAGATTTAAGGTCTGAATATATTTCAGTGTATACTATTGTCACTGATAATCCTTTAGGGAATACAAGCTAACCAAAACATCAAAATTGGCTACAGTGTAAAAAGTAAGCTCAGGAACAAAAGTACCGAAACAAGTAAAGTTGAAAATTGTTCTAAATGAAAAATTGAAATAAAAATCTGTCTATTTTATAGTTAAAAATTGTTATGTTTCATAAAATTTCAGAAATTGTTTCTAAAAATGTCATGTTCTTTGTATAATTAATTATTGAAAATAACAGCATTTGTGTAATCCAACATTACAACCTACATTATGAAAAAAAATGTTTTTTTCTTTGCTCATAAAGTCATGTTGTTATACATAGCATGTTCACTATTAACAATTCAAACCATATACAGTTTTTGACCATATTATAGAAAACCTGCCTTTAAAACTTTTGTCACGACCCAGTCAAACATGCTTCAAAGATACTAGATAGTGACAAAGATTGCCTAATGAGGCTGTATCAGTATGTTTTTCAATTAAATATCGAAATCTTGTTGCTGTTCATGATGAGCTGGTTGTTAATTACTTATTACACTTTTGCTATTACTTGCGACCAGACTTTTTGTCAACTAAAAGTTGTTAAATTGTTAACTTACACTTGGAGGAAACGTTTTAGTCTTATTACTTCTACAAAGGCCTAGGAGAGTAAAGAAATCGTAAAACGAAAACGTTTCCTCCAAGTGTAAGTTAACAATTTAACAATTTTTAGTTAACAAAAAGTCTGGTCGCAAGTAATAGCAAAAGTGTAATAAGTTTTTCAATTACTTACTAGAATTGTAAGTTCAGCAAGTCATTAATTAGTGTAATAATAAAGATCATTATGTTTTGACACATAATTTTTAAACATTTTCTTTACATTTAAAAAAATTATGTTTACTTGTCAAGAAATTTTAACTACTACAAAAATTGTTATATACGAGAAAAAAATGAAAAATACTGGATACACGAACAAGACCTGAAAATTTATAGTAAAAGTTCAAATGATTATTCAAAACAACAAAAGGAAATAAAATCAATAAATAATGAAAAAAGGCATCAAAATTAAACTAATTCTAAAGACTGATGACAGTACATTTATCCTCATGCCATTAAAATGCTTTTTCTTTCTTTCTCATTATTCAAATTATTTTATCAATTATATACAGACTTATTATAAACTAGTTTTTTCAAATAAATTCTATTCAATAGTCAACTTCATGTGTAATCAATCTAGACGATACCACAAAGTTACAGCATATCTAAGACTTAATGGAACTATCTTAGATTTAAACTGAATCTAGGGTTTAAGATTGAAATTCAAAGATCGAATGGTACAACAGCTAACAGCAGGCATTAGCTAAAGTAAAGTAAAGTAAGTGGATTACTAAGTTCTAAATTTAATAAATTTTCAACTTAAAATAATTCTACATAAAACAAAGCTATGTTAACAAACCTCACAACCGGCTTTCAAAAAGTCTGCAATTTTGGACATTGGTACAAAATACGCAATATGCGGCTTTCCAGTTGTAGCAGTACCCCAATATATTCGCAGATTCCTTTCCATTAAAATTGTTGCCATTCTGTCTTCACCGAGTACTTCTTGTAAATTTCTTGTAATTAGTTTTTGTTTAGTTTCATCCACAACACCATTGGTTGACATGCCCATCTGTAAATGGTAAAAATACTGTGAATTTTGTTTAACCATTTAAACACAAAGGGGATAATGGTGACTTGAAAAACCACATTTATGAATAAATGCATACACTAAAATTTAACGATGACTACTATGGCTAATACACAACTGTTTAATAACAAAGGTAAGATAACATAAGAACAATGTTATCATTTGTCTAATAATGGTGTTAATAAATTAGCGGACTCCACACAACTGAATAGTACAAAATATACAAACATTTTAATTATACCTGACACACAAACTTAACACCCTCTTACAGCATAATATACACATGCTGTTTGACAACATTTTCCCAAAACTCCAAGAAATAAACAAAATAGCTATCCTACCACTTCTACCCATTCTCAAACTCCAAAGTTGACTTTAAACAACCAGAGGTCAGTTACTATCTGAGTTGATAAAGAGCTGTCTTACATTTACTTGTAGTAGGGCAGGTGATAGTCGCCCATATATAGGAACCAGTCTAATTCTAACGTTGTGACTCTTTGTCACTGGTGTAGTGCAGTTTATTCTCACTACACCACTGTTTTTGCTAGTTTTTCTTCTACATATTTATATTATTTAAATAGTAAGTTTTTTTTGTGAAATAGTTGTTTGCGTACTTCATTGCCTTGAGTGTTTAATGTATTATATTTTCTCTATTATTGTAAATCTGTTGTTTTATAAAAAATTAATTATATTTTTTTAAAAATTGTGCTTTTTTTAATAGAAAATTAGTATAAAAACACTGTTGTATGGCTTAATGAGGAAGAGGATAATGTTGAAGACAGCTCAGTCTCGGGGGCAGAAAGTAAGCACATTGACCACAATAAACTCTGTTGATTGAACACACTACTTTCTCAAGTAATTCGTCACAAATTGTCGTTCTATGTCAAATTCTATTACTATGTAGATATATAAAAATATAGTTCAAAAAAACCATTAGGAATAGATTTTCTTATTAAAAAAATGAAGTTTCTTGTATAAAGGAGCCTATTCATTATTGTGGAATAAGTAGAAGGAAGTCCAGTTTTACTTATCCAAACAAATAATTGGTATGAACAGGATTCCAAAATTCACAGCTACCAAACTGGTATCCTTCACCGTGGAGTTAGTCTACCGCCTACTGGCCATGTTAACTTCAGTGAAGGTAGCCTGTTAGTTTGTCAATTCTCTTTATATTAATGGACAAAACACATGAATGATCTTTATAGAAAATACAGGTGCATCTGAGGTAGTTTGTTTTCTCGCCACTTTTTCAGAAGTATAATTACTTGTTTATTGAACAATAGTTTTTATTCATACAACTCTTTAATGAGCTACAGTGATTTTAATTTGTGCATAACTGGTCATAAGAGTCGGACTTCTAATGTTCTTAATTTATCCAAATAAAGATAGCTATTTTAGAGACGACAGGCTGTAACAGCTCGTTCATGACAACGGAGAGTTGGACAAAAAGTTAAGAGTTTATTCAGGCTAAGACCCAAATAAGGCTTTGATCAACTCCTCTGCCTTCACTAAATTTTATATGTTAAGTAGAGTGATTTTACACTCTTTGTGATATTTGATAAACTGAATATCAATTTATTAATTTAGGTTCATCATGTTTCACATTAGAAATATCATATTAAGATACTGGTTGAAAAGTGTATTTATGTTTACAACACTATAATTCTTGTCAGTTTTGAAATAAGTATTAATGTTTTAAAACAGTTAAACCTACCTGTTTCTGCTTTAGAACATGCTTTTTACTAACATATGTAAAAAAAACCAAAATCAAAGTTAAATACCGTTTGGTCAAGTATTCAAATTTTTTTAACTTAACGTTACACAGAGTTTTATATGATAATATACTTTGGTATTTATTCCCCGTTCCAACGTGTTCGATTTTAGCAACAAAAAAAATTATGCCTGGCGGCAGAGTCATTAGAGGTACAAACAACATTATAAAAACTCTTGCTAACGACCCAAAAGTTAAAAATGTTGTAAAATCGAAATCTTTCTCTGCCCAGCACATGTGAAACATTACTAATTTAAAGTATTGGCTTTAATTTTTTTTTGTAATAACTCGCAAAGTGCTTGAGAAGTAATTAAATTTGCTGTTGACTCCCAAAAATTAAAATTTTACAAGAAAAATCAACTTTAACAAAGCACTTTTAGCACTACTGCACCATGTTTCACCCTGTACACAAACTCTATAGAAATATAACTCGCACACACATCTTATTTTTTGGTGATAATAAGTCACAAAATTACTCAAAAGGATAAAAAACAAATACTTACAGACCCTATTCACACACAAAACAGAAAATATTAAATTGAACATTTACAAACTTTTTATTTCTATCACCACAAATGATAGAACTTACACCACACAGAGCAGGTTGAATTGATGTGTGCGTAAAGTTGATTTTTTTCAAATGTGTAATTTTTTGGAAGTCATCAGCAGGGTTTAATTACATTTTGAGACTTACAACAACAAAAATAAAGCCAATACCTTGAACTTGTTACGTTTTAGGTAAACCATGGAGAGTAGGAACAAATTTTTAATTTTTGGGGAGAGCTTTTATAATTTTTATTTTGTATTCCTAATGACTGGTATAAATCTGGTATAAATCGTATTGCCTGGTATAAATCTTTTTACTAAAATCGAACATGTGAGGGATAAATACCTATATTTTCAGTATATGGTTAGGTTTTTATTTTTTTCATGCTACAGGAAATGTGATTAGGCCTTGAATTTTATATCTTTGTTTTCATTATAAACTCGAGTTACTAATACAAGTTATGTTCATTTTGTGTTACTTTTAGTAAAGATTTCTTTTATTTTTAAAAAGTATAATAATCTTTGTAATTTAATGTTACAATCCTAGTATTAAATTTCTCCTTTCACTTCATGACCTTAAAATCAATAGCAATAAGGAAACTGTCTTGGAAAAAAGATATGTGTTCTCATTGATCTGCAATTTAAATTATTTTAAAATATATTATTTAACGTTAATTATGCTTATAATGAAGTTTTAACTTGAGTTGAATCCGCGCAAAAATAACGATTGAGAAGGTAATGTGTACTGTTGAAAACATGTGTTTTTAGGTTAGTTAGAGTTTTATAAAATAAGTCAAACTAGTAGATTAAATATATTTTTTAATTACAAGTATTAAATTAAAAATGAGCAAATAAAATTAAAATTTACCTTCTTAAAATATTATCTATATTGAATCTACGCAAAAACTACTTTGAACAGATGATGTGCAGTACACAAAATTTAAAATGATGAAATTAGCATTTTGACAACCAACTGCTGACAGCGTTAGACGTGTACATGCGCAGTAGGGATGGCCTAATACAACGGCATCAGCTGTTTTCGCACCGGTTATACGGGTACTGTCACATTGCATTCGTGCTCTAAAGAAAACAGTTCTGGCGGATCCGTCCGAACAAACTAGAGATGTAAGGGACGATCGAAGTAGCACATGGGCACAGTTATGTATAAGAAATAGACCTATTGTCTATTGGAATCATAAGAGATTTATCAGTTATACCACCAAGTAGAAAGAACAAATTGTCAATTTTTTATAAGTTTAGAAAATTATACTTTTATATATTTACAGTGTATTATAAAATTAAATATAGTTAAATTATTAGTTATTACATTGAAGTAAAAATAACTAGGAAAATTAATATATTTAAAGGCTAAAAATGCTCAATTCATAAAGGAAAAGAAAAATGAGAATTCCGTCTTGAATAATTATTTCAACCAAATAAAATTGTTCATGGTGTATCTATATTACTTACTGGATACAAAATTTAAATAAAAGTTAAATATTATAAATGTTTATATATATTGTCATAAATAATATATTTTATACGAATAATAAATTAAATAAATTACAACATTTAAATAAAAGTTAAATATTATAAATGTTTATATATATTGTCATAAATAATATATTTTATACGAATAATAAATTAAATAAATTACAACATTTAAATAAAAGTTAAATATTATAAATGTTTATATATATTGTCATAAATAATATATTTTATACGAATAATAAATTAAATAAATTGGATATTAGTGGTATTTATAGTATAAATGTAAAACGTGTCAAAAATACTACGTAGGATAAACTAAAAAAGAAAGTGAAAGATAGATATAAAGAATATATAAATGCATATAAAAAAATCTAGTTAATCAACACATTATATTGAAAATAATCACAATTTTCCGTAAATAAATAATATGAAATTAATTAAACATGCTCAAAAAGAGTTAAAAATTATTATCATTAAAAATTTAGAAATATTAAATTAAAAATACACTTATTGAGGAACAAATTCCAAAAAATTAAATTATAATATAACATTATTTTTAGTATATTCGATATCATAAAAAATAAAAAACTAGTATGAATAGAGAGTCTTGCCAGTTCGCCAGTTGTATAATCAAGTAGATAAGATATGCATTTGCTGATCCTTTGAACATAATACAATTATATGAACAGCCAAGATGTCGTCATTGAACTCTATGTTACTTATGAAATTGTTTGTTATAATCAGTTTGAATTAACTGATTAAACTATAGTTGAATAATACTTAACTAAGTGAATACAATTTGGTATTATTTAATTGTTAGTTAATTATAAGTTTGAAAATGCTAGTACTGCAAATCAGAGAAAATCTTCACTTATTTGGCTTAGGAGAAATAAAAAATTATAAATTCTTGTTTATGGAAATGTTATTCAAAAAATATATATATTGCTTTATTTTGTTGAAGCAATATTTTCGAAATGCTTACTTTTGTCGCTTCAACAAACGGCTTGGTCTGATGAGGACGATGCTGAGTCCTAGTACGTGCGTCTCCTATGCTGATGATGTAACGCTATTCGTCTCACATAGAGATCCGGACTGAGTCTCGAACTGGTGCAGTAAGTGGTCACTGAAAATCTCTGCAGAAAAATCAAAATGTGCAATGTTTACAAGAAGGAATACTCTAGCCGACTACAAACCCAGACTAAAACTGAACAATATAAATCTTCTATATAACCACTGCCCTAAGCTATTAGGAGTACTGCTTGATAAAAAGCTGAGATGGAAAAATCATATTGAAAAAAACTGTTCAAGCTTGTAGCAAACGTCTCAATTCAATCAAAGTAGTTGCCACCCGACAATGGGGGTGCTGATACCATATGTTTGAGAACATTTTACCTATCCTTTGTATGAACAAAACTGAGCTATTTCAGTGAGGTCTGTGGAGCGGCTGCAGCAACGCACATTAAAAAACTTCAAGTGATTCAATCAGCTGCCTTAAGAATTTGCCTAGGCTGTCCCAAAACCACTCCCATTGCAGCAATGGAAATAGATTTATCAATAGAACCAATAGATTTACTGCTAGAAGAACAAACATGGAATAAACATCTAAAAACCCTCTCACTACACATAACCCATCCACAACAATCTTTAAAAGAAACGACTACATGGCAATCATACACTCACAGTATCAATTTGCTTGCTGCTGAAATGCCTTCTGAGACTCCAGAGGAAATCCTGATCTGCAACCACGAACCCCCTTGGAAGCAGAATGAAATAATGGTAATTCTAAACCTACCTTCTTGCCTTACTAAGGAAGACCCCCCAGGAGGTACTTCGGCGAGAGTCACTGGAAATGATTCAGAATCTGTACCCAGACTGCGTTCAAATCTACACCGATGGGTCAGTAGATCTAGTCCAAGATAAGTCAGGAGCAGGCTACTATAACCACTTCACCAGAGAAGAATATTACATACCAGCAAATGCAGAGTTGTTGGCAATAAATGCAACCTTGGTAAACTGCCTTCAACTACGAGCAGAAAAGTTCTGTATATTTACTGACTCCAAGAGCGCCTTGCACATGATGGAGAACCGGAAACCAGGAAGCTACTCATTCAGACTAGAAGAAATAACAAATTTACTCAACACTCTCAGCAAAGATGAGAAACAAATACAGCTCCAGTGGATCCCCTCACACTGCGGCATCGATGGTAATGAAAAAGCAGATACAATCGCCAAACAAGCAGCGGAAATGGGCCCAGTCTTCTTACCTCAGTACTCTCTAAAGAAATGCCCGAGTGCTGTGAAAACATCAGTTAGAAGAAAATGGATCCACCGTTGGAGAGAAGAAACTAAAGGTAGAAACCTCTATGACATTCAAAAAGAACCAAATGATTTGGAAATGTATCAAGGGGTTCCCAGATTTACAGCCGTCTTTGCAGCACGAGCAAGAATCGGATACATTGTGACTGAGACCTATCTCTTCAGATTTAATCTGAGTGAATCTCCACTCTGCCCTTACTGTAGAAAAGAGGAGACTCTAGACCATATCCTCCTTCGATGCTCCTCACCAATTCCACCAAGAGCAGCTCTGTTGTCTCCGCTAGGAAGCCAGGGAAACATCAAAACAATATTGATCGATAAACAGTTTTGGACCTTGGCTGCAGCAACTTATTATGGACATCGGACCATCGGAGTCACATGACCCTGGACGTCCGCAGCAAGAAATAAGAAGTCCTAGTACACAGGTGTTAGTATAGCTAAGCTGATACGAAACTAGTACGTGACTTTTAACACACCAGAGTTGTTAATGCTGGAGGGAACTACCAATGTTATCAGCTGAATTTCTACACCTGTTTCATAAATGTAAAAACAATATACTTTGCTTTAAAATAAAAGTGAAATGAAAAATACATTTTTATAATGGAACTGGGAATTTAGACGTGTTCTGAATACGAAAAATATATTTCTAAAAAAAAATAATACTGATATCATCAGGGGGTGGGGTCAATTGCCCCTACGCCCCCCTTGTAAATAATTTATTCATAGCTAAGTCCAATACTTTAGAGCTTACTTGTTGACGCATTTAGAAACAATTGTTGGAAATTTTAGACTTGGATCTTTAAATCTAGACTTAAAGAAGTTCCAATGACCAATGACCACAGAAAACTTAAAAAAAGAACTAGATACCATTAAATATTTAGACAAACGGATACAACACCACAATAATAGACACTTTTGTATTATTATTATTGATGATGATGATGACAAGTCATTGAAACACATATGCTAATAAAGTTTTATGATTGTGGGTTCGTATACAATTATTTATTTATATATCACTTTAACTCACAAGCCAGCTCAAATATTACTTATAGAGCTATGTATTGTCTGCTTCACACCTTGAAAATTCCTAGTATTGAGGTGTCCCATTGTTACACTTATCACTTTTTAGAATTTTTATCATATTATTTGAGTTCTCTAATTCAAATTTTGATATTTTTGTAAATGTTTTATAAGTTATTAAATAAACCAAAAATGAATATAGTTATAAATCCAAACAAACCGTTGGAAAACATGCAGCAGAACACGATTTACAAAAACCTGTTAACTTATTTAATGTTTGTTATGACAAGGAGAGACTTATTAAGGGTCTATAAGTCAGTTTACCGTCAAAAGTGGTCTAACTATTACCAAAATAAAAGTACTCTGAGGGCTTAGTCTGACATTTAAATAACAATGTAATCCTTAACCTCAAGTTGAACATGTTGCGTTCATGAATATTCTCTTTCAACAAAAAACGTTTTTTTAATGTTCATCCCCGTAAAGCAATTCTACAAAAAAATTAAGGTCTCGTCAGGCCTTTTCAATTAATGAGGTTCATCCCATTTTCAAAACACAAAGTTCTAATAGGACTGCTAAAACATGTAAAGCTCTATTATGTTCAACTTCTTCATTATGAATCCATAACAATCCCAAATAATATTCCAGACTGAAAAATAATTACTAAAAACACTTGAGATATATTATTGAAAAACTAGTGGCTCAAGTAATGATGAAATCAATATAACGAATAATTGTTCTAAGAGGTTATGGATGATACAGACTTAGGATTCTAAATGAGTTTTCTTCATCATTTACAACTGGGGGAAACTCATATGGTCATGTCAAATTAAACTTTTACATTTATTGAAAAGCACAAGTGACCTGGAAAAAAGATTTGATTCATAAACGAATTTCAAAATATATCCAGATAGACTCTAAATTCCAAAGGTAATTTAAAATTCAATTTTACACAGGATAAGACATTAGGTCTACTATATATATATATATATATATATATATATATATATATATATATATATATATATATATATAACATACCGATTAAACTTAAATTCTCTCCTTATTCCTTTATTGGTTTGTATCCAGTTCTTTAACAATCTGAATATCTACATAGCTCTTCTAGCTCCGACTTACTCAATATCTCTCTAGTCATGCTGAGTTTTCATAAACAGTTGTGGCACTGTCCTAGCAAGAATTTTTAAACTGTTTTGGAAAAATTAAGATGAATATTAACTACACTGGTATCAATAAAAATGCATCAGACACACACAAACATCACACAACCATTACATCAGAGACATTTTTTTATTTGTTGAATCCATCTTCACGTGAGCTACTAGTTTTCACTAAAGACTTGTAAATATTTACAAACTTTCCTATAGTAGCACTTACTTATATTTGTTGAGGACAGCTGTTTCGGAAGATGTGTCCCATAGTCACCTCAGACCGTAATAGATCTCAAGGTTTTTGTGGCTAGGGTATTACGGTGGGGGTGGGATATTATGGTGGTGTGGGTGTATTTTGTGAGTATTAGGAGTTATGTCAAAAAGTGTGAGTGAATTATAATGTAATTGTGTATTGAGTATGTGTGTAGGGTTTAGTTTGAAGTGTCTGTATATTTCGCATTGTTCGGTTGTATATTGTTGGTTATTTCTGTGTTGTTTATGAAGAATTTGCAGGGTAGATGTTATGTCTATGTAGTCATGTTTTGTGGAGTTCAGATGATTGGCGAAGTTTGATTGGTAGTTATTGTTTGTTAGTGCTTTTATATGTTCTTGGTAACGTGTGTAGAAGGACCTCTCTGTTTGCCTATCTAAAAACTGGGGCACGAACTGCAAGTTAGTTTGTAAACTCCAGCGGCGTTGTAAATGTCGTTGATTTTAAATTGTTTATTGAGTGTTGTGTGTGGAGTAGGCTATTTTGAAGTTGTATTTTCGTAATGTGTTGGGTAGATTGTGGGTTTTGGATGATCTGTATGGTATTGATATGTATTTTATGGGATTTTCGTGTTGTGTGTTTGTATTTGAGTTATTAGGTTTAGTTTTCAGGCGGTTGAATAATTTATCAATGATTGTTGTGTTGCATCCGTTAGTTTGTGCTATATGTTTTATGGTGTTTAACTCTTGGTAGTGTTCTTCTTTGTCTAATGGTGTTTTAAGCAGGCAATATATCATGGTGTTGAAAGCGGCTAGTTAATGTTGGTGTGGGTGGTTTGAGATGTGAATGGTCTTATTGGTACTAGTGGGTTTTTGATATATGTTGAATCCGTGTTACACTTAGGGAAGTTTATATTTTTAAATTCAAACAAAGGTGTAATAATTAGCTGTTCAAGTTCAAAAGCAAAAACAAATAATGTTCAAGTTAAAAAAAATAATAAATTCTTTTAAATTACGTTTTTATAAAATAATGACTCCTCTGTAATACAAGAACGTTTTCTACTAAATGTTTGGGATGGGTTTTTAAAGTTTATAGACTAAAACAAAAAAAAACTAGTAACACAACTACATCAATGGGCATGTTCTTAAACACCATATCCAACAATGTAATCTTAATATATAATGATAATACAATAAAACCTCCAACTAGCTGACATATTTGTACTTCAAAAAACGTCCATTGCAAAATAAATGATTCCTCAAGCTTTTACATATAAAAAACGGGGAAAAATTTCACTGTACGATTCAAAGAATATGTTAAAAACATCAAATATAAACAGCCTAAATTTAACTTCTCCATACTTATACAAGACACACAAAAAATAACCTATTCATAAGACAAAATATTAGAGAATTGAATATAACCTTTTAAAAATTTAAATCTAATTGTAAAAATGTAAAAAATAAAATATGTTTTGGCATACATCGTAATAAAATAATCAACTAAGACACATTTTTTTAAAACATACAACCCAATATTTATTATTTTAATGAAAATAAACAGGAATTGTGCAAGGAAAACTAAAGAATACACTGAGAAAAGGCACGGTTAAAAATAAACTATCAAGTAATGTCATACAAAATATTTATATAAGCTACTAAATACTGCATTTTTTATAAGGTCATAAACACTGGAAAGTAGATGTATATTTTTTTTACACATATGTTTATTTCTGCTCTTTTCTTATAAAATTATTACATTAAATTCGTATAAAATCATTACATTAATTCATTATTGAACTAAATCTACGTAGTTTTACACAAAGGAATGTTTTAACAACTATACTACTTATAAATAATTGCATTTCTTAGAAATTACAGTAATGAGGTATACACAAGATCAAGAGTTATGTTCTATAAATCAGATCCCACTTTAGAAAGGTTTTTATGTGGAAACAGTCGTCATATCTAAAATATGATTAAAAAAGATAAAACTGAAGTGAAAGTTTTTATCTAATCAAACCATTAGGATCTCAAACTCAAAGCATATTTGAAAAGTTGTACTTCAAATTCTATGAACTCATTTTTCCTTACAATAACAACTGAAATTATTAAAAGGTCTTAGTTTTATACCTCTTTTAACAAGTTTGTACCAATTTTTAGCAAAGTTTTACATTTTGTTAAGATATGGTATCACGTGAGAAAATCATCAAATTTAACAGGTGAGCACAACCTCTTTCCTAATATAAATTATCATTTGCTCTCACAGGTGAAAACCAGTGAAATAACAACTGTAAAATTTGCTGATTCAATTAATACTAATTTTGCAGATCAATATTCCAGGTTGAAACCTTTTTTCTATTTCAAAATTTACTATCTAGCAAGTTTTGAAGAAAAGAACAATAAAATAACATCTTCATATCTGAAATAGAACTTTGTATATCGGAAAATTATACCATAATTAATTAAAAAATATCTTTAAACTTAATTTAACAAGAGAGAATAACCTTAACCTCTTAAATAATCTTTACTGTCTCTTATAATAACAGTAAAAGTAAAAATTTAACAAATGTTATTTATATAATTTAAATATAGCTAAGAACTATTGAAAATAGCAACAGAATTTACAATAAAACTTTCAAGAGTAAAACTGATGGTTTTATAATATGTACAGTGAATTCCATCCAATATAGCAACCTTTTATATGCGTCGGTTTAGTAACGTCTTTGTAATTGTACCCCTTGATGATTATTATATTGTCTTCAAACTGTATATAAGAGTTTAATAGCTTTATTATTGGTTATTTATTATACATCAACTTGGTTACTTTAGTTATAATTGTGGTATTAGGTGTTTGATTAATTATAATACTGTCACCGTGTTCATTGTATTTAATTCTTTTTCCAATATATTAGTAGTGAGAAAGTAATCAGATATCATATACTGTAGAAACAATGGAAAAACCCTGTACCAAATTTTCGGTTTTGATAAAGAAAGAAGATATCATCTCCGTATTACTTTATAGCTAATTCATCGCGGTGAAACTATGATAATTATTCTACTTGATACAGAAAATAATTTTATTTTTGGTTGAACTAAAAGATCAGAAAGACTTTAGTATGCTAGGTTTTTGTAAGTTACTGTCAATGACTGACAAAATTTGAAGCCAATTTTATCTAACAATTCTCTAATAATTGCGACTAATTGAATTCCCTGTTAAAAAGAAACTCTTTACAACATTAAAAAAGTTTGGTTTGAATGTTAAAAACATTAAAATATTTTGTGTTGTTTTTAAAAATAAATATACTATAGTGGTTTAGATTTTTAGCCACGAAATTATGCTTGTAGCTCAATTTATTTGGAATTCACTGTTTTATATTTATGAAAAATTACACATCTACCACATAAAGATTGCCACCAATACAAAATTGTAATACTGTTACAAACTATTAAAAAGTTTATTTTTCCTTAAGGATAGAACATTATTTTTTTGCCCTACTGTTTCTTGAATTAAAAAAACCTCAAAATGTATTTGTTATCCATTCTGACATATAGAAATTCATAGAAATTTTTGTATAATTAAAAAAAATATTTTATTGTTAAATATGCAGAAGCAAATTTTTAAAAGAAAACATGTCACATATACTCGAATTAGCTGTAAAAATAAAGTCAACTCATCTTAACAAAATATATGGTAGGGGCAATAGTTGGTAACAAACTGGCTATTAAAGTCAATTGGTTAATCAACTAGTTTAATACAGCTATCTCTATACCATAAATACTATTGTTACTTACGCATCACACAAAGCTTTTACGAAATCGTTTTTTATTAAAATGGATAGTGTCACTCTCAAAAGAATATTGTGCTGTCGGTTTTGTATCCTCTTATTATAAACAAGAGTTTTATTGGGGTCTTGGAGCATCTGAGAAAAAGGTTAATTTCCATTTAAGCACTGCAAAAATTGAATACAGTTGTGTCATGACAACATTTCTTGTTACATGACACTAATCAAAACCAAATTTCAGTTCCCTTCCATTTCCCTTATTTTGGTTCCTAAAAGTTCTTCCTGATCGCCAAAACTGAAACGCAACCTCAAGAAATTTCCGATTCAAAACAAGATGTTCAGAAGCCATTCACCAACTGACCCAAGAAGTATTAGTATAGTTTTAAAGGGAGGGTATATCTTCCCTGAAAGAGTTTATCTTGTGGAAAGAATTTTTTAAAAAGAGGTTAAATAATTGTAATAGATATATTTTTTGAAATTATTAAAAAAAAAGATTATTTTTTGCTAGACTCTGCATTATTCTTATTTCATTAAAATGAATTCAATTACAAAACAAATTTATTTTATAGTTAACATAATTTTATAACTTATTACTAAATTGATACAATTTAATGGGGGTTATTTGTTACAAAGAGACTTTGAAATATATTAGAATCAAATCATTACTAGAATGAAACAACATTGTCATAATTAAAAGCTATAAATTTTAACAGTGCTAAGGTTAATGAATTTCTGATGCCGGAAAGGCCGGAAAGGCTATACTGATTTTCAATGAGTCTTTTTACATGTTTGGTTTCAGTGTTTGCAATGTTATGTTGACTTCTAATTGTATTCCACTTGAAAATTTTCTCAAGCCTCCATGTAAGGTTTTAACAAGTCAACGACAAGATCAGGTGAGGGAAACTTCTCTTTGCGTGGTGGTCCCTTTTTCACTCCTGACCATAGAAGTACTCCATCTGGAATAGCATTTAATATTGTAAGTTCTTATAGATTTTATTTAAATTATGGTACTATGAATTTTTACAGAATTACTAAGGCAAATTTGTGAATAATTAGTAATGAAGACTTAAAGGTAATTAGTAAGGAAAAGTTATATAACTTCTTCCATCAACTTTTACTTCAACACAAATAGTCATAGAACAACTTTCAAATTCTCTACTTAATCTTTATCACATTTTAAAAATCTTCTTATAGCTCATATATAAAATTTACACTTTAGGAAACAAAGTGTAAATTTTTTATAGCCTGATCTAAGATATCATTTTTTCAGGAAGGATTGATATATTATTAGGATACACCAGTGATGTGTATAACAGTGATTTCACACTAACAGCTCAAACTGTGATTCCTACTTTGAAATAACTGTGATTTTCAACTTGGTGATTACTTTAAAACTTGGTGATTTTCAGCTGTAAGTGTCAGTTGCTATTAGTTATTGAGGTTAGGTAATAATATGTCAGTATGATTGTTTTATATTAATAAATAGTTGTGTAAACAACTATGTTAACAATATGAGGGTATTTTCCTTGAAAATGTAGCAGCTTTTAATTTATCAACTTAAATAAATTATCAAAATGTTACTAAAACTGTAAATAAAATTTATTAAATTAAGGAACTTCTTCAAACAAAACTGTTTCAGAACTATAGCGATCACAATCACATCACCACTGGTCGCCAACACAAATCACAGTCACAGTGAGTGAGAGAGAGAGAGAAAATAAGAATCACAATCACAGTAAAAAACAGGTTCTAATTTCCAGCTCATTTTCTTTTGTACAGTTTGTCAAATTAGTGACTGACGCACATCCCACTCCCACCCCAGCTCCTCCCCCTCATACACCAAGAATAGTTTATAATCGATGACCTTAGTTCGCTTATCTTAGTGTAACAATTGTAAACAGTTTGGGTCTCGCTTCATGGATAGGTGTGATTTGCCTCTCCGTCACACTTTTAGTTAGGCAAGAACCTACTACTTCATCTCGCTACAAAACAGGTCAAAATGTGATTTACAAATAACAGTGACTAAATCACAGGTTTGCAAATCACTTCCCATAACTGGGACTATATTTTCTCAACCTCTCTTTGTTGACTTATGGCTTGGAAAAAGTAACAGCACAAATCAAACCTTGTACTATTTGAGGAGAGCCGTTAGTACAGGATCTTTGGTTAACTATACATCTAAAAAATTGCAAACAATCATCTCAGAATATCTACTACATCTTGTTACATTTCCAACATCATAATATCAACTTTCCTTTTAACATCTGGGAGATGTATTGTCAAATCTTTTTCCATCTTGAAGAAGAGAACTACCACATTATCATTTAGCAAGATATTTGTTCTTATGGTATCTCAACAGTCACTTATGTGGAAAGCTAAGGGCACCTATTTCCTGAAGTTGTAAATATGCATAACTTTCAAACCTCTGTAAATGACATCATCACTGGGCCTGCACTGGACAACATTCTGACACTCCAAAGTCAGTTAATCTGTCTTTTGGAATAAAGTGGCTTTAAATTATAGAAATGGTATTCAAACCTTAAAACTTTAGCGAACTTCTTTTTAGTATTCCCCAAGTCTCCAGTCTTCATACGAGTCTCATTTTTCTATCCTTGGTGTACATTTGCTTCAATTACATCCAGAAAATAACACACAATTTCTCTTACCAAGCAATTTCTTTAATTTTATTGCTGGAATCTACAACCTTTGTGAGTTTTTCATGATTTCCATGATGTTTGTAAAATATTTTAAGTAGGGATGGGGCTATACCTAAAATTTTCATTCTGATCTCCATTCTTTTAAGTTATATAGGCGTACATGATATTCTCTATTAATTAATTTAGTTAACAACTTGGTTACATAGTATAATCTTTTAAAGTAATAGGCTACATAAAGCATTCAACCTTGATTTATGAATAGTAATTTCTATTCCGAAAGCATAATAAATTTATCGGTTAAAAATAATGGTTTATTGAAACTTACAAATATGAACTTCAGTTCGCAATTACAATATAACTTCAGTAATAGACATCTCAGTTTGTATAACTGGAGAAATTAGAACTACATTTTATTTGTGTTTTGTTAAGCAGTGGTTGAGTAATGGCAGCTAGAGAAAGAAAGAGTAAAGCTCTAACCCGCCCGAGCGAGAGTGAGACAGCGGAACAAGGTGAAGGGTGACAAAGAAACAGACAAAAAATGATTCCAACCGTCTTTGTTGGGTCATAAATAATAATATTTCTGTTATCTCAAACTGCCATATCCTTTAATCATTTAATTCATTCAAAGTAACTAACATATAAATAAGACGTGGTCGATAAACAATTATTTTCCCTATAAATTACACTGTATTTTAACAGCTAAAAAAACAAGAATCAGAAACAGCAATTAAAATCAATGGAAAATTGAGTTTTAACTATCACTTGATAGTATTAGAATTGAGAATCGGCCCTTCCTTAATTTTAAGTAGCTTCTTTGGACTACATGGTCAACTACTCAAGCCAAAAATTCTCACGTTGGACATTAGGGGTTTTCAAGTTTAACTTTCTCGAATACTCGAAAAGTAAAGCTCTTCAGCTTTTCAGATGCCTAAGAAATGAGTTAAGTTGTGGTTACCTATGATAGATATCCAAATTTCATTTATCTACTTTGAAAAAAGAAACTCTAGTCGCAACACCCAAGAAGATAACAACGCCGTTCAACTACTCTGTTTTCAGACATTTTTTGTGACGTTCATTTGAATAATCATCAAATTGAAATATATAGTCATAGTAAATACTTACCATGCCATGCCACAATAATAAATACCTATATACCAGATTAAACTTTTTACAGCTGAAACTGGTTTTAATGAGAATAAGTAAATAGTTAACTTACTACTAATAACATTTGTTATTCCTAATTTAGCCCAGCCCACTTATTTATTTTCAATTTGCTTGTTGTGTTTTGGGATGCTCTTATTAGGAAAAGTACTCTACTATGAACTTTCAGGGAAGCTGATTGTTAATCCATCGAATGTTTTAAATGAATTCATGATAAATAAAAGGAAATTTGGGATGTTGGTAGCAGTAAGAAAAATGTTAACAATTTAACAAGATATAAGTGCAAATATGACATTCATAAGTTAAAAAAATAAACATTCTGTAAATGAAATGAAAAATTTCTGTACTCATTATCATTGATAATTTACCATTTTCATCATTGCTGACCAATGTTATTTCAAAAGATCCTCTGCGAGGTTTAGATTGATTGTAAGAAAATTCTAGGGCCGGCCAGACTGTCCTCAAGGACTCTGTAATCTCTAAGGCACGGCGCTTAAATACTTGTCACGAAGTGCTGAAAGAAATACAAATCTACAATTAGTTCAAAACTTAAATGATTTCAATAAAACAAGTACAGCAGTCCCTCTATAATCCACACTTCACTACTTTGGCTCCTCCAGCAATCTGGCTTATTTTCAAGAATCATCTTCACGTTGGCGTGTAATTTGGGACATTAAAAAAAAAAGTTGATAAGATTAAATCCTTCTTGAAAACATGATATGTGATTTATGTAATGAATAACCATAAAATATTTATTTTTATTTTGAAAGAGGCATATCAGTCTAAAGCATAAGTTTTGTTGTTTTAAAACTAGGTCTACATTTTGCAAGACACTGATTTCCTAAAAAAATTTTTTGATAATAGAATCTTACTCTTGAATTTTGTAGTTCATTATGTTCAGTGAATCTTATTAATTACTTAAACAATTGTTTATGACTATTCGAACTTTAAATTTAGTAAATTTATTAAAACTTACTAAATTTAAAGTTCGGATAGTCATAAACTATTGTTTAAGTGATTAAGAATCTTACTGTTGCCCAAGACAAAACTTACATAGGACTAACAGAATAGTATCCAAACAAAATACTCTAGTAGATACAAAACATTTTATGACTCCAAGAATCTAGCCAAATTTATTTATTATTAGGAAATTCTATACAAGGTAATAGTTTACCATCTTTGATTTTTTTCTATTCACATATGTTACTTGACCCGGGAATCGTAACGAATCTACTCCACATGTTAATAGTAACGTGTAGTCGCTCAGACTAGTTTGGGAAAACAATTTAAAAAATAAATTAAATATTAGAGTTATATACACAGGAACATAATAAACTACAATGTTTTACAGGTTTTTAAACTTTTTGAGATATTTTAAGATAACAGCAAGCTTTGTTACAAAATATTTACATTACAGTATTGCTAAGAAGTATCTGGTAAGGATTGATTAGATTTTAATATAAAATTACTTTAGTTAACATTAAAAATAATTCTTATCTTATTAGAAAAAGAGTTTCAAATAAACTAGACAAGAATTGCCATTATGTTTGTGTATTTGTTAATAAAGATTGACTCTATATATTATTTCCAATACAGAAGCTACTTTGTAAGGCATAGTTTTTGTTACAACTAACGTAGTTTCAACTACAACAACTAGTTGTTTCTTACAAATTACTATAATCTAAATTATTTTATTTTTATATTACTTTGTTTCTTTATTTTTTAATGTATATCATTATATTGAAGGTTAAAATACTGAAATACACACATATAACAATTGGGTGTTCAAAAATTGTTGACAAAGATCGGACAAAACCCAATTTATTTCATTTTCAATATATAATACTCTAAAAACATTCTAACAAAAAAAGTGGTTTTAAATATCACAAACCTAAGTGCTTTAAATTTCAAAGAAATACTAACATAAACTGAATAGACTAACACACTCAAACTATTAAAACTTAAGTGTTGTTACAAACCAGAACACTATTTTATGCTACATTCAATTATAAAATACTTTATAATCTAGTAACAAAATGTGCTTTAAAGGTCTAAACAAAAAAAAACTTTGTTAAGCTCCCCATCGAATATAGCATACAATTATGCAATCTACTCTAATACAATATCAGTTCAAGCACAAATAGAGATGTTTGTTCACTGCTTTATTACATAATTGTTTAATGTATATTAACAATTAATCACTTTAACGTTAGTTTATGATCATGCAAACTTTAAATTTTGCAAAAAAGAGAGATTTTCGAAGATCACCACGTAGCGATCGAAAACATTCTGTCTCAGTAAGTATGCACAAATTTACAAAATTTAAAATTCGGATAGTCATAAACTAATGTTAAAGTGATTAATTAAGATTCACCAAACGTAATGGTGAAACGTGCCCAAACCATAGTTGTAACTAAAATCTGATATAAAATTAAAAATCTGTGGTAATAAAACAAATGTAAATACTTTTCAAGGCATTTTGCTGGTTTTGAGGTGAAAAATATCAAGACAAAACATTGATTTTCTAAGGTTTTATATGACTGTGGAGGGGTTGGGGGTGAAATAATTTTGTTTCCAAAATTGTAATTATTTGGAACGTCAGCAAAGGTGTTACTAATTTTGTTGACTTTCTGCATAGGTTGGTAAACGTTTCTGGCCAAAATCGCTTACAATACTAAAGTAAACGGTAAAAATATTGTTTTAATGACGTTGGATTTTTTAAAAATTTACTCGTTTCAATATGTAGAACACAAATATCAATCTTTTTTTCCGCGGAAAAGATGGAAAGTTACTTTTATTCACATTTTAAATGTTAGTCTGTAATGCCATATAGGCCTTCGGTGTAAACCGGGTGTGCAGTAGCTACAGAGCACTGCACTACGTCTAGATTTGGTTGTAATTTTGTACATCACTATGTACCTATATTAAAATAAACCTACATGGTATCCAGTCAGGATAGATTTGGTTATAGTTTTATTCAACATTACTTTCTATCTATATTAAAATATACCTACTAAGTATCCAGTCAGGATAGAATTGGTTATAATTTTATTCTTCATTACTATCTATCTACATTAAATTATACCTACAAATTATCCAGTCAGGGTAGATTTTGTTGTAATTTAAGTAAATATTCATTGCAAATGCAGAAAATTACAACCAAATCTATCCTGATTAGATACTTCATAGGTATATTTAATGTATATAATATATATATATATATATATATATATATATATATATATATATATATATATATATAATGTATAATGTAAATGTTGTATGAAATTATAACCAAAAGTAAAATATTTAGATTTTAAGTTTAGTATTAAAATAAATTGACTTTGATGTAGCTACTGCACGGCTGGTTTACGCTATACATGCCATTACAGAACTAAGATTAAAAATGTGCAAAAAATATACTTTTTCTATTTTCCTAGGAAAAAGTTAATATTCGTGTTCTACACATAAGTGGATAATAACTACAAGTAATTAAAAAAATTATTTTTAACAACGTCAATAAGACTTGAATATGCTATACATGCCATTGCAGACTAACATATAAAATGTGAAAAAAAGTAATTTTCTGTATTTTTCAAAGAAAAAAGTTGATATTCCTGTTCTACACATTAAAATGAGTAATTAAAAACATTAAAAAAAACTAACGTCATTAGGACTATATTTTTACCAAGTAAACAATTATTGCCGCCTTATATCTTTTGGTTAGTTTTTGCTCATCCATCCCTACCAATTACTTCTCTACACAAACATAACTTTTATATAAAAAACAATTGAAAAAGCTATATCTTCTGTTTTGTACATGGAATAGTGTACATAAGTGGTTCTTTGACATCAGCTGGCAATAGATATGTATGCAGCATGGTATATTTTTTTTTAATACATGTGTTAATAGTTCCCTAAACTGCATATTAACCAATAACTTTATAATTGTTTAAATGTATTGTTAAGTAAACAATGTGTCACAGTCACACTAGACAATATAATATTGTAGTAATCAATACTTTGTTAAGTATACTATGCTGCTAATAGGATTATTAAATATTTCGTAACTATTATAACAGGCGATGCAGAAAGTCATCAGGAATACGACAAATTCCGTTTTATATACTTATAAATGTTAACTTGTAATAACTTAAACTACTCCTTCAACTTCATAGTGGAAGTAAAATAAAAAAATTAAATTGATTTATGAAAGTTGAACCTCAATTTTTAAAACGACTGGTACTCACCAATGTTCTACAATTAGTTTTTTGTTAAAACGAGGTTTCTTTGTACTAGGTTCAGACAATTCCTTTACTTCAGCTTGTGGTTTCTTTTTTCTGGAGGTTACAGATGTGCTTCCTTTTCCTTTAGTAGACATTATTCAATTTTTAATACCTTACAGACTATTTTTATTGTAACCAATAAATTATAGGTGTGGAATTTTCTCAGTGTTAAATAAATAACTAAGACAATACTTAAGAAGGTAATATTCAAATTACACAACCTCAAAAGTAAATTAGATAACCTATTTTAGCTCTACCTTCCCTATGTGTTGTTCTGTGACAACTATTAGAGATTGGCGCCTTTTCCACAGTCAACACAGTGTAGCCTTGATAATAGCCAGTAACATTTTAATCAGAAAAAAGCATATTATACTTACATACATGTCTATATGTATTTACATGTATTTATTATATATAATTTATTATATTAAATATGATGGTTTTCTTGTAATATAGTTAATAAATTGAAAGTATTTCAAAAACAAGCCTAGTTTAAATATATATTTTGTTTTAATATATATATTAGTTTTATTATATTAATAAACTATTCTTGTTTTTGAGATATTTTCGATTTATAAAATATATATAATTATACATAAATCAACACTTGACACCCTTATAGTAGAAACACGTATCAATAAACCAAATACTGTGTTTTTGTAAATAGAAATAATATAATACAAATGTCCTACTATATTTTTATGTTTTGTACGAACGTTAAAAATTTGTTTCAATTTGAAGTAGGCTTAAAGAAAAATTATGTTAACGAATATAAATTATTTTCCTTGTACCTTTTATAAAGAATGTGTCAAAATTTACATTGTTCTTAATTAAGAATATCATTAAATATTCTCAAAATTGTATATTTGTACTTTGAACCTAAATAATTTTATGTGATTTTTTTTGTTTTTTGTTCCTATTTAAATCAAATTTTCAGTGTGGTTATTAATAAATTTATACGATGCCTAACAATAGCCAGAACTACCAACAAAAATTATTAAAAGTCCCGTTACTCTGAACGAACTCCTTCGTTGAATCACGAAGGCCTTTTGCTGGTATATTTGATAGTAATGAAAAACAGCACTGTAGTTTGTTCTGTGATGAACGGAATAAGGAACTTCCTACATTCAGAAAAATAAAAGGGTATTTTAAAGAAACTTTAACCATTAGCGGCGGGAATTACAGTTCTAAAATTTAAAGTGACAAAGGTAATATAACACAACATATTATTTATTATAAATACACTAATATGAGCTTTGATTAAAAAGAATCAGAAATTAATTTTATTTATTACTAATAATGTTAGTTAATTTAATTTTATATTTAAATCTAATTGTTATTGAGACTGAGTTTCATTTAGTCTGTCGTCAAAATTATAAATAGAGCCCTAAATATTTCAATAAGCATTAAATTATTAATTCCTTCCTATAATACAATGATGAGACTTAGCGATAAAGTAAAGAAATTTTCCATAATAACTGACGCAAGTTCATTTTGCTAATTAATCAAGTTTAATATTTTTGAGTACAGCTTTTATTCAAATCATCTGTAATTATTCTTTTACAACGCAATGGGATATTTAGAATTTGTAAACGAATGCAGCAGTTGCCTAAGAGAGAATAATAAAAACCATTGTAAAATAATTACGCTTTTGTTCTTTTTTAATAATTCGATTCACGATAACCTATAATTATGCGCATACAATTTCTTTTATTAATTTGTTTGTGAAAATAATAGCCTACTGTGTTACTCATTACTAAGTGTATGTCTAAGTTAAATACATTAGGCTACTTTACGTTAAGTTGAATTAAGTTACATTCACACACACACACACACACACACACAGACACACACACACACACACACACAGACACACACACACACACACACACACACACACACACACACACACACACACACACACACACACACACACACACACACACACACACACACACACACACACACACACACAAACACAAACACACACACACACACACACACACACACACACACACACACACACACACACACATACATACACATATAGGCCTATATATATACCTGCCGTACTTATAATTTAAGTAAATTTATAAAAAACCTACTGAGATATAACGATTTTGATCACACGATGTCGTCAGTATTTAATAAAAATTTATATAAAATAATATAAGAATAAGCAGTTTTGAGAAATATAACCTATATTTAAATTCGTTCTATTAGCTCACACTCTCCTGATATATATATCTTGTACAAATTTTCAATCGTTAGAAAATACGTTTTATTCATATAATCAAATTCAAATATATTTTTTTAACCTATAGAAGATGATAATTGATGGCAATACTTTTTTTTCAAATATTAATTTAATTATTAAATTATAAAATTTATGGGGTCCAACCGGATTCGAACTGAGAATCTTCACGTTCGAAGTCTAGCGCGCCTTGGCACCGCGACTTTTCAATACCTAGAAATATATTTCTCAAATATATATATTTGAATTTTTTTCTCCTCCATCTGGTTGCCGTCGAAACTTTCATTGTAGAACTTTAAACTGTTGCCATGGGTACCATACAATATCATACATACCTCTAGGGTAACTAATATATTTTGTTTTTTGTTAACCTCAGTAGGAATTTACTATAATTTTTTTTTTATTTTACTTGTTATGATTCATGTTAAAAAAATAACACTTTTCCTGAACTGCCGTTAAAATAGGCTATCGAAATTTGTAGTTCAAGTGTTCCAGTTATGAATAGGGCTAATTAATTTTTATAAACAAGAGTGTAATGTATTTAACAAGTTGAAGTTCAAGTAGCAAAATTTAGTTCAAGATCAAATAACAAACAGGGCACTGTGTTACTACAGCTACATATGACCTTTGTTGCGCACGCTCAAAGTAATAGCTATTGAATAATTCTCTAACACAAATTGCGATCTTTTTATTTTTGTTCACTGATATTTTATGTTTACTAAATAACTTTTTAATAATATCACGTTCCATGAATTTATGTTATCAACATTATTTTTAGATTAAAGGTTTTTGTTACTAGCCTACATGCCTTTCGTAGTAGTAGTGCGAAAGGATTCATCGTTGTATTGTATTAAGGTTGTTAATCATATGATGCAAACGTTACCGTTTATGATCTTAATATATTTAATGTGTAGCCTAATTTTGATCACAAAATGAGGATTGAAATTATTAATATACTCATCTTTACATCTGTTAGCAGTATTTCTATATACAGCAGAATCTCGATAATTCGAGGTAGAGGGGACCGAGACTACCTCGGATTACCGAAAACTCGGATTACACGGAAATACGTTCATTTGCATTAAAAACCATAGGTGTTTTAATGAATCTAATATACTACTATAATTAAGAACGTATGAAATCAATTTATATAACTTTATATGGATATTTATTGAAAGCACGACTCATTTCCTTTGCATACCGTATTGATATAAACATTTATTGGAAGCACGACTCATTTCCTTTGCATATCGTATTGATATAAACATTTATTGGAAGCACGACTCATTTCCTTTGCATACCGTATTGATATAAACATTTATTGGAAGCACGACTCATTTCCTTTGCATATCGTATTGATATAAACATTTATTGAAAGCACGACTCATTTCCTTTGCATATCCTATTGATATAAACATTTATTGGAAGCACGACTCATTTCCTTTGCATATCGTATTGATATAAACATTTATTGGAAGCACGACTCATTTCCTTTGCATACCGTATTGATATAAACATTTATTGGAAGCACGACTCATTTCCTTTGAATATCGTATTGATATAAACATTTATTGGAAGCACGACTCATTTCCTTTGCATACCGTATTGATATAAACATTTATTGGAAGCACGACTCATTTCCTTTGCATACCGTATTGATATAAACATTTATTGGAAGCACGACTCATTTCCTTTGCATACCGTATTTATATAAACATTTATTGGAAGCACGACTCATTTCCTTTGCATATCGTATTGATATAAACATTTATTGGAAGCACGACTCATTTCCTTTGCATACCGTATTGATATAAACATTTATTGGAAGCACGACTCATTTCCTTTGCATATCGTATTGATATAAACATTTATTGGAAGCACGACTCATTTCCTTTGCATACCGTATTGATATAAACATTTATTGGAAGCACGACTCATTCTCTTTGCGTATCGTATTGATATAAACATTTATTGGAAGTCCGACTCATTTCCTTTGTATACCGTATTGATATAAACATTTATTGAAAGCACGACTCATTCCTTTGTATACGTTATTGATATAAACATTTATTGAAAGCGACTCATTCTCTTTGAGTACCGTATTGATATAAACATTTATTGGAAGCACGACTCATTCTCTTTGCGTACCGTATTGATATAAACATTTATTGGAAGCACGACTCATTTCCTTTGCATACCGTATTGATATAAACATTTATTGGAAGCACGACTCATTCTCTTTGCGTACCGTATTGATATAAACATTTATTGGAAGCACGGCTCATTCTCTTTGCATATCGTAATGATATGCGTATTTGCTTATAGTATTTTGCCTATAGTAGCATTTACATTTTGTTTAAATGAGGACAACTGTTTGGAGAGATGTGTCCCATTGTCAGTTCGAATAGTTCAATGTGGTCAAGAATAGACGGTCCGAGTTGACAATGGATACTCTCTTGAAGCGGTCGTCCTCACATAAACAAAAAATAAGTGTTACTATAGGCAAGTGTATTATATGTTACAAAACATTAGGTGTTAAGTTAAAGTGTTAATCTTAATATAAGTTTAAGTGTATAAATCTCCTAAATTCCACATAAACGCTCTCCAATAAATCACTCGCATCCTTCTGTGATATTAACCACTGATCTGGTTTCACGCAAATACAAGTATATTAGGGCATTATAAGTTATAACATATTCTCTTTTACTGTGGAGAACTTTTTAAATTAAGAATCAGCTAAAAAAGGTATTAGATAGATTTTTTCTACTAGGCCTACTATATGATTTCCTCGTTAGACAACTTTTTCCAAGTGTACTATACAACATACATTTTAAACTATTGGAGACAGTGTTGTGCTATCGCATATTAATAACAATTCTAACAAGTAGGCCTAAAATCGGCAAGTCATATTTTCTTTCTATTGAGGTCTTGTCTTGAATTTATTTATAACTCGTTTAGCTATGAACTCAAATACATTAAATTTAATGATTATTGATGATAAAAACTTCATTTTTCTCATTTCCTTCTGCGTAATACGTCACATGTTCTCAGATAATGCTTTACGTCACCTGTCATCAGATAACGTAATCAGTTACCTGTTCTCAGGTAACGTAATACCATATTCCACTAGATTTTAACTAAAGTAGTCTATATTGGAATATTTTAGAATTAAGTTTGTGTTCAACTTAGTATTTGTTGCAAAAAAAGTTGGATGTCAAGCTTTTCGCGTAATTTATATGCATAAATTATGTTTCTCGCGTTTTAATATAAATTATATGCATTGTAGTGTTCAGTAAATAATTTTTCAATTCCTTCCATTAGTCCACATTCTCCTTCAAATTTCCAATCGTTAATAAAATACATTTTACTCATCCACTCAAATTCAAATGCGTTTTTTTTAAACTTGTAGTGGATGACACTTGATGTTAATTCATTTTTTTTTAAAATAATAGTTTATTAATTAAATTTAATAATGAATTAATTTTAGTTTTGTATGGGAGACTTTTCACAAAATGGGCATGGTATGCAATTTAGTTATTTCATCCCTTTTGGCTTAAAATAAGTGATAACATATGATTTCATGAAACAGCTGATTTTATGTTATAGGTTATGTGGTAGAACAGGTGTTTTAACGCATAGATAATGTTACTCTATTTAAATTAATTGTAATTACGTAATAAAAAGTATCTACAATAAAAAATTCTTTGTTTACTTGAGTAGGAATTGAATTTAGAAAATTTGTGTTATTACTTGTTTTTATTAAATTCAAACAAAAATAGTTTCTCTCACATTTTTTAACTTTAAACGTAGGCCTACGCATTTACGTTACACTAGCCTTTACAAACAGTTGCTGGATTAAAAATAGCTTTTCGTTTAAATATTAGTTGTTGCTTTATTTATTTTTCTACCAGCAGTTCCTTTCACGCTTGCTACATTTGAATTTAAAATGTAGGTTGTTCTCTCTACCACAAGTCATTTTATCATTCACACGTCAAAATGATGTCCAATTACCTTTCGTTTATTGTGTGACTTTCCGTCGAATTTCAATGGAACAGGTTCTGCTTGAGGAAACGGCCTAGCCTTGACCTCAATGGAATTGCGTACACAGTGCAAATCGAAATTCATCACTCCAGGTAGCGCAACTGCTGTCTACTCCGTGTTTCATCCACGGCTCATTCAGTATTCAAAACAAGATTTATTATTTAAATACAAACGTTTGTAGTAATTTTAGTGAAATCTTACTCCAAGTAAAGTGATGTTTTCTAAAAGTACAAAAAAAAGGCTGTCAAAGTTTTGTAAGCGTAGTTCGCGCATGCAGGAGAAGTGAGTGGGGAGTATGGCCGGCTGTAGAAGAGATGACTCACGTTAGACGCTTACGTTTGCTAATGAGTGCTTTGGCTCGTTCTACTCCAGCTGACGTAAGGAAGGGATAGTAGCTATTACGGTCAACAATTTTATTATCTGTGGTCGGTGGACATTAGTGAAAAGCCCCCAAGGATACGTCAACCCTTCCACCATGTTGGAGGTAGCTCTTTTAGGAAAAAGAGGCTCCCGTAGGCCTAGACCATATAAACCTACGGTACGGAGAAACCAGAAAATTCACTAAATATATTTTGGTTACAGTATTGGCTATATCGGTTTAATACATTATTTGCAACTCATAATTTTATTTTTAATGGTACGATGTCATCTGCGTTAGACTCTTCACTGTCACTCTCAGATTTTCCATCACTGCTACTGTCACTATCATTTGTAAATATTAGACTTTCTAACTGCATGTCCATAGCTCTGTCTGTCTGGTAATATTCATTTTCTATTTTTAATACATGATCGCAACATTTTTTCCAAAAATCTGTACCCAATTCGCTTAACTTCTGTTCAACCATTGTTTTCACATTACGAATGTCATTCGTAACTTTCTCTATAACAATCTCATTTTTTATTTTCCCCCAAATTAATTCCATGGGATTCAAGTCTGGGTGGTAAGGTGGCAGTCTCAATACTTTATGACCTTCACGTTCCAATAAGCGATCGAAATAATACTCCTCGTGGCGTGACTTGTTCATTTTAACTAACTCATACAGTTCACATTTCAACATTGCTTCAGAACATGGAATGTTTCTTTCTTTTAACCATGTCATCAATATTGACTTTCTGCTGTTTGAATTTGGAGGAACAGCCGCTAATTTATTATTCTTAAGGAGCGTTATCTACCACAAGAATAGATTTTTTTGGGAGATTTCTAATTAGCTGATTTGGTCGATACACTAAACACTCACGCAAACTAAAGCGATAACGGTACTATTTGCTGTATTGTGCCTTCCAGCGAGTCAGCTGTAAAAGCCCCTCCCCTACCGCACTACCCGCACTACTCTTTCTCCCCACCATCGTATCTTTACCAAATCCGTCTCTGCGCATCACGCTAACATAACTTTGACGACCTTGATATCTTTTAAAAGTACTGTGATATGGTCTAAAAGTAACATGATACTTTCTAAAGAAACCTTGATATATTTAAATGTACCTTACTATGTTCTAAATGTATTTTGATACATTCTAAAAGTGATGCGATATGTACTAAAAGTAACATGTAATATATTCTAAGATTACCTTCATAAATTTAAAAAGCGCCCTAATGTGTTCTAAATCTACCTTGATATATTTTTAAAGTACAGTGACGTGTTATAAAAGTAGTGTGATGTGTTTTAAAAGTACATCGGATACCTTTAAAAAGTACTGAAATGCTTTAAAGATGAGGCTCCCAAACCTTTTGGTACCACGTCCCCTCTCCTTGAAATGAAAGCGTCCCACGCCCCTTCCACTTTACACTATTAATAAATTACCATACACTAGTATTTATATATGAAACACACAAACACACACACACACACACACACACACACACACACACATGATATAACATCATGCTCATAATATAGAGAAATTTAGAATGCACCAAGCAACAATAAAATTAAAAAAAAATAATTTTAGGTTTCCTGTACCCTATCTATGTAGTCTGCAAGTAAAAATACCCCTACCATTAAATTTCTGGGGAAGGGGGCAAGCCCCCCTTGGGATTTACTACTCCCATAAACTGTTTCTACCCAAAAAATAAATCCTGAAGCCCCTGATTTATATGTTTTAAACGCCTGTGATGGGTTTTCAAAGTACCTTGATGTTCTAATAGTAGCCTAACTAGATTTGTTCAAGTGGTTCTAAGTGATGTATTTCAAATTCCCTGATTGGTTCTAAAATTACCCATTACCCTGGTAGGTTATAAGTTATATCTCGGAATAGGTTTGAAGCGGATTACGTCATTTTTAAAGTAAACAGGACTGTAGTAGTCAATATATTGGAGAAATCTTTTCTTGAAAATATATTAGAATAAAAATATTGAAAATAACTCCAATACCACTAAAAATAGTCAAAAATAACTGATAATAAAATGTTCTTAGGTAACTTGTATTATCAAACAGCAAACAACAAGTCTCACACATGCAACATTAGTTGCAGTCTCACAGCAATAAACTCACACATGAAATCATCACACTCACCAAACTCATCACATCACAAAACTACTTCACATACCAACACAAATTCTACACACCAAAAAATAATTTTAAAAATATAACCAATTTTATTTCTCTAAATTTATAATATTTTAATTTTTTTTCCCTGGCGAAAAACCAACTGTGGTTATAATTGCCAATCAAAATCTAACACTAAACGCAAAAGCAAAATGTCCATGATAGTAAAACATGAATTGAATTAACTTAAATAAATGAAACATCTACACCACAATTTTTTTTTTTTTTATTTAAAACCTTTTATATACATTTCAATTTCATATTAATCACCCTCAGAAGTAATTTACAGTAAAAATATTTTTATTTTATTGTGTATGAATATTTTTATTGTAAATTACCTCTGAGGAAGATTGCTATGCATATGAAATGTACATAAGGTTTTAAATAAAATAAAAAGCCATTTGTGGTATAGAGGTTTCATTTTTTAAATTAAACATTACGCCACAGATGTTTTATACAGTTATGAACTGAATTAGTCTAACTCGTTGACTTAGCATACAGTTTCATTTAACAGACGAACTATCATCCTCGTCGGGACATCACCCATGGAATTTTAATTTAAAACATGAAATATCTGAGTCGGCGCATACAGTTAACGATTAAACATTCAAATCACATGTTTATGTTTCAAGTATTAAAATTTTCTCTTCAATGATTCAACTAAGTTAACAAATTTCTATTATGTATACATGTTTTAGCTTTTTACTTTATCTATGTTTTCGTTTGATAAGATAATGAGCGAAGTCAAAGACAAAACAGAGTCGTCCATAATGTAAAATGCATAAAGTTCTTTCCTGTGCCGCCTTTTAGTTAGTAACATCCTTCGCGATTCCCTCCGTTTCGGCTGCGAACTTTTAAATAGAACTTAAAACCTGTGTTTACAGCTAAAATTATTAATTTTGGTTATTCTGTTTATTTAAGCAGTAGAATTACTAATAAATGAGAAATCTGTTGTCATCGAGTCAAAGATAATTACAGTATTAGCCTAATGGTAAACAGATGCAATTGTACCATGACTACGAACAGGGTGCTCAAACGTTGCATTGTTAAAATAAATATCTTTGCCTCGATGGCTACAGTTTTCTCATTTACTTAATCACTTGATTATTGTTTTCGATCGATTTCCTGGTCATACTTGAGCAAATTGTAAACTTTGACCTATCACGTAGGACAGTGCATAATGGCAACTTTGACCTAGCGGTGTTATCTTTGATAAACAAAACCTATCCTAACTGGAGGCTTTGTAAATATGTAGTAAAACAGCTTTTTTAAAATTCCCTCTATTAGCTCATTAGTCGAGGATAATTAGTTAAAAGTTACGAATCCGGATGGGAGTAAAGTTATCGAAGTGGGGTTTTTTGCAAAATGTTCGTGGTGTTGTGTAGAAATGTAATTTTCTTGCATTCGGTACAAATGCAATAAATAGGGTTAAGAATGCATATAATGCTTTTTTATATGCATTAAAATTTTTATTTTATTTAAAGTACATAAAAACATTTCTAGGGGTTTATGAGGACGCTGAGAATGAATATCGAGTTTATAAGTCGATACACCATTCGAAAATGCATTTTGAATGCGTTTTATGCATTTTTTTATGCACTTCAAAAATGCATTTTTTATATGCATTTAAAATGTTTTTTATTAAAAGTACATAAAAACTATTTCCAGGGGTTTTTGAGGACGCTGAGAACGTATATCGAGCTTATAAGTCGATACATCATTCGAAAATGCACTTTAAATGCGTTTTATGCATTTTTTATGCACTCCAAAAAAGTTTTTTTTTTCTATTAAAGAAAATAAAATATTATTTTCGGGGGTTTTTAAGAATGTTTAAAATGAATTTGATATTTAAAAGTTGGTATACCAGTTCAGGAAGTAAATGAAACTTTAAGAAATGTGTTTTAATATATTTAAAAAGTCTTTACAATTTTTCCTGAAAGCTTAAAAATGTGCCACAAAAAACGCCATGTTTAAAAATATCTACATTATAAGGTAATATTTTTCCTACAGGGAAATCGTGTAATCATAAATTTTATTTTAACATAGTTAAAGGTTTGTGATTACTTTTCTAATTTTATTTAAGTCAAAATGATTCACATTTCATCGCAAATATTCTTATTACAATTTTAAAAAATTAATATATTTAAAACCAATTTTTTATTCTGACCGATAAAAATGAAATTTATATATCCCAAATTTATATTTTTTTCTTCTACAAAATGAAAAATCTTCACTTTAATTCGAAGCACTTTTCTGTCCCCCCTCCTAAAAAAAACTTTTTTTTTAACATATGTATAGATCTATTATTTATTAATTTTACTTTATAAAACTTTTAAGCTTTTTCTATTTAACTGGGGAGCGCATATAAAAAAAAAATTTAACCCTGTCCCAAGTCTGCCTAAAAGACGCTCTAGTTTGAAATATCAAAATGCAAACAATTTTATAATTTGAGAAACAGATTTTTTTTTTATTTAAATTGTTTTAATTTTAGTAATTTCTTTTTGACTTTTAATAATATTTTTTATACCTGAATCATTTTTTGTGTTTAAAAAATCATTTTTTAATAACTCCATTAAAATATAATGATTTTTTAGGAGGGAAAAATAACTAAATTCGATATTATAATATGAATCATACCATTATGGAATTCTTTTATGTGAATAAACACTTTTCCCGAGATGTACTGTTTTTCGTCGAACTGTCGATATAATGTTACATGGTACAAAAATAGGATCTTGTATTCCCCCCTCATCCCTAATTATAATAATGAAGTTTTTCCTTAAAACTTTATTAAATATAATTTTTGATAATTATAAATGCATTTATATATGGAAAAATTTATTTAAAAAAAAGGCATAAGAAAATTTCATTATAAAAATGTATTAAAAAATATTCGCTGTATGAAAATGGATAAAAAAACATTTTGTGTTTACTCTCGAGAATACGTATTAAAAAAAAATAATAATAATAACTTAGAGACTGGTCTTCCTAAAAACGGTTTAATTTCAAATTGTTCTTTCAATGCATTTAAAAAAAAAAATGTACAAATGTAAATCGTCTATACCGAATAATTTGCCATAATTTATAAGTCAATTAATTATGGGGGGAAGGTATACAATACCCTAAAAATAAATTATATGTGATTTTTTCATTTCATACTTACATTTAAAGTTCACGATGACGTCACAAAAATTATTGACACGCACCTTTCTTGAAACAAACAATTTAATTTTATTTAAAATTAACAAACTGTTATTTTTTTTAAAAATCACTTTAGAATAATGTCTTTCCCACTCAACAACTAACGTTTTAAAAATATCACTCTTAAAAACTATTTTTTTTCACTAAACAATTAACGTTAAAGATTAACGTTTCAAAGTTAAAGCGTAAAAAAGATCACTTTTTTACTCAAAAATTAATATTTTACGTTTTAAAATTAAAGTTTAAAAACATTATTTTTTAAAACAATGTCTTTTTCAACAATTAACGTTAAACGTGTCTATTACAAGAATAACTGAATCCTGTTTTTAATAAAAAATTGATTTCCACACGTGGCCTTCTCTTTTCTTTTTGCGTTCTATTCAAAAAAGTACAATGCACTCAAAAATTTCAACGTGTACATTATAAAAGTATATATATATATATATATATATATATATATATATATATATATATATATATATATATATATATATATATGATGAATTGTTACTATCTGGAGTACATCCGTTCATTCTGCAGTCCATAAATTCGCAGTTCCGACGTTTCGCTAGAATCTCATCCAGCATTGACGAGGTGAATCCAGCAACTCGCTCTTCTACTGTTGCTGGGTTCACCTCGTCAATGCTGGATGAGATTCTAGCGAAACGTCGGAACTGCGAATTTATGGACTGCAGAATGAACGGATGTACTCCAGATAGTAACAATTCATCATATTTTTCCATCCGTGAAGGAATACGTATCAGCATATATATATATATATATATATATATATATATATTTATACTAATGTACAGTGTAACCCAAAATGTTTTGGACCTATACAATGAATACTATGCATAATATATGATTCAGATAAACGTACCACTAAATGTCTTTTGATACGGTATATTACAAAAATACTCCTCTCGATACACATGGTTATTCTAAAAGGATGTCTTGATAGAAATTATTTTTTCTTTAAAAAAAATAAAATATAATTTCCCATCAACGTTTTAAAAACCATGAAATGAAAATTTTTAAAAATTTAATAAAAAGTTAAACAATTTTTTTTTTGGAGTGCATAAAAAATCCATAAAACTCATTTAAAATGCATTTCCGAATGATGTATCGACTTATAAACTCAATATTCGTTCTCAGTGTCCTCTAAAACCCCTAGAAATGTTTTTATGTACTTTAAATAAAATAAAAATTTTAATGCATATAAAAAAAGCATTATATGCATTTTAACCCTTTTTATTGCATTTGTACCGAATGCAAGAAAATTACATTTCTACACAACACCACGAACATTTTGCAAAAAACCCCACTTCGATACCTTTACTCCCATCCGGATTCGTAACTTTTAAAAAAAATTAGCTATTTTTCCTTGACTACACACTCTCCTGATATATATCTTGTACATTCAATCGTTTTAAATGTAATAAATTACTTTTTTATTCATTAAATCAAGTTCAAATACATTTTTTTTAACCTATAGTAGATGACAATTGATGTTAGTTCAGTTTTTTCAATTATTTATCCAATAATTAAACTATAACATTTGTGGAACCAAGCCGGATTCGAACTGAGAATCTTCATGCTAGAAGTCCAGCGCGTCTTGGCACTGCGCCAACTTTCCAATACCTAAAAATATATTTCTCAAAGATGTGTATGAATTTTTCCCCCATCTGGTTGTCGTCGAAACCTCCATTGTACAACCTTAAACTGTTGCCATGGTTACCATAAGATAACACAAATAGTGCTCTAGCGTAACTAAAATAATTGTGTTTGTTAACCTCAGTGGGAATTAACTCGAACAATTTTGTTTTGATATAGCGTGAAGTATTACTGTTTTGCCAAGAAACAGAGTTTATACAATTTTGACACTTTTGGGTTATGTTTAAGTTTTTTTTAGAGTTTATTAAACGATATAAAGAATTTAAAAAAAAAGTTTTTTTCCAACGGTAAGTATTAAAAGTTCACTCAAAATCCCACCACGCACTAGTTTATTAACATAACGTATTAGTTTCGGCAACAATATCGCCTTCATCAGTGATTGGCTACTTCGTCATATATATAGGCTCAGGGGCGTAGCCAGAGGGGGGTACATGCCCCTCCACACCAATTAATTTTAGGAGAAGAATATTACCCTCTAAAACAGCGCTAGGTTTTTAGCGAAATAGCTTCCCTACGACCCACAAATTGTGTAATTTTAAGTGCCAAAATAGTGTAAAATATGATTTCTAGAGATAAAAATGTCAACAATTTCCTCTTCAGGGTTCAACCCCCTATCCTTCCGGGTTGTGCTCCCCCCAAACATCGTCCTGGCTACGCCACTCTATAGGCTATATATTGATGATACGTTTTCTTGTAATATATAATAAAAGAATAAAAAATATATACAAATACAAAGAATTGTTTTAGATTATATATTTTCAAAGTTTTCCGCCAATAAATGAAATAGCATCTTCAGATAAAACAGTGATATATCATGTTTTTCCTGAAGATAGTAATACATTTATTGGCGGAAAACTTTGAAAATATATAAATTAAAACAATTCTTATATTGAAAATAGGCTATTTTTATTCATATATAGTATATGTGTATATTTTTATAAATAATATGTATATATATATATATATATATATATATATATATATATATATATATATATATATATATATATATATATGAAGTTATTATAATTATTACTTGTAAATAATTTTTTCCGCCACTAAGTGCAATAATTTTACATTGTGTGATGAGGCACTTTTCGGTCACTTAAACCATTGTCGAATCACTGCTTAATTTTTCTCTAAATTTCTGGTGTGGATGTTCGGTTCGTGATGTTGGTATTTGTTGACGTCACATACATTTCCTCTTGAGTCGCGTGTATAATGTTTTTGAATAGTACGTCGTCTGCACATGTTGTCTGTAGGTTCATTAAATTGTTGTGTATGTTCTTATAAATGTGGTATTTTTCTAGTGAGTTTAGTTCTATTGGGTTTTTATTTATTTCAAGTGTGGTTAAGTTATTTTTGTAATTTGTTATTTAATGTTTATAACTCATAGAACATAAATTCTATGAGTTCATAGAACATAAATTCTCAGTTTGGTTTGGTGAAATAGAAGTTTAGTTTGGTGATGATTTGGAGGATGTTTATGATTTCGGCAACTTGGGTTTTAGGTATATTGTTCTGTATTAATTGGGTCTCTAGGATGTTGAGCGTTTCGGGTATGGGTATGTTGGTGTACATATTTGTTATGTCGAGTGACAGTAGTGTTGAGTTGTGTGGTATGTTTATGTCTTTTATTTTATTTATGAGATTTATTCTGTTTTTCATGTGTGTTTCTGTGTTTAAATTTATGGATTGTCTGATTATTTTGTCCATGTGTTTTGCTAATTTGTGTGCAGGGGCATTCTGGTAGTTAATGATGGCTCGGTGTCTCTTTCTTTTACCGTCGGAATATATATGTGGCGATTGGGAGTGACCGCGACTGGCGCCGATGGGTTCAACTCAATTCCCGCTAACATCGCTTCTTTTTGGTAGGAAGATAACAAGAACCGATCGTCATAATGACAAGTAATTTTCCCAGTAAGTGAAATAAACTCTGTCCTGTATAAAGATTTAGTGTTCTTTCGTCCCCTGCAAAATAACCTCTAAAAGTAGTGGCCTCCGTTTAATATGTGAGTACCCATTATTCATTTGTTGTGTAAGTGAGGAACACGTCATAAAAAAACCTGTAAATATCCTGTTGGATTTGCGTTAATGGTAATTCTGTGTTTAAAGTCTTCTATTACGTAATCTAGAAAAAAAAACTTAAATGCCACTTTTCTTGTAGGCCTACATTGTTCGTTTCCATCACCAACTTGAGCCTACTTATATCATTACCATAAGCTATATTGTGATGTGCAGGGGCGGCCTTGGGCTCCAGCGTTTTAGTTGGGCAAGATTTCTTTCGGCGCCTCTGTAAGGGAAATAGATTTAACCTTATCCAAAAAGTACATCCAACTGTAAAAGTCATATTCCGCTCACTCCTCGGATTTTTGAAATCGATTTTCGATACACGTTTGTAAGGTGTAACGCAGCTCATGTGGTTGCCATCCCTCGCTCCATGGCAGAAGGCTTTTCGATACACGTTTGTAAGGTGTACCGCAGTTCGTGTGGTTGTCATCCCTCGATCCATGGCAAAAGGCTTTTCGATACACGTTTGTAAGGTGTACCGCAGGTCGTGTAGTTGCCATCCCTCGCTCCATGGCAGAAGGCTTTTCGATACACGTTTGTAAGGTGTACCGCAGTTCGTGTCGTTGCCATCCCTCGCTCCATTGCAGAAGGCTTTTCGATACACGTTTGTAAGGTGTACCGCAGTTCGTGTGGTTGTCATCCCTCGATCCATGGCAAAAGGCTTTTCGATACACGTTTGTAAGGTGTACCGCAGGTCGTGTAGTTGCCATCCCTCGCTCCATGGCAGAAGGCTCTTCGATACACGTTTGTAAGGTGTACCGCAGTTCGTGTGGTTGCCATCCCTCGATCCATGGCAAAAGGCTTTTCGATACACGTTTGTAAGGTGTATCGCAGCTCGTGTGGTTGCCATTCCTCGCTCCATGGCAGAAGGCTTTTCGATACACGTTTGTAAGGCGTACCGCAGCTCGTGTGATTACTATCCCTCGCTACATGGCAGAAAGCTTTTTGATACACGTTTGTAAGGTGTACCGCAGCTCATGTGGTTGCCTTCCCTCGCTCCATTGCAGACGGTTTTTCGATACACGTTTGTAAGGAGTACCGTAGCTCGTGTGGTCGCCATCCTTCACTGCATGGCAGAAGGCTTTTCGATACACGTTTGTAAGGTGTACCGCAGTTCGTGTCGTTGCCATCCCTCGCTCCATTGCAGAAGGCTTTTCGATACACGTTTGTAAGGTGTACCGCAGCTCATGTAGTTGCCATCCCTCGCTCCATGGCAGAATTCTTTTTGATACACGCTTGTAAGGTGTACTGCAGCTCGTGTGGTTGCCATCCTTCGCTCCATGGCAGAAGGCTTTTTGATACACGTTTGTAAGGTGTACCGCAGCTCGTATGTTTGCCATCCACATTCCATGGCAAAAGGCTTTTCGATAACGCTTGTAAGGCGTAGCGCAGCTCATGTGGTTACAATCCCTCGCTCCAAGGCCGAAGGCATTTCGATACACGTTTGTAAGGTGTATCGCAGCTCGTGTGATTGTCATCCCTCGCTTCATGGCAGAAGGCTTTTCGATACACGTTTGTAAGGCGTACTGCAGCTCGTGTGCTTGCTATCCCTTGCTCCATGGCAGACGGCTTTTTGAAACACATTTGTAAGGTGTATCGCAGCTTGTGTGGTTGCCATCATTCGCTCCATGGCAGAAGCCTTTTCGATACACGTTTGTAAGGCGTACCGCAACTCGTGTGGTTGTCATTCCTCGCTACATGGCAGAAGGCTTTTCGAAACAAGGTTGTAAGGCGTACCGCAAGTTCGAGGGATTGCCATCCCTCGCTCCTAGGCAGAAGGCTATTTGATTTACGTTTGTAAGGTGTACCGCAGCTCGTGTGGTTGCCATCCCTCGCTCCATGGCAGAATTCTTTTCGATACACGTTTGTAAGGTGTACCGCAGCTCGTGTGGTTGTCATCCTTCGCTCCATGGCAGAAGGCTTTTTGATTTACGTTTGTAAGGTGTACCGCAGCTCGTGTGGTTGCCATCCCTCGCTCCATGGCAGAATTCTTTTCGATACACGTTTGTAAGGTGTACCGCAGCTCGTGTGGTTGCCATCCCTCGCTCCATGGCAGAATTCTTTTCGATACACGTTTGTAAGGTGTACCGCAGCTCGTGTGGTTGCCATCCCTCGCTCCATGGCAGAATTCTTTTCGATACACGTTTGTAAGGTGTACCGCAGCTCGTGTGGTTGCCATCCCTCGCTCCATGGCAGAAGGCTATTTGATTTACGTTTGTAAGGTGTACCGCAGCTCGTGTGGTTGCCATCCCTCGCTCCATGGCAGAATTCTTTTCGATACACGTTTGTAAGGTGTACCGCAGCTCGTGTGGTTGCCATCCTTCGCTCCATGGCAGAAGGCTTTTTGATACACGTTTGTAAGGTGTACCGCAGCTCGAATGTTTGCCATCCACGTTCCATGGCAAAAGGCTTTTCGATAACGCTTGTAATTCGTTGCGCAGCTCATGTGGTTACCATCCCTCGCTCCATGGCCGAAGGCTTTTCGATACACGTTTGTAAGGTGTATCGCAGCTCGTGTGATTGTCATCCTTCGCTTCATGGCAGAAGGCTTTTCGATACACGTTTGTAAGGCGTAATGCAGCTCGTGTGCTTGCTATCCCTTGCTCCATGGCAGACGGCTTTTTGAAACACATTTGTAAGGTGTATCGCAGCTCGTGTGGTTGCCATCCCTCGTTCCATGTCAGAAGGCTTTTCGATAACGTTTGTAAGGTGTAGTGCAGCTCATGTGGTTGCCATTCCTCGCTCCATGGTCGAAGGCTTTTCGAAACACGTTTGTAAGGTGTATCGCAGTTCATGTGGTTGCCATCCCTCGTTCCATGGCAGAAGGCTTTTCGTTAACGTTTGTAAGGTTTACCGCAGCTCGTGTGGTTGCCATCCCTCGTTCCATGGCAGAAGGCTTATCGATACACGATTGTAAGGCGTACCGCAGCTCGTGTGATTGCCATCCCTCGCTACATCGCAGAAGGCTTTTCGATAACGTTTGTAAGGTGTACATCAGCTCGTGTGGTTGCCATCCCTCGCTCCATGGCCGAAGGCTTTCCGATACACGTTTGTAAGGTGTATCGCAGCTAGTGTGTTTGTCATCACTCGCTTCATGGCAGAAGGCTTTTCGACAACGTTTGTAAGGTTTACCGCAGCTCGTGTGGTTGCCATCCCTCGTTCCATGGCAGAAGGCTTATCGATACACAATTGTTAGGCGTACCGCAGCTCGTGTGATTGCCATCCCTCGCTCCTAGGCAGAAGGCTTTTCGATAAGGTTTGAAAGGTGTAAATCAGCTCGTGTGGTTGCCATCCCTCGCCCCATGGCAGAAGGCTTTTCGATACACGTTTGTAAGGTGTACGGTAACTCGTGTGGTTGCCATCACTCGCTCCATGGCCGAAGGCTTTTCGATACACGTTTGTAAGGTGTACCGGAGCTCGTATAGTTGCCATCCTTCGCTCCATGGCAGAAGGATTTTCGATACACGTTTGTAAGGTGTAACGCAGCTCGTGTGGTTGCCATCCCTAAATCCATTGCAGAAAGCTTTTCGATACACGTTTGTAAGGTGTACCGCAGCTCGTGTGGTTGCCATTCCTCGCTCCATGACAGAAAGCTTTTTGATACACGTTTGTAAGGTGTACCGCAGCTCATGTGGTTGCCTTCCCTCGCTTCCTTGCAGACGGCTTTTCGTTACACGTTTGTAAGGTGTACCGTAGCTCGTGTGGTTGCCATCCTACGCTGCATGGCAGAATTCTTTTTCGATACACGTTTGTAAGATGTACCGCAGCTCGTGTGGTTGCCATCCCTCGTTTCATGTCAGAAGGCTTTTTGATATACGTTTGTAAGGTGTACCGCAGCTCATGTGGTCGCCTTCCCTCGCTCCATTGCAGACGGCTTTTCGAAACAAGGTTGTAAGGCGTACCGCAAGTTCGAAGGATTGCCATCCCTCGCTCCATGGCAGAAGGCTATTTGATACACGTTTGTAAGGTGTACCGCAGCTCGTGTAGTTGCCATCCCTCGTTCCATAGTAGAAGTAATTTCGACAACGTTCATAAGGCGTACCGCCGCTCGTGTGATTGAAATCCCTCGCTCCATGACAGAATTCTTTTCGATACACGTTTGTAAGGTGTACCGCAGCTCGTGTGGTTTCCATCCTTCGCTCCATGGCAGAAGGCTTTTTGATACACGTTTGTAAGGTGTACCGCAGCTCGAATGTTTGCCATCCACGTTCCATGTCAGAAGGCTTTTCGATAACGTTTGTAAGGTGTAGTGCAGCTCATGTGGTTGCCATTCCTCGCTCCATGGTCGAAGGCTTTTCGAAACACGTTTGTAAGGTGTATCGCAGTTCATGTGGTTGCCATCCCTCGTTCCATGGCAGAAGGCTTTTCGTTAACGTTTGTAAGGTTTACCGCAGCTCGTGTAGTTGCCATCCCTCGTTCCATGGCAGAAGGCTTATCGATACACGATTGTAAGGCGTACCGCAGCTCGTGTGATTGCCATCCCTCGCTACATCGCAGAAGGCTTTTCGATAAGGTTTGTAAGGTGTAAATCAGCTCGTGTGGTTGCCATCCCTCGCCCCATGGCAGAAGGCTTTTCGATACACGTTTGTAAGGTGTACCGGAGCTCGTATAGTTGCCATCCTTCGCTCCATGGCAGAAGGATTTTCGATACACGTTTGTAAGGTGTAACGCAGCTCGTGTGGTTGCCATCCCTAAATCCATTGCAGAAAGCTTTTCGATACACGTTTGTAAGGTGTACCGCAGCTCGTGTGGTTGCCATTCCTCGCTCCATGGCAGAAAGCTTTTTGATACACGTTTGTAAGGTGTACCGCAGCTCATGTGGTTGCCTTCCCTCGCTCCCTTGCAGACGGCTTTTCGTTACACGTTTGTAAGGTGTACCGTAGCTCGTGTGGTTGCCATCCTACGCTGCATGGCAGAATTCTTTTTCGATACGCGTTTGTAAGATGTACCGCAGCTCGTGTGGTTGCCATCCCTCGTTTCATGTCAGAAGGCTTTTTGATATACGTTTGTAAGGTGTACCGCAACTCATGTGGTCGCCTTCCCTCGCTCCATTGCAGACAGCTTTTCGATACACGTTTGTAAGGTGTACCGTAGCTTGTGTGGTTGCCATCCTTCACTGCATGGCAGAAGGCTTTTCGATACACGTTTGTAAGGTGTACCGTAGCTCATGTGGTTGCCATCCCTCGCTCCATTGCAGAAGGCTTTTCGATACACGTTTGTAAGGTGTACCGCAGCTTGTGTGGTTGCCATCATTCGCTCCATTGTAGAAGGCTTTTCGATACACGTTTGTAAGGTTTACCGCAGCTCGTGTGATTGCCATCCCTCGCTCCTAGGCAAGAAGGCTTTTCGATAAGGTTTGTAAGGTGTAAATCAGCTCGTGTGGTTGCCATCCCTCGCCCCATGGCAGAAGGCTTTTCGATACACGTTTGTAAGATCTACGGCAATTCGTGTGGTTGCCATCACTCGCTCCATGGCCGAAGGCTTTTTGATACACGTTTGTAAGGTGTACCGGAGCTCGTATAGTTGCCATCCTTCGCTCCATGGCCGAAGGCTTTTCGAAACACGTTTGTAAGGTGTATCGCAGTTCATGTGGTTGCCATCCCTCGTTCCATGGCAGAAGGCTTTTCGTTAACGTTTGTTAGGTTTACCGCAGCTCGTGTGGTTGCCATCCCTCGTTCCATGGCAGATGGCTTATCGATACACGATTGTAAGGCGTACCGCAGCTCGTGTGACTGCCATCCCTCGCTACATCGCAGAAGGCTTTTCGATAACGTTTGTAAGGTGTACATCAGCTCGTGTGGTTGCCATCCCTCACTCCATGGCCGAAGGCTTTCCGATACACGTTTGTAAGGTGTATCGCAGCTAGTGTGTTTGTCATCACTCGCTTCATGGCAGAAGGCTTTTCGACAACGTTTGTAAGGTTTACCGCAGCTCGTGTGGTTGCCATCCCTCGTTCCATGGCAGAAGGCTTATCGATACACAATTGTTAGGCTTACCGCAGCTCGTGTGATTGCCATCCCTCGCTCCTAGGCAGAAGGCTTTTCGATACACGTTTGTAAGGTGCACGGCAACTCGTGTTGTTGCCATCACTCGCTCCATGGCCGAAGGCTTTTCGATACACGTTTGTAAGGTGTACCGGAGCTCGTATAGTTGCCATCCTTCGCTCCATGGCAGAAGGATTTTCGATACACGTTTGTAAGGTGTAACGCAGCTCGTGTGGTTGCCATCCCTAAATCCATTGCAGAAAGCTTTTCGATACACGTTTGTAAGGTGTACCGCAGCTCGTGTGGTTGCCATTCCTCGCTCCATGGCAGAAAGCTTTTTGATACACGTTTGTAAGGTGTACCGCAACTCATGTGGTTGCCTTCCCTCGCTCCCTTGCAGACGGCTTTTCGTTACACGTTTGTAAGGTGTACCGTAGCTCGTGTGGTTGCCATCCTACGCTGCATGGCAGAATTCTTTTTCGATACACGTTTGTAAGATGTACCGCAGCTCGTGTGGTTGCCATCCCTCGTTTCATGTCAGAAGGCTTTTTGATATACGTTTGTAAGGTGTACCGCAGCTCATGTGGTCGCCTTCCCTCGCTCCATTGCAGACGGCTTTTCGATACACGTTTGTAAGGTGTACCGTAGCTCGTGTGGTTGCCATCCTTCACTGCATGGCAGAAGGCTTTTCGATACACGTTTGTAAGGTGTACCGTAGCTCATGTGGTTGCCATCCCTCGTTCCATGGCAGAAGGCTTTTCGATACACGTTTGTAAGGCGTACCGCTGCTCGTGTGATTGCTATCCCTCGCTACATGACAGAAAGCTTTTTGATACACGTTTGTAAGGTGTACCGAAGCTCGTATAGTTGCCATCCTTCGCTCCATGGCAGAAGGATTTTCGATACACGTTTGTAAGGTGTAACGCAGCTCGTGTGGTTGCCATCCCTAAATCCATTGCAGAAAGCTTTTCGATACACGTTTGTAAGGTGTACCGCAGTTCGTGTGGTTGCCATCCCTCGATCCATGGCAAAAGGCTTTTCGATACACGTTTGTAAGGTGTACCGCAGCTCGTGTGGTTGCCATTCCTCGCTCCATGGCAGAAGGCTTTTCGATACACGTTTGTAAGGCGTAATGCAGCTCGTGTGCTTTCTATCCCTTGCTCCATGGCAGACGGCTTTTTGAAACACATTTGTAAGGTGTATCGCAGCTCGTGTGGTTGCCATCCCTCGTTCCATGTCAGAAGGCTTTTCGATAACGTTTGTAAGGTGTAGTGCAGCTCATGTGGTTGCCATTCCTCGCTCCATGGTCGAAGGCTTTTCGAAACACGTTTGTAAGGTGTATCGCAGTTCATGTGGTTGCCATCCCTCGTTCCATGGCAGAAGGCTTTTCGTTAACGTTTGTAAGGTTTACCGCAGCTCGTGTAGTTGCCATCCCTCGTTCCATGGCAGAAGGCTTATCGATACACGATTGTAAGGCGTACCGCAGCTCGTGTGATTGCCATCCCTCGCTACATCGCAGAAGGCTTTTCGATAAGGTTTGTAAGGTGTAAATCAGCTCGTGTGGTTGCCATCCCTCGCCCCATGGCAGAAGGCTTTTCGATACACGTTTGTAAGGTGTACCGGAGCTCGTATAGTTGCCATCCTTCGCTCCATGGCAGAAGGATTTTCGAAACACGTTTGTAAGGTGTAACGCAGCTCGTGTGGTTGCCATCCCTAAATCCATTGCAGAAAGCTTTTCGATACACGTTTGTAAGGTGTACCGCAGCTCGTGTGGTTGCCATTCCTCGCTCCATGGCAGAAAGCTTTTTGATACACGTTTGTAAGGTGTACCGCAGCTCATGTGGTTGCCTTCCCTCGCTCCCTTGCAGACGGCTTTTCGTTACACGTTTGTAAGGTGTACCGTAGCTCGTGTGGTTGCCATCCTACGCTGCATGGCAGAATTCTTTTTCGATACGCGTTTGTAAGATGTACCGCAGCTCGTGTGGTTGCCATCCCTCGTTTCATGTCAGAAGGCTTTTTGATATACGTTTGTAAGGTGTACCGCAACTCATGTGGTCGCCTTCCCTCGCTCCATTGCAGACAGCTTTTCGATACACGTTTGTAAGGTGTACCGTAGCTTGTGTGGTTGCCATCCTTCACTGCATGGCAGAAGGCTTTTCGATACACGTTTGTAAGGTGTACCGTAGCTCATGTGGTTGCCATCCCTCGCTCCATTGCAGAAGGCTTTTCGATACACGTTTGTAAGGTGTACCGCAGCTTGTGTGGTTGCCATCATTCGCTCCATTGTAGAAGGCTTTTCGATACACGTTTGTAAGGTTTACCGCAGCTCGTGTGATTGCCATCCCTCGCTCCTAGGCAAGAAGGCTTTTCGATAAGGTTTGTAAGGTGTAAATCAGCTCGTGTGGTTGCCATCCCTCGCCCCATGGCAGAAGGCTTTTCGATACACGTTTGTAAGATCTACGGCAATTCGTGTGGTTGCCATCACTCGCTCCATGGCCGAAGGCTTTTTGATACACGTTTGTAAGGTGTACCGGAGCTCGTATAGTTGCCATCCTTCGCTCCATGGCCGAAGGCTTTTCGAAACACGTTTGTAAGGTGTATCGCAGTTCATGTGGTTGCCATCCCTCGTTCCATGGCAGAAGGCTTTTCGTTAACGTTTGTTAGGTTTACCGCAGCTCGTGTGGTTGCCATCCCTCGTTCCATGGCAGATGGCTTATCGATACACGATTGTAAGGCGTACCGCAGCTCGTGTGACTGCCATCCCTCGCTACATCGCAGAAGGCTTTTCGATAACGTTTGTAAGGTGTACATCAGCTCGTGTGGTTGCCATCCCTCACTCCATGGCCGAAGGCTTTCCGATACACGTTTGTAAGGTGTATCGCAGCTAGTGTGTTTGTCATCACTCGCTTCATGGCAGAAGGCTTTTCGACAACGTTTGTAAGGTTTACCGCAGCTCGTGTGGTTGCCATCCCTCGTTCCATGGCAGAAGGCTTATCGATACACAATTGTTAGGCTTACCGCAGCTCGTGTGATTGCCATCCCTCGCTCCTAGGCAGAAGGCTTTTCGATACACGTTTGTAAGGTGCACGGCAACTCGTGTTGTTGCCATCACTCGCTCCATGGCCGAAGGCTTTTCGATACACGTTTGTAAGGTGTACCGGAGCTCGTATAGTTGCCATCCTTCGCTCCATGGCAGAAGGATTTTCGATACACGTTTGTAAGGTGTAACGCAGCTCGTGTGGTTGCCATCCCTAAATCCATTGCAGAAAGCTTTTCGATACACGTTTGTAAGGTGTACCGCAGCTCGTGTGGTTGCCATTCCTCGCTCCATGGCAGAAAGCTTTTTGATACACGTTTGTAAGGTGTACCGCAACTCATGTGGTTGCCTTCCCTCGCTCCCTTGCAGACGGCTTTTCGTTACACGTTTGTAAGGTGTACCGTAGCTCGTGTGGTTGCCATCCTACGCTGCATGGCAGAATTCTTTTTCGATACACGTTTGTAAGATGTACCGCAGCTCGTGTGGTTGCCATCCCTCGTTTCATGTCAGAAGGCTTTTTGATATACGTTTGTAAGGTGTACCGCAGCTCATGTGGTCGCCTTCCCTCGCTCCATTGCAGACGGCTTTTCGATACACGTTTGTAAGGTGTACCGTAGCTCGTGTGGTTGCCATCCTTCACTGCATGGCAGAAGGCTTTTCGATACACGTTTGTAAGGTGTACCGTAGCTCATGTGGTTGCCATCCCTCGTTCCATGGCAGAAGGCTTTTCGATACACGTTTGTAAGGCGTACCGCTGCTCGTGTGATTGCTATCCCTCGCTACATGGCAGAAAGCTTTTTGATACACGTTTGTAAGGTGTACCGAAGCTCGTATAGTTGCCATCCTTCGCTCCATGGCAGAAGGATTTTCGATACACGTTTGTAAGGTGTAACGCAGCTCGTGTGGTTGCCATCCCTAAATCCATTGCAGAAAGCTTTTCGATACACGTTTGTAAGGTGTACCGCAGTTCGTGTGGTTGCCATCCCTCGATCCATGGCAAAAGGCTTTTCGATACACGTTTGTAAGGTGTACCGCAGCTCGTGTGGTTGCCATTCCTCGCTCCATGGCAGAAGGCTTTTCGATTCACGTTTGTAAGGCGTACCGCAGCTCGTGTGATTGCTATCCCTCGCTACATGGCAGAAAGCTTTTTGATACACGTTTGTAAGGTTTACCGTAGCTCGTGTGGTTGCCATCCTTCGCTGCATGGCAGAAGGCGTTTCGATACACGTTTGTAAGGTGTACCGCAGCTCATGTGGTTGCCATCCCTCGCTCCATTGCAGAAGGCTTTTCGATACACGTTTGTAAGGTGTACCGCAGCTTGTGTGGTTGCCATCATTCGCTCCATTGCAGAAAGCTTTTCGATACACGTTTGTAAGGTGTACCGCAGCTCGTGTGGTTGCCATTCCTCGCTCCATGGCAGAAAGCTTTTTGATACACGTTTGTAAGGTGTACCGCAGATCATGTGGTTGCCTTCCCTCGCTCCCTTGCAGACGGCTTTTCGTTACACGTTTGTAAGGTGTAAATCAGCTCGTGTGGTTGCCATCCCTCGCCCCATGGCAGAAGGCTTTTCGATACACGTTTGTAAGGTGTACCGCAGTTCGTGTCGTTGCCATCCCTCGCTCCATTGCAGAAGGCTTTTCGATACACGTTTGTAAGGTGTACCGCAGCTCATGTGGTTGCCATCCCTCGCTCCATTGCAGAAGGCTTTTCGATACTCGTTTGTAAGGTGTACCGCAGCTTGTGTGGTTGCCATCATTCGCTCCATTGCAGAAAGCTTTTCGATACACGTTTGTAAGGTGTACCGCAGCTCGTGTGGTTGCCATTCCTCGCTCCATGGCAGAAAGCTTTTTGATACACGTTTGTAAGGTGTACCGCAGATCATGTGGTTGCCTTCCCTCGCTCCCTTGCAGACGGCTTTTCGTTACACGTTTGTAAGGTGTACCGTAGCTCGTGTAGTTGCCATCCTACGCTGCATGGCAGAATTCTTTTTCGATACACGTTTGTAAGATGTACCGCAGCTCGTGTGGTTGCCATCCCTCGTTTCATGTCAGAAGGCTTTTTGATATACGTTTGTAAGGTGTACCGCAGCTCATGTGGTCGCCTTCCCTCGCTCCATTGCAGACGGCTTTTCGATACACGTTTGTAAGGTGTACCGTAGCTCGTGTGGTTGCCATCCTTCACTGCATGGCAGAAGGCTTTTCGATACACGTTTGTAAGGTGTACCGTAGCTCATGTGGTTGCCATCCCTCGCTCCATTGCAGAAGGCTTTTCGATACACGTTTGTAAGGTGTACCGCAGCTTGTGTGGTTGCCATCATTCGCTCCATGGTAGAAGGCTTTTCGATACACGTTTGTAGGGTTTACCGCAGCTCGTGTGGTTGCCATCCCTCGTTCCATGGCAGAAGGCTTATCGATACACAATTGTAAGGCGTACCGCAGCTCGTGTGATTGCCATCCCTCGCTCCTAGGCAAGAAGGCTTTTCGATAAGGTTTGTAAGGTGTAAATCAGCTCGTGTGGTTGCCATCCCTCGCCCCATGGCAGAAGGCTTTTCGATACACGTTTGTAAGATGTACGGCAACTCGTGTGGTTGCCATCACTCGCTCCATGGCCGAAGTCTTTTCGATACACGTTTGTAAGGTGTACCGGAGCTCGTATAGTTGCCATCCTTCGCTCCATGGCAGAAGGATTTTCGATACACGTTTGTAAGGTGTAACGCAGCTCGTGTGGTTGCCATCCCTAAATCCATTGCAGAAAGCTTTTCGATACACGTTTGTAAAGTGTACCGCAGCTCGTGTGGTTGCCATTCCTGGCTCCATGGCAGAGGGCTTTTCGGTACACGTTTTTAAGGCGTACCGCAGCCCTTGTGATTGCCATTCCTCGCTCCATGGCAGAAAGCTATTTGATACACGTTTGTAAGGTGTACCGCAGCTCATGTGGTTGCCTTCCCTCGCTCCCTTGCAGATGGCTTTTCGTTACACGTTTGTAAGGTGTACCGTAGCTCGTGTGGTTGCCATCCTACGCTGCATGGCAGAATTCTTTTTCGATACACGTTTGTAAGATGTACCGCAGCTCGTGTGGTTGCCATCCCTCGTTTCATGTCAGAAGGCTTTTTGATACACGTTTGTAAGGTGTACCGCAGCTCATGTGGTTGCCTTCCCTCGCTCCCTTGCAGACGGCTTTTCGTTACACGTTTGTAAGGTGTACCGTAGCTCGTGTGGTTGCCATCCTACGCTGCATGGCAGAATTCTTTTTCGTTACACGTTTGTAAGATGTACCGCAGCTCGTGTGGTTGCCATCCCTCGTTTCATGTCAGAAGGCTTTTTGATATACGTTTGTAAGGCGTACCGCAGCTCATGTGGTCGCCTTCCCTCGCTCCATTGCAGACGGCTTTTCGATACACGTTTGTAAGGTGTACCGTAGCTCGTGAGGTTGCCATCCTTCACTGCATGGCAGAAGGCTTTTCGATACACGTTTGTAAGGTGTACCGTAGCTCATGTGGTTGCCATCCCTCGCTCCATTGCAGAAGGCTTTTCGATACACGTTTGTAAGGTGTACCGCAGCTTGTGTGGTTGCCATCATTCGCTCCATGGCAGAAGGCTTTTCGATACACGATTGTAAGGTGTACCGCAGCTCGTGTGGTTGCTATCCCTCGTTCCATGGCAGAAAGCATTTCGATACAGGTTTGTAAAGTGTACCGCAGCTCGTGTGGCTGCCATTCCTCGCTCCATGGCAGAAGGCTTTTCGATACACGATTGTAAGGTGTACCGCAGCTCGTGTGGTTGCCCTCCTTCGATCCATGGCAGAAGGCTTTTCGATACACGTTTGTAAGGTGTCCCGCAGCTTGTGTGGTTGTCATCACTCGCTACATGGCAGAAGGTTTTTCGAAACAAGTTTGTAAGGCGTACCGCAAGTTCGTGGGATTGCCATCCCTCGCTCCATGGCAGAAGGCTATTTGATACACGTTTGTATGGTGTACCGCAGGTCGTGTGGTTGCCATCTCTCGTTCCATGGAAGAAGTAATTTCGATAACGCTTGTAAAATGTAGCGCAGCTATGTGGTTGCCATCCCTCGCTCCATGGCAGAAAGCTTTTCGATACACGTTTGTAAGGTGTTTCGCAGCTCGTGTGGTTGCCATAACTCGCTCCATGACCGAAGGCTTTTCGATACACGTTTGTAAGGGTACCGCAGGTCGTGTGGTTGCCATCCCTCGTTCCATGGAAGAAGTAATTTCGATAACGCTTGTAAGGTGTAGCGCATTTCATGTGGTTGCCATCCCTCGCTCCATGGCAGAAAGCTTTTCGATACACTTTTGTATGGTGTACCGCAGCTCGTGTGGTTGAAATAACTCGCTCCATGGCCGAAGGCTTTTCGATACACGTTTGTAAGGTGTACCGCAGCTCGTATGTTTGCCATCCACGTTCCATGGCAAAAGGCTTTTCGATAACGCTTGTAAGGCGTTGCGCAGCTCATGTGGTTATCATCCCTCGCTCCATGGCAGACGGCTTTTTGAAACACGTTTGTAAGGTGTATCGCAGCTCGTGTGGTTGCCATCCCTCGTTCCATGTCAGAAGGCTTTTCGATAACGTTTGTAAGGTGTAGTGCAGCTCATGTGGTTGCCATTCCTCGCTCCATGGCCGAAGGCTTTTCGAAACACGTTTGTAAGGTGTATCGCAGTTCATGTGGTTGCCATCCCTCGTTCCATGGCAGAAGGCTTTTCGTTAACGTTTGTAAGGTTTACCGCAGCTCGTGTGGTTGCCATCCCAAATTGTTAAATTTGACAAGAAAACCATACTTGTAAACGTTTACAAACAAGCTTCCCCCTCCCCGCAATTTAAAGCATTATTTCTCGCGCCGAAAGATAATGAAATTATTTGTGTGGGTGGTCGATTTGTGTCTGGTTTCAAAATAGTGACAGTCTTGTGTACAGTAGACGCACTACTGTCGACGTAGAAATTATGGCCCCCTGAGTTAGAGCTTTAACTACAAGCGAACCATTCGTGCTCGAATAAAACTATTCACGCCTTTAATTAGCGTGTTTAATTCTGCGTTTTTGTATATAAACAAAAAAATTTTAGCACGATTTTTGTTAAACTTAACTCAAGATATATAAACATATAAAGTTCCACTTTAAGACATATTTGCATTAAAGCCACTGGTTCAATCTTTGTGAATTTTTTATACCATATTATATGGCTCATTAGTATCCTAAATATGGAATTTTAAAGTTTTATCTCATTTATTAGGGCAGTTGCTGTAGATTTAGTGCAGCAATTTTATCTCACGGCTCCTTTGTCCGATCGAACTAGTTTTTAGCTTGTTTTAAGGAATAAAATCTCAACATATTTTTTTGTTATTATGTGTTAATGTATGATTTTAAATTCATTGCGTTATTTATTATTATTTGTTAGAGAGGTAATGTGCGCGGGAGCGTGGAATCGCCTCAGCCGCCCGAGGTGAGATTATAGTACACTCTGGTGCCTACCAGACTCCCAAGGAGAACCGCTCAAATAGACTCTGTTTAAAGTCTAATTTGAACGTAAGAAACATTTCCCATCAGCTTTTTTCATGAAATCTTTGGACCTCCAACGGCAGATTTAAAAGTGTTTTGGGTTTTTTTGTGTTTTTAAAAATATTTTCGATATTTTGCTTATGTACATACATACATACATATATATATATATATATATATATATATATACATATATATAAATAAATAAATAAATAAATATATATATATATATATATATATATATATATATATATAAATATATACACATACAATTCTATTGGTCCTCATAATCAGAAAAGTCAAAGTCATCTTCCACTTCTATGTTATCATCGTCATTTTCTGAATCTGAGTCTTCTAAATTTATGATGATTGGTTCAACAAGCAGAATTTCGTCACAAATACGGTCTTTTCCCCAGTAGTGGTCTTCTACCGTTTTAGCATGTCCAACACATTCCAGCATATCCAACACGGGAAAAGTTTCTTATATTCAAATCTGCCTTTAAACAAAGTCGATTGTAGTGGGCCTCCTTGGGAGCTCACCGGCGGACTGATAGGCACCAAACTATACTATACTTTCATCTCGGGCGGCTGAGGCGATTACATGCCCCAGAGCTTATTACTCCTATATCAAATAAAAATCAATGACGCAATGAATTCAAAACCATACATAAACACATTAAATAAAATTATTATGTTTAAATTTTATTCTTTAAAACAAGCTTAAAATTAGTTTCCATCGGACAAAGAAGCCGTGAGATAAAGTTGCTGTACTAAATCTACAACAGCTTCACTAATAAATGAGATACGATTTTAAAATTCCACTTTTAGGTTACTAATGAGTCATATAAATGAAATTTATAAAAATTTCACAAAGATGGACCAGTGGTTTTATGCAGATATATCTTAAAGTGGAACTTCAGTTCATAAAACTGAGTGGTAAAACCGTACTGTTTCCTTTATATCTTGAGCTATGTTTAACAAAAATCGTGGTAAAAGTATTTTTGTTATGTACAAAAACGTAGAATTATACAGGCTAATTAATGGTGTGAATAGTTTTATTCATGAATCGAACCTCAGGGGTTCATAATTTCTGCGTCGACAGTAGTAGCACATGGTAGTTTGTTCTTGATTTCGTAGGAGTTTATTTTTAAATAAAATGAGGCTTCCAAAACAAAAGCGAGTCGTGGAATCATTTCACCAGTGTGGTATGCCTGCCTGTTATTGCCACATACACAGCGGTCTCAGTACCCCTTGTCACCGGTTCTAAAGTCATCGTTAAAAGTAACTGATCAAAAAACCTGGCGCCGTCACTAAAATCACCGATCCGTTAAAGTCACTGGATCGACCATCTCTAATATAATCACATAGCATAACTCAAAAAAAGGGAAGTAGATGTAAATCAGAAAAAAAACAAATTTAGTTACAATATTTTGTAACAGGTGATGTCTAAGAGTGACAGCAGTAATCTCTAAGAATTCTTAATAAACTCTTGATTACTGCTTGAATAAATAGTCAGATTGTCATAAAATGAACTCTGCAAATATTCTACCTCATCGTAAATGTTGAAAAATTATCGAAAGAACTCTTGAGAATGCCTCTATCTGTCTAAGATCTTAAACACACAGCTCAATCCAAAGTTATTAATAAAAAGTCAAATGTTAAAAAATGAATTTCGGAGCCAGGACAAATGCTGTTGTATTGACTGACAGAAGAGTTCATAATGCCCAAGGAAAATAAACTGAAAAACCGACAAGGGCAGCTCCAGGGGCAATTGATCCACCGAGAATTTGGGTGCTATTTTTTTTAGAAATATATTTGTCATATTCGGAGCACATTTAAATTTATCCAAGTTTACTTATAAAAATTTATTTTCATTTGACTTTTATTTTAAAGCAATGTGAATTATTTTTACATTTATGTAATATAAAGTGTAGAAATCCATCTGATGACATTGATAGTTCCACCCAGCATAAACATTGGCGTGTTACAAGTCGCGCACTAGTTCCGTACCGCCTCGGTCATACTAACAGTCTGTGAATATATTACGACTCCACGTCGTCTTTGTCAGACTGAACCATTGCATGAAACAATGAAATTTAAACAATATTTTGTATTAGGTATAAAATAATAATTTTGTTATCTATGTAAGTTTAGGTAAAATGCATGTTTTGATGGAAAAAATGTCGAATTTCCTGTAATTTTCAAGTAGAAGAATAGCTTTAAATGTCATTTCCAGGTCTTTATTTTTGAAAGTTTTCTGCCCCAAACCACCCCATCTTTTTCTGCCATTGTGCCCCCCCCCCGAAAGTCTATCCTGGAGTTGACCTTGAAAACCCAGGTAAAATATGGCACTTATTTGTGGGGACCATTGTGTTCCAACACACTCCAGTTGTAAAGACGAACAAAATAAAAAATTCAAATGAATATTAAGATTTATTGCCGAAAGATATAAAGAGCACAAAAGCGCACTGCACACTACTATTGAATGCACCTTCGCAAATCACCTCATAGACACTAAACACTCATGCAAAAGTATGGAAAATAAGTATGAAACATCCTCCACACATGCAACAAAGGCCATAAATTAAACACACTATAACAGTATGAAATATATAGACACAGCAACACACATAAAAATGACATCTTAAATGAACAAACACGGCACAGATCACACACACTCTTCGATCATATCACTTTTAACTTTCGAAAAAATGTTACCGAGGAAGCACAACTGCAGCACTCCTAGCGGCAAAAATACGAGGCTGAAGAAGTCGTAAGACGAAAATGTTTCCTCCAAGTGTAAGTTAACAATTTAACAACTTTAGTTAACAAAAAGTCTGGTCGCAAGTAATAGCAAAAGTTTAATAAGTAATTTACAAGCAGCTCGTCATGAACAGCAACAAGATTTCAATATTTGAATATTAAGATTTAAACTCTTGTTAGTAAGTTATAACTGCCATTCTTTGTCAAACGCAGTCAGATTGCGGAAGATTTGTCCGCAAGCACTGTCGTGTAACGTATGTGTCGGAGCTCCTCGTGCATGCTATTTATATGAAAAAAGACTTTTTGGAGTTAAATCATTACTGTTTTTGAATACAAATGGATACAACACCACAATAATAGACAAACTATGGTACAAAATACAAAAAAACACTAAAATTAACACTACAGACAGGGAAAACAAATACATCACATTACCATTCATAAACAAAACAAAAAACAAAATATCCCGCAAATTTCAAAAAATAGAATACAAAATAGTATACAAAACCAATAACAAATTACAATACAAAATACAATACAACACCAACAACAAAGATAAAAAACAAGCACCAGGCGTATACAAACTGAACTGCGACGAATGTAACAAATTCTACATTGGACAAACAGGTCGCAGCTTTAACAAAGAGTCGAAGAACACAAACATAACACCAACTCAACATTTTACAATCACTTAAAAGAAACAGGACACAAATACACAGACATTTATCATAACATAGAAATCCTACACATCAAAAAAAGGACTACATCTCAATACACTAGAACAATATGAAATTTACAGACACACAAAAACACAAAGTACAAACATATTAAACGAACAAACACAATACAAATCACACACACTCTTTGATACTATCGAAAACCTACCTTTGAAACCGCCACCGCTTGACCCGACATCTCCAAGCAGAAGACACTGATAAAGATCGGCACATAGCGATCGAAAACGTTCTGTCTCAGTAAGATTTAACAAATTTACAAAATTTAAAGTTCGGATGGTCATAAACTGTTGTTTAAGTGATTAATTATGGTTTTGTTGTTATTATTATTTTAGTGTTGTATGTTTTTTTAGTATCTAAGTTTTATATTTTACTGTTGGTCGATTTGACGACGAAGACGCGAATGAAATTGAAAATGAAATAAATGAAGACATAATAGTTGAGTCTGAAAATGACGAAAGTGGCCTATTTGTTGAAAATCTATCAATTTTGACGTTGTAAAGAATATTCCGCTAAAAGCCCGGCAGGAAGCGATTACAGTGCAGTTTGACTACGGGAAAAACATTTTATAGTAAAAACCGAAAATGCTGTGGTATACTGAACCAGTAAGGGAATGGAGGACAGCAAGAAGAAACATAATTCTCATGAGAGTGGGTCATGTTCACGCGACACTAGTGACTTTGAAAATGAAAAATTATCAGTTGTTTTTTCAACAAAGATTAAGTTTCTGCTAGTTTTATTTTACTGTAGAACCTACTGAGACATAAAGGCAATATTTTTTCATCCACTAATTTTTAGAGTTATATATTTGAAATAAAACATTCCTTATTGTCCCTAAATATTATAATAAATTTCAAATTTATTTATGTACTATCACGCTTGGATATTTTTATGTTTAGACATTGAATTACTTTATTACAGAAAAATAACCCGCAAACACCTCCCCCATAATGAAAACAATGGTATAATATACATTGCTTACACGTTTTTCAAGATACTTTTAGAAATATGACGTTTAGAAATTAAAAATTGTGCAATAATGATTTCTGGAATTGTTTACAATGTATTTATATAGTATTTAATTATAAAGTCACTCAAATATAAAAACTAAAACCGTTTAAATTTAATCAGTATTTTGTGCGGAGTAAACCTCCGCAAGCGCCCTTACCCGCTTGAAAATCTGTGCACCCCCTCGAAGGTTAAACGAAATCTTACTGAATTAAAAAAAAAATTGAAAGTAAGAACATATTTAAGTAGTAAGCAAGTTAAATACACTGCAAAATATTCCTGTTTGCTTTTACATAAATTTTTTAATGGTTTTAAAATTTGATGAATTTTTGTAGTTTTTGTTTATTTAATTAGAACTTCATGAAAGCAGGTATTTGCTTAAGTTTCTTATAAACTTTGCTAGTAGAGCTGTGAATAAAGTTTTACAAGTGTGTAACATTATAGGGCTTTTGTAGTACTATAGTGTTGTATGGATCAGTTCTTGTTCCAAATGACTCAAGCAAAGTGGTACTAGGTTTTACATAGCCTAAAACTAAGCCAGCTGATTGTTGGTAGGTAAATATCACACTCTGTTACAAAATTAATACTAACATAATGTAATGTGTGTATATTATAATTGCCAATTTGCAAACAGTTAAAACTATTAACATGTGTTCCATATGTCTTGTATAAACAATTTAAGGCCTAAGTAATTATAATAAACAATTCCAACATAATCTGAACATTGTATGTGTTAAAATTTTTTAAAAATATTGTAAAAGAAGTTTTAATGAGCTTGACATAATGTTTAACTGTACTGCCCATATGACCTTGAACATCTACAGCAATGTAGGTGATTACAGGGGAGTATTATCAACATTATGTAACGTAATCACACATTACATAACCACTTCCTTCTTTCCTCATAATGGTTTGATTTTAATTTCAAAATGTCAAAACTGTATCAACAAAATGTTTTATAAACACATAGAAAGGTCTGTGTATTGCGGTGAGTACTAAAATAGATAACTGGAAAATAAAACATAATAATGGAAAATTTTTTTTTAGTTACAATTTAAAAATTTACAACCTCAAATGTTCACAACAAATATTCAAATCAAGTTGAAATAACTGTTTTAATAAAAACACAATTGTATTTCGGGCATAAAAAGAATTCAGTACGTATTTTTAATTTATGAAATCTATTATTTATTTTCCCGCAAGATGAACAGTATTATGAAAGTTGAAAAAATATATAAAACATAGATGTAAGTTTTTGAAAAACTTACCAAGACCAAACATTTTGATAGTACCAGTCAACTAAAGTTGTACCAAAGTTTGTAGGAAATTTACCTAAATTATAAGTTCGGCAAGTCATTAATTACTTTGATAATATTGTTAAAATATTTTAGTTGTCACTTCAAACAATGTTTTTATATAAAGACATATTTTAAAAAAATATAATTTTATTTAACAAGAAGCTTAAAAAAGTTAATGAATGAGTTATTATTGTAGGTACCCTAATTCAAATCTTCATATTTACAAATATTTCGTTTTAAATTAAAATTTTATTTCAAAAAAATATAATAAAATGTTTAAAAATTAGGGTTATCTTCTCTTTATTGTGAATATACTATAGAAGTATAAACAACTTAAATATTTAGATAACAAATTATTTTTATCTAAAAACATAGTATTATAAAAGCATTAAATGCATTATTTTTTTAAATAAGTTTTAAAGACAAGTTTTAGAAGTAAATACATTTTGTGATGAAAACACTTAAAGTTGCTTGTAATCATCTTGAATTCACTGATTAAACTATAATTAAATGATATTTGACTAAATGAATACGTAAGGATTCAAGTAAAAGAAAATATCGTTCGTTTTTCGAAATGTGTCAGCAAGTAAGCCCTTAACTATTCACTTGACGTTAAGTATCATTTAATTATAGTGAAACCACTTAATAACTTTATATTAAGTTTCACGAAACGTAATGGATTACAAAATCCAAGAATGAAAACACTTTTATTTTGAAAACTTATTATATTTATTAATTATCTTGTGTTTTTTATTCATCTAGAAACTTATTTAAATTTTTTCACAGAAGTATTTCACAATATTTCAGTACATTGTTCAATGCTGTAAGACATAAGTTGGACACTGTAAGTGATAAGTAAATACAAGAAAACAGTATTGCTATAGTATACTGCTATAATATATATATATTACTAAAACACTTGAAGATATATTGTTATGTTACATTTTTCTATAGTAACACTTACTATTTTGATTATTGAGGACAGCTGTTTTGGGACATGTGTTCCTTTGTCAACTCATGAGCTATGGTCTGAGTTCAAAATGGGACACATCTTCCAACTTGGTTGTCCTCAATAATCAAAAAAGTAAGGGTTACTGTAGGAAAGTGCAACATAACATATGTTCAAGTGAAAAAGTAGTAGCTCAAGCAAAGATGGAATCAAATAATACACACACACTTATGTATATATATTTATAAACTTTGCAAAACTGTTTTCTTGTATTTTGAAGTGATACTATCCAAGTGATACTTATCACTTTCACTATATGTACTTAAACAAGAATCTTACTTGGTATTTATGCGAGTTTACTTTCAAAGATTGATAGTATCTCTGACCAGTCTACTACAACCCCTCCCCCCTCTCGGTCAGTGATGCTGGATAATGGAGATACTATCAATCTTCGAAAGTTAACTCTCATAAATACCAAATAAGATTCTTGTTTAAGTACATATAGTGAAAGTGATATATATATATATATATATATATATATATATATATATATATATATATATATCCTGATACATATTCCTTCTCAGATGGAAAAATATGGTGAATAGTTATTATTTGGAGTACATCCGTTCATTCCGCAGTGCATAAAATCGCAGTTTAGACGTTTCGCTAGAATCTCATCTAGCATTGACCAGGTAAACCCAACAACAGTTGAAGAGCAAGAACAACAACATATATACATATTCTTATGTATATATATATATATATATATATATATATATATATTCTTGATATTTAATATTATCCTAATAATATTATTATATTAGGAGTGATTCAACAATGGTCAAAGACCGAAAGGTGCCTCATCACTCAAGGTAAAATTATTGCACTTAATGGTGGATAAAATTACTCAAAAATAGTAATATATAACTTCATAAAGTCAGTGCAACGGAAAAACAAGGATAATATTAAATATCAAGAATTTAATACCTACCAAGGTAAACAACGAGTGATTCGACAATGGTCAAAGACCGAAAGATGCCTCATCACTCAAGGTAAAATTATTGCACTTAATGGTGGATAAAATTACTCAAAAATAGTAATATATAACTTCATATATATATATATATATATATATATATATATATATATGAAGTTAATATATTACTATTGTAAGTAATTTTATCCACCATAAGTGCAATGATTTTACCTTGAGTGATGAGGCGCCTTTCGGTTACTTGACCATTGTCGAATCACTCTGTAAGTAATTTTATCCATCATTAAGTGAAATGATTTTACCTTGAGTGATGAGGCGCCTTTCGGTCACTTGACCATTGCCGAATCACTCTAATAGTAATATATTAACTTCATAAAGTCAGTGCAATGGAAAAACAATGGATAACATAATATATATATATATATATATATATATATATATATATATATATATATATATATAAGAATATTTTAAGAAATAATAATAAAAAACCTCTAACCTTAAATTTTTTTATTTATCTTGGTGTATCTAATTAAACATCTGAAGATAGTTACTTGGTAGCAGAAATATATATTAGGTTAAAATAAAATATTTCTAGTTAGGTCTTTTTAGTATTATTTATTATTATTATTTAACCACAGTTTATTTCATTTAAATAGTGAAAAATATTTTACCTAACTTTTTCTACAGTGTGAAGTTTTTTTGCTGATGATAGAATCAGAATTTGTTTAAACTTATGTCATACACTCACACCAACACACACACACACACACACACACACACACACACACACACACACACACACACACACACACACACACACACACACACACACACACACACACACACACACACACACACACACACACACACATATATATATATATATATATATATATATATATATATACACACATGTGTGTTTGTGTGTGTGTGTGTCTTTCTTTTATTTTTATTTGTGTTAATTTTTTATTTAAAAAAATTGGTGAAATAATAATCAATAACCTAACCAAATTTATTATTTATTTACCTAATATAGGTTTTGGTTTCAAAACAAAACCATCCTCAGATATATCCTAGTAGATCTTTTGTGATAAGCCAAGAGTTTGTACTGGGGAACCATTTCTGATAATTATTGCTTAGCATGTGTAATGTAGATTTGATCAATATAAATAATTATGACTACAGTATATGATGGACCTGCTATCATCATATATTCTTTGAAGCATGCTGTTTTTCAATTAAGGATTTAAAAATTGTGTTTGATTGTGTTTATTTTATTATTTTAGATGTGTTATAACTGTTTAATTTCTCTTTATAAAATTCAATTTTTTCATTGTATTACTTTTATTAAACTTTTTCTTTGGTATAACATAAGTGTTTACAAATGTAGATGCTTCAGAAATATTATTGAGCTCAACTTGTAAGCTCATTATAATACTTAAATACTCTTACTATTACTTAATACTTAATGCTATTTATACTTACTTTATATACATTATACTTTTAATATTGACCATCCCACACTTCAGCTGCAGAAAATATAAGCTTTCAAATTATATATCTAGTTAAAAGTGATACCAAATCACAAAAAAGTGTTCCATTATATCTAACTAAATTTTAAATCCAGCTGCCTAAGATCAAGGTTAACAAAACATTAGAGGCAAAGAAGTATTCTATTTCATTTAATGAGCTAATACCAACATTTGTTGATTCCATCTTCGCGTGAGCTACTAGTAATCACTTACACTTTAAAAAAAGTTTTAACTTGCCTATAGTAGCACTTACTTTGCTTGTTGAGGGCGGCCGTTTCGGAAGATGTGTCCCTTTGTCAACTCAGACCGTAAAGATGGACTACCTATGGGCTCCCCCATAGCAAGCATCTTAGCAGAAATATTCATACACCATATCAAACAAAACCACATTTTACACAACAACAAATACTCAGATAACATAATTTACTGGTACAGATACGTCGATGACATCATAACATTATATAAAGGCAACACACGCAGAGCACACGTATTTCTAAAACACCCTAAACTAACATACACCATCGAAACAGAACAACAAAACTCTCTTAACTTCTTAGACTTCACAATTAAACGGACAGACAAACAAACACATAAATTCAACATATACCGAAAACCCACCAGCACCAATACGACCACACACAGTTCCTCAAACCACTTACACCAACACAAACTAGCTGCTTACAATACCATGATATATCGCCTGCTTAAAACACCACTAGACAAAGATGAACACTACCAGGAGTTAAACACCATAAAATATATAGCACAAACAAACGGATACAACCCAACAATGATAGACAAATTATACAACCGCCTAAAAAATAAACATAATAACCCAAATACAAACACACAAGATGACAATCCCATAAAATACTTATCAATACCTTACAGATCATCCAAAACCCACAATCTAACCAACACATTACGAAAATACAACTACAAAATAGCTTACTCCACACACAACACTCTCAACAAACAATTTAAACCCAACAGCAAAATCAACGACATTTACAACACCACTGGAGTTTACAAACTAACTTGCAGTTCATGCCCCAGTTTTTACATAGGCCAGGCAGGGAGGTCATTCTACACATGTTACCAAGAACATATAAAAGCACTAAAAAACAATAACTACCAATCAAACTTCACCGATCATCTCAACTCCACAAAACACGACTACACAGACATAACATCTAACCTACAAATTCTTCATAAACAACACAGAAATAACCAACGCTTCACAACCAAACAATACGAAATATATAGGCACTTCAAACTACACCCTACACATATACTCAATACACAATTACATTACAACTCACACTCACTTTTTGACATCATAACTCCTATTACACACAAAACACACCCACACCACCAAAATATCCCACCCCACCCTAACCTACGTAAACCTTGAGATCAGTTACGGTCTGAGTTGACAAAGGGACACATCTCCCGAAACGGCCGTCCTCAACAAGCAAAGTAAGTGCTACTATAGGCAAGTTAAAACTTTTTTTAAAGTGTAAGGAACTAATACCAATAGGTTTTGACTACCAGAATAGTATCATAAAATTGTTTCAGTTACATTAGGATAGTTAATCTTTTTAAAGTGTAAAAATTAAAGTTAGACTGTTATGAAAAGTAAGTAATTATTTCACACTGTTATTTTACAAAACAATTGTTTATTTTTAGGGAAGCTATTAAAGAAAGATTGAATATCTTTTAAAATGTCAACTGATATATTTACTTATTACACTTTTGCCATTACTTGTGACCAGATTTTTTGTTAACTAAAAGTTGTTAAATTATTAACTTACAATCGGAGCAAACGTTTTTGTCTTACGACTTCTTCAGCCTCCAAACTTTAGCTTCCAAGGCAGGCTGAAGAAGTTGTAAGACGAAAACGTTTTCTCCAAGTGTAAGTTCACTATCTAACAACTTTTAATTAACAAAACATCTGGTCGCAAGTAGTAGCAAAAGTGTAATAAGTAATTGACAACCAGCTCGTCATGAACAGCAACAAGATTTAGATATTTGATATATTTAATTATAAATTGTTATTATTTTTCCAGATATGTTGTCTCCATATACACCATGGTTACCTGGTTGACGACAGTTGTTTACTATGTGATGAGGATTGCCCTTGCTGCTAGTAATGCTGTTGTATTCGTTCCTTTGGGTTTTACAGGTTTTTTTCTCATTAACAGTAATGTGTTTGGAATTGCTCAGTGTGGTTTATTCTTTTCGATGGTATACAGTAGATTTTTAAAAGATATTTTTGTATTAATAATACCGCCAGAGTTTAAACTCATATTTCCTAGTGGACACATGTGTGCATCAGTAATTTTTTATGGGTGGTTACTTTTACATTCAGAAAATGTAACCATATCTATTAGTATAGTGTTACTTTTGGTTGGAATTGGCAACTCTCTAGTTTATTTTAATTATCACAACTGGATCGACATCTTTGGTGGAGTATTATTTGGTGTCCTTATATTAGTATTTTTGATATGTGTTATACAAAAAGTAGAAATGTTTCAAACACATTCATATTTTATTGGACATTTTTTACTCTCAATTGTTATTTTTATGTTAATTGTAAATTATTCTTTTGCAACGATTACAGATTCCCAGTTCCTTGGACTTTATTTACTAATAGGATATCCAATATTTTGGATGTGTTACGATACATTAATAACAATGGTTGTATGTAAAACATTGTCTAAGCTCAATTCTTCTATAGTGTAAAGAAAATATAAAAAATAAAATAAAATACTGTTTTACAAAAAATATAAGAGATTAAAGTTGATTTCACGTTATTAAATACTTTGTTAAAAAAAAATTAAACATGTTCTGTAAAAAAATCATTATTTACAAAAAATAGATGAAAGTTATTTATTTAATGCAATAACTGTGACTTGGAATAATTTACGGTGGTTTAATATTAATAAATAATATACACAACCTTTAGCCACAAATATGTTTGTGGCTAAAGGTTGTGGGTATTATTTATTATTATCTCTTAAAGGTCCCTTTTAGTGATAGAAGACAATATTTGAAAAATTATATTTAAATGGTTATAAACACTATTTTAACCAACCCCATTTATATTTCTATCACCAAGACTGTTTGTTTTTACACTTTTTAAAAAATGTTTTAACTTGCTTATAGTAGCACTTACTTTGCTTGTTGAGGACGGCCGTTTCGGGAGATGTGTCCCTTTGTCAACTCAGACCGTAACGGTCAACTCGAGTTACGGTCTGAGTTGACAAAGGGACACATCTCCCGAAACGGCCGTCCTCAACAAGCAAAGTAAGTGCTACTATAGGCAGGTTAAAACATTTTTTAAAAAGTGTAAGTGATTACTAGTAGCTCACACGAAGATGAAATCAACAAATGTTTATTTTTATAATTTATTTGCTCCCTAGGTATTTACATTGGAGCCTTATATACATATAAAACACTGTTACTGAATCTGTTCTAAGTTGTATTTTCCCCTTCAATTTTAATTGATGATTGTTGTAAAACTATTTTAAAGTTCTTGAATATTTTTCAGTGTTATAAAACATTTATTTATACTTTTAATTATTATTATTATTATTATAGAACACTGTATTAACAACTTCTTTACTGTACACTATGTTTTTGCTATGTTGTTTATATATATTCATATAAGTCCTTCAATGCTCTATTAAATTGTTATTATTTTATTATTTTTTCATTATATAATTGTTATAGAATCATTGGCTATGTTTCAATATAACTTAGTAATCGATTCGATATAATTCAAACTAAAAATTATTTTGAATCATCCAGAATTGAAAATATACTCTATTTTATTGTGAACTTTTAAAAATGATAAACTTTGAATTTGTTGTAAGGTAGAGTCTTAAACAGTGAAAGACTGTCTAACCACATTGGTTTTTCTTGAATTAATTAAATATACAATTTGTAAATGTGAAGTTTTCCTGTTTATTATATTTGGTATTAATAAAAACTGGTGAATGTTAAGAGGTTATTGTACAGTAATATTACAGTTTGTACATTATACAGTAATGTTATCTTCATTGAAAAACAGATTGTATTCTACATAATGTAAAAATTAGAAATGAAACATACAAATTTACAGGACTGAAGTAATTGAAAATTACAGTACAGGAGTTAAATGAAGATTTGTGAAGAATTTAATTATTTTTGTTTATTTCGTTTTAAATTTTGAACAGGAAATAAAGTCTTATACATCTCTCTCCACCTAAAATATTTGTTTGACATGGTGCACTGAACTCCAGACACTTATTTTAAGTCAGCTGTCACAGAAGTTATCTCTAAAGTGATAGAAATTTGTTTTTCTTGTTTAATGTCTTCTCCTTCAATAGAAAATTCTTGCTCATTTTTCATGATATTTTAATAATATCTGGATCTGTAAGAGTCTCTCTCATGCTACCGCCATTATTAATGTTCCCATAAAATTTACAACTGAGCTTTAAGAATTAAAATTTCCCACCTTTCGAAGGTGTAATATTTTCATTAAGGATCACTTATTAAGAAAGGTAGAAATTACTTCTGTAGGAATATTTGACTGTTCTTCAGTTCTGTCCCTCTTGAAACTATGTTATAGTTCTTTGTATAAGTACTTACTTCTTTGTACAGCCGTCCAGCTTCAGGCCTAGCCGATAGTCCTATGCCCATGGTATAGAGAGCACGGTATTATTTATTCTTTAGTATTTCCTGCCAAGGGAATGGTCAGGTTCGCAGAATATACCTTGCAGGAATTGGGTAGTGACAATTTAGTAATATTTGCTCCAAGCTCTCCTCCATGTTGTCGCCACAAAGTTGGCATTGTGGCGAATCCGGAAGTCACAATGTGACCTGTACTTGCTGTAGCTGTGAAAGTATCAATCGTAGGTAGTATATTTCTGTATTTCCTCCTTAGGCTGCTTTGGTTCTATTTGGTACAGGTTACGAACTGTGGTCCCCGACTTCCAAATATCTTTCCAGTTGCCTCTGAAATATCTTCCTTTTTAGCTCTTGCATTGCAGGAGAATCTGTTTCGATGAGATGGAAACATTGGACAGGCCTCCCTGGAAATTTTGTCCATTATTTCATTACCAATTACACAGAGATGTAACGCCACCCACTGCAAGTTTTACTGCCAACGTGGAATATGATTAGTTTTGACTTGATGGCTTTGAAATACTTTTTTTGTAATTGTTAATAGATTCATTAGTCCATGTGGTACGCGTCGAAAGAATGTAAGACTCATTGGCCTATTTTACACTTTATACTGTCAAATTTTATTTAAATAACATACTATTTTAAACTGTATGTCTAGTTTTTCGTTCATAACCCTTCTTTTATTTTCAGTTTTTTCCATTTAAATCCCATGGATCTTGAAATTTTGCCTTAAGTTCCATGAGTGAAATTAAATTCCAATCCCGGATGTTCAAGCTTAAAAGCTTGACATTCTTCATATGCTTTTTTAGCTCGATGAGTCATATGAAAATTAGGAATTATTTTTCGTAGAGCACATTTTTTAAAATCATCAATGTTGACTTTTTTAATGTTTTGTTGACAAATTTTACTGACTCTTGTCAGTAAAATGACGTGTTGTACTGACGGTTTCGTTTTTCCTCTGTCAATAATTTCCATAATCTATAAACTGATATTCTATAAAGGTTTACCACAAAGTCTTGAATTACCGAGCAAGACATGTTGGGATTTCCAGAAGATATGTTTTTAAATACATTCATATTAATGCATTTAGTTTGGCTTCTGAGCGCCACTCTTTTGCCGATCAGACTTGTTGTCTTCAGTTGAGACATATTTAGCATAAAAAAATACTGTTTTGATCAATACACAAACAGCGTTTGTTCGTTATCGGGACAACGGAACTATTTGCTGTGTTTTGCATTCCAGCAAGTCAGCTGTAAAATCCCCCTCCTCTGCCGCACTACCTGCACCACCATTTCTCCCCACCATCGTATCTCTACCAAATCTGTCTTGTGACAGATTTCTATTCTGTCTTTTCTTATTTTTTTCTTTGAACATCCAAACAGAATGTATTTGAATTAGTAAATTTTTTTATACGGGACTGTAGTACAAAGTTCAAAAGGAATAAGGCTTAATTTCTAACAACCAATTTTCAAGTTAACAATCTCCCCCTGTAATTGCCATGTGATCATCTATCAATTTATTTGTTTGAAATCTAAATGAAAAAAAATTCATTCAAAAATGGAATCACAATTCGAGTTATATTTAAATTCCCTCCATTAGCTCACACTCTCCTGATATGTCTTGTACAAATTTTCAATCGTTTTAAATGTAATAAAATAAGTTTTTATTCATCCAATAAATTTCAAATACATTTTTTTAACCTATAGTGGATGACAATTGATGTTAATATAGTTTTTCAAATATTTATTCAAGATTTAAATTAAAAATAAATTCTGAATTATAAATAATTAAGAATAAAAATTCTGGGGGTTTAGATTAGATTCAAACTGAGTATCTTCATGTTCAAAGTCTAACGCGCTTTGGCGCTGCTTAAACTTTTTCATAGCTTGTGATGAAATTCTCAAAGGTGTATATGCATTTTTCTTTACCCCTTCTGGTTGTTGTTGAAACCTCCATTGCACAACCTTAAATTGTAAACATGATTACCACACAATATCATAAATAATGGTTTAGGATTAAAAATAAATGAAAAGAATAAATTAAACAAACAAACTGGATTAACAGTATCAAACTTTGCTTCACAAACAGACAATGCGGAAGGAAACTACAACACAATGCAAGCAGCTAACAAAAATAAAGCGTATAAATCGTAACAAACAAAATATTGTGCAAGGAAATTCCAATGTTTATGTGTGTGTGTATGTGTGTGTTTTAATCTGTTGACTATAAAAACTAGTAAGTACCTGATGATGTTTGCTTTTAATTAGATGGTTATTGTATTTGAGTATAATGGTTATTGTGCATAAATGAAAACTATTATTATGTATTATGGTTTAAATTAAAATTGTTTCTTTCGTAGTTATTAACAAAATACATACTTTGTAAATGTTATATCATATCAATAAATAAAATTTGTTGATATTTATATATACCTAAAAATTCCTTGATAAAAAACATTTGCAAAACCATAGAGATAAAATGAAAAACCGTTACAAAACGTTTACGTATATTTTGTTAATATCTTTGTTGCATGTGTGGTAAGGTGAGTTTGTTCCATACTCATACAACAGTATGGAAAATAACATGAGCATCAATGCAATGCCCCAAATTAGAAATACTTGAACAATATGAAATATACAAACATGGCAACACAAATAAAATGAGAACCTAAATGAACAGACACAACACAGATTACACATACGCTTCGATCACATCACTTCTAACTTTCAAAAATTGGTATAGAAAAGCACAACTGCAGCAATCCTAGGGCAGAAATATGAGGCTAAAGAAGTCGTAAGACGAAAACGTTTCCTCCAAATGTAAGTTAACAATTTAACAACCTATATTAATAGAATGTCTGGTCACAAGTAATTTCAAAGTGTAATAAGTAATTAACAACCAGCTCGTCATGAACAACAACAATATTTCGAAAACATTGTAATATAATTAATGATTAAGAATAAAAGTTGATCTCATGTTAAAGCAAATATTCAATGAAATTTTATACAGAGCACAGTAGCATAATTATGATAAATAAATAACAATAACCCTTGTTACAAATATTTAAACACCCTTGATGTACATTTCGCCAACACAGTTAGCATCATCAGAAGGTGTTGCGTCACCTTCTGATGATGCTAACTGTGTTGGTGAAATGTACATCAAGGGTTTTAAATATTTGTAGCAAGGGTTATTTATTTATCAAATATTCAATGTAAAGAGTTTTTTCTAACTGATACCTTTTTTATAGTTTTACTCATACTTTGATTCAACTTGTTAACACACCCTCCTCTCCTTTGGAATTTTAAATCACATATGTATTTTATTTCAGTTTGTACCTCAAAGAATTGAACTATCTACATGTTTGTCGAGAAGTTTAGCTAGGTCTGTTATTTAAGTCATAGTTTTAGTTACAAAAAAAAGTTAGAAGTAAATTCTTAATAATTCTTATACTTACAGTTTTCGAGTTTTACATCTTGATGTTTATAAATATTTATTTATTGATTACACTTGGTAAGTAAACCATTAATAACTGATGATATTCTTCAACACCACAGATTCACAACATACAATAGAGTAACACACCTGAACAACAGTCTTGTTCATAACTAACAGTATGAACAATGCACTGACCAAGTGCAAAACATGTCTACTCATAGAGATCAGAAAGTAGTGAATTTTTGCCAAGTGTAATCAGCAAGTAAATTGTTATGATACTATAATGCAATTTAAGTAAAAAGAGAATATTAGAAAGTTTAATAAAAATAAGGCAAATCAATAAAAACAAGAAACTAACAAAAAATGGGCTGAAAGATTTCTCTTACACACTGGCATTGCACCTGAAGAAGTTCTATGTGATTAGTACTAATTTTGTTTTATGAATTTAATGGAAATATCCTAAAATAGCTATAACCCTTGTTTAATCCGCAGATCAAAAAGTTAGAAATAAAACTACGAGGTGCGGTAAACCCTATTGTTAACAAGGTTACTCTGGATTGCGTAATTTACGTTAATATTTAACATAGCAAGTTTAAGCACTGTTCTAAGCAAAATAGAGTCATTTAACACTAAAAACGCAACGACACTGAATTTAGTACAAATAAATTATAAATTGTTCATATTCCTTAACTACGCACTTACCATAGGTAAGAAGTGATGCAATGTTGGAATCGAGGTGAAGTCTCCACAGTACTGTGGTGGTCTCAGGCAGCGTAGAATTCTTGAAGGCGATCACGCAACTAAAAAACTCAATTGAAATATGAGTAAACGTAAAAGTTAAGCTTACAAGCACTTAGTTTATTACCGTGAGTACACGCACTAAGATTGCGCAACCGGCGAAATCGGGCGACACTTTTACTAACACGGCGAAAATATACAGTTAAAATGTTCATTAAAATGCTCATTAAAAGTTCATTAGCGCGGTCCGCACTATAAGCACATTAACGAACGAAAGCGGTACTTTAAATTGTCTGAAACAAAGCCATGCGGAAATAGGCTACGAGGTTTAACGTAGAAATGCACTGTTCGAGGGTCGGAACGATTCTACTTTGTCTTGACGCGGAAGAAAGCTTAGAAAATAAGAAGGGAGTGGGGGTGCAGCGTTCATCCAGAGAAAAAATCAATAATTTCGGATATCGATTAGCGGGTCAGAGATCACATGACCAATACGTCACGGCACAGCTGTTAGGTAGGTCAAAGTAACTTGAAACTTCGAGCGCTGACTCGAACATACCGCCCACCAAAACGAATGTTTTTAATCCGCCAGGTGGGTGGGGGGCGAAGAACCATAAAGCACCGGGACCCGAGGGTGCCGAAGAAGAAAGTGGCAGGGAAAACGAAGACAGCCAAAAGAAAAAACAAGGGCGAGAGCGCCGAAGAAAGAAGCTGTAGATAAGCGGTGAAAACTAAGGATGAAGCGGAAAACCGACGAGCTTGTTGACTGGTCGTTTCAGCTGTCCGTGAGTGGTCTGAATGGTGGCTACTCTAGAGACGTGGTCCTTTCCAGGATGCAGACTGATGATCCTTCCCATAGGCCAATGAAGGGGGCTTGAGTGTTCTCCAGTTATGAAGACAAGTTGATTTTCCTGGAGTGGCGTCGAGTCCTTATTCCATTTGTGTCGTTGAATCTGAGTGTGTAGATACTGAGTGGACCAAATTTTCCAAAAGCGGTTGGACATCTGTTGGAGCATAGACCATCGAGATTTAAGCGGAGGCTCAGTATAACATTCTTCGGGAAGTGACAGTAGTGGACGGCCAATCAGAAAGTGTCCCGGAGTGAGAAAGGACGCTCCTTCACTGGGGTCTGGCGAAACCTCGAAAATAGGACGACTGTTCAAAATGGCTTCTATCCGGATGAACAGAGTAGATAGCTCTTCAGCGGTGAGAGTGGTGTTGCCTACAGTGCGTCGCAATAACAACTTAGCGGATTTAACAGCGGCTTCCCAAAGTCCTCCAAAATGAGGGGCAGCCGGAGGGTTGAAATGCCAATTGATGCGTTGGTCAGCTAGTTTGCGTTCAATAAGTGAGCTAGAGCGGTCCAGAAACTTGTAGACATCGTTAAGTCGGTTGGCAGCGCCAGTAAAATTCGTGCCGTTGTCGGAATAAATTTCTGAAGGTAAACCTCGTCTAGCGGTGAAGCGGTGTAATGCGGCGAGGAAGGCATCAGTAGATAAGTCGGTCACCAATTCCAAATGAACTGCTTTAGTAGTCATACATACAAATACGCAGAGGTAAGCTTTCAATAGCTTGGAGGTGCGCAAATGGTTGGCCTTTGTGTCAAAGGGTCCGGCGAAATCTACTCCGACTCTATAGAAAGGTGGAGAGGGCGTAACTCTTGATGAGGGCAAAGGTGCCATCATGGGCTGGCGTGGTTTAGTTTGCATGCGGAAACATCGAATACACGCATGGATGCGTTGGCGAAGTAATGATCGCAGAGCTATGACCCAAAATTCACTGTTGATCAAGGCTTGAGTGGTACGCGGTCCGGCATGCAAGGCCAGCTTGTGATAATGGTCACAAATGAGGTCAACGTAATGATGGCGCTTTGGTAACAGAAGCGGGTGCTTAGAATCGTAACTAAGAGACGAATGATCAAGTCTACCGCCCACCCTGAGCAGACCCTGGGTGTCGATGAATGGTGTTAGGTTGCGTAAATGGTCGCTGACGCGTTTACCAGTTTGAAGCTTTTGCAGAGCTTCACTAAAGGCAGAGGTTTGTACCAGCTTAACGCATACAGCCTTTGCGTTATCCAACTCCTGTACTGACAGCGGTCGTAGCGTAGATTTAACTGAGGCTGCTTTGGCCTTAAAGCGCGTGTTGTGATGATGGACGATCGCTAGGCTCTTGTTGCGACAGCGGTCGATGAAGCGCAATACGTACGCGAAGACATGATGAAGAGTAGTTAAGCTCGAATGCTGTTCAATGATTTCCATAAGACGGTTGGGCTCTTGCACAGCGGCGCAATTAACCTTAGCCTCAACCTTTGTTTCAGTCTGATCCGGGTTAGTGCCTTTAGGCCTAGACAGATTCCAAGTGGTAGAACAATGTAATAACCAAGGAGGTCCATGCCACCAGAGCGGGTGTGTAGCAAGTTGATCAGGCAAATAACCGCGAGACGCGACGTCTGCGGGGTTATCAAGAGTCGAAACATGAAACCAATGATCCATGGAGGTGATTGACACAATCTCAGTGATGCGGTTGGCTACGAAAGTTTTCAAATGATGAGGCGGGGTCTGAACCCAATGAAGTACTATCTCAGAATCAGTAAAGAGGAGAGTGTTAGCGATCGGAATGAAGTCAAGAGCTGGTTGAATTGATTTGTATAACTTAGCCAGCAGTACTGCGCCGCAAAGTTCCAAACGAGGTATGGTAAGTAATTTAACAGGGGCTACCTTACTTTTAGCTTTCAACAGGTTGACGTTGACGGACCCGTTAAGCTCAGATCTCAAATAGATAGAAGCAGCATAGCCTGCTTCGGAACCATCACAAAACCCAACGATGCGATGACTAGCTGATCGCGTGCCTACATGGCGAGGAATTTGAATATCGGACAAACAAGCGAAATGGACAATGAAGCTGTCCCATTGATCGAGTAGAGGGGTTGGCAGAGGCTGGTCCCAGTCCAGTTTCTCCAACCACAAGCGTTTAAGAAAAGCCTTAATCCAAAAGGTAATAGGCGTTAAGAAGCCAAGCGGGTCAAAAGTGCGAGCGACGTAGGATAAGATGGTGCGTTTGGTAGGCACCAGCGTGAAAGTTTGAGTTTGATATGAGAACGAGTCTGACGAGGGGTTCCATTGCAAACCCAATATTTTAATTGCAGCGGATTCGTCCTGAAACAACAGCGGATTTTCCAAGTGAGAGGCAGGTAGCGTTGCGAGTAGCGAGGGTTCATTCGACGACCATTTTCTGAGTTCTAGGCCGGCGCGAGCGAAAATGTCAATAAGTTCTTGTATTAGCGTCTTAGCGGCCTCAGGCGTGTCGGCGCCAGCGACGACGTCATCTACGTAGGTCTGATGAAGGATTGCTGCGGAGGCTGTAGGATAGCGAGTTCCCTCATCCTTTACTAGTTGTTCCAGCGTTCGCAGAGCTAAGTAAGCGGAAGGAGTTAGGCCATAGGTGACCGTAGCCAGCTCATACTCGATTAACGGTGATTGAGGCGAAGACCGATAAAGTATGTGCTGGTATGAACGATCCTCAGGTCGGACCAAAATTTGACGGTACATCATCTTGATGTCGGTGCAAACAGCGTATGTATATAAACGGAAAGAAATGATCAAATTAGCCAAGTCCTTTTGCAGTTTAGGACCGGATAACATTTGCTGATTCAGAGTGTTTGCGTGGCAATCGGGTGACGACGCGTTAAATACCACTCTAAGCTTAGTAGTAGAGCTGGTGGTCTTAAATACGCAATGGTGCGGAATAAGATAGTCAGAAGCCTGGAGGGCAGGGTACATGTGCCCTAGAGCGATATACTCAGCCATAAACTGGTGATATTGTATGGCTACCTCAGGCTGGCGGTTTAAACGCTTTTCTAACGCATGATAACTCGCAAGAACAGTGTTACGGTTAGACTTAAGCGAGACAGCTTCCGGCTTAAATGGAAGTGCTACAATGTATCTTCCCGTTGCGTCACGATCAGTAGTAGTTGCGAACAGTTCTTCACACAGTTGATCTTCAGGGCTGAGGTGATTTGTCGGTGCGACTTCCTCAACTTCCCAAAAGCGTCTAATGTTGTCATCGATTGACTTCAGAGTAGTGATGAATACACGTGGCTGCTGAGGCATGCTATAAGGTATGGGACCCATGATGACCCAACCTAACCTGGTGTTGAGTGCCGAGGGTTGTCCGTGGATGATATTACAAGGTCCGTTCACAAGTATCTGTGTGAAAATGTCAGCACCTAGAATAATGTCAACACCGGAAGGGGTGTCGAATTGAGGGTCAGCCAGCGGTAAGTGCTGATATTGAGCGCGTATGCAAGGCGCCAAAGCGGTAGATGGAAGCGGGTCAGTAATGCGGGGAAGCACAGCGGCTTCTGCTGTCAGCATGACACCTGGGTCATGTCTCGAGAAAATAAGCAAAGTGACGTACTCATGAATGCGGGTTGTCTTGGCTGCGACACCAATCAAAGAAAGATTTGATTTCCGAGCGGGTAAATTCAACAGAGTGCTCGCATGTTTAGTTATGACAGAGATTTGACTGCCTGGATCTATAAGTGCTCTAAATGGAAGCGGTCGGCCAAATTGGTCCTGAATGATGACCTGCGCGGTGCCTAACAGTGCGAGAGAAGTTTCAATATTACAAGAAAGAGCATGCGGTAGCGATTGAGTAACGAGGTCGGGTCTGGCTGTTGAACGAGGGTGTCGCGATGAAACTAGTCATTGTTGTTCAGGAGAGTTGTCGTGTAACAATGTGTGGTGTGACTCTCCACAATGTTTACACTGTTTCATAGATTTACATTTGGACTGAAAGTGTGATCCCAGACAGTTAAAACAACGTCGTAATTTTACAATGGCACTTTTACGTTCGGACACAGTTAATTCCAGAAACGACTGGCAATTAAAAACATTATGGTTTGAGCCGCAATAATAACACATCCCAGTATGAGTGGTTGAGATGTTGGCTTGAGCCAAGTGCAGCGGTGGCAACCGATGTCGGAAAACTGAAAGCCTAGGCGCGTTCATAATTGGTGGCACATTTCCTTGTCTCCCTCCCGCAGACGGCCGTATGGGGCTCTGTATCATAGGTCTGGGCGCATAAGTGCGTGGTAGCATTTGAGGCGTAGCCGTACTAACATAAGACGTCGACGGCTGGACCGTTGGACTATGTTCAGTTTCGAGGTTAGCTTCGACATGGTCAATATTTAAATTAGGGGCACCGCTGTTATTTGAGTCATTCAACGCAGAGACCATCACTCGAGGTTGCTGACCTAATCTTGAGTTAACTGCAGTCGCGGCAGAGGGTTGATTGAGCAACTCCATTGCTCTAGCCTGCTCAGTGACGAAATCATTTAGCAATCTGTACGTGGGCATTTGATTTGTTCCCAATCTGGTTTCAAAGTTAAGTCGAGTCTGTGCATCTAAGTTACCAACAGACATTTGAAAAAGTAAAAAGTCCGCTAAGTCGTCTAACTGGACAGCCTTTAGTGCGCACACAGCATTTGAATGTGCGGTTAAAAAACGATTAAGTTCGCTCTGAGACGCGTTCTTAATAGGCTTAAAGTCTTTAATAATTTGAAAATAATGATCGGCTAAACGACGAGGGTTAGCATAACGATTGCGTAAGGCTTGATAGGCGATATCATAATTATGTTCGGATATTGTGAGTCCCGTAACAATGGCTAAAGCGTCTCCTTTAAGCGCTGATTTTAAGTACTGAAATTTTTGTATGGCATTAATATTGCTATTGCAATGGACCATTGAGTCAAACATTGAAATAAAGTCATTCCATTCGTTACTATTGCCTGAAAAGCTAGGCATTGTAAGGTTAGGTAAGTGAGGCGAATTTGCGCCGGGGTTGACCTGCGAGGTTACCTTCACCTCGGTCTTAATAATGTTCGGGTATTTAGCCAACATTGGCAAATACGTGTCCTGAAATTGTTTTTTAATCTTAAATGCACTTTCAGCAAGTTCGGCAACTTGACTGGCGAACGTTTTCTCTAATATCTCATACGTTTCGATAAAGTTAGATTGAATTCGTCGAATTTCCCGTGCGAGGCCTTCTGGTATTTCTTTATCGTGAAGTACACTTTTCACTTGCTCCAGCTCGCCTACAATATCTCTCAATTTAGACAAATAATACTCCGTATTAATTTCCATTTTAAATAAATTTCAAAACCACAAACAATTGAAATTAAAATTTACTATAAGTTCAAACGCGATAATAAAGTGGACTGTATAAAGTTTGTAAGTTGTAGCAAACATAAACACTTCCTTGTTCGTAATCGTGCAACTATGAGCCACGTGGCTTATTGCGCAATGTGGCATCGGTAATTATCGTTAAAGTTTTCCTGATTGTGACGTCGCGGTAAGCACATGCTTACGTTAGTTACAGCTTTAAAAAATTTTAAAAATTTATAAATTTTTATCGTTGAAATAACTCAACAAATGTTTAATTTGGTTACAAAGGAACCACGTGGTCACTAATACATTATCGCGAAATTGAAAGAAAAACCCTAGGTCACTGAAATAATTCAATAATCCGGTCCGGTGGGGACCAATGTTTAATCCGCAGATCAAAAAGTTAGAAATAAAACTACGAGGTGCGGTAAACCCTATTGTTAACAAGGTTACTCTGGATTGCGTAATTTACGTTAATATTTAACATAGCAAGTTTAAGCACTGTTCTAAGCAAAATAGAGTCATTTAACACTAAAAACGCAACGACACTGAATTTAGTACAAATAAATTATAAATTGTTCATATTCCTTAACTACGCACTTACCATAGGTAAGAAGTGATGCAATGTTGGAATCGAGGTGAAGTCTCCACAGTACTGTGGTGGTCTCAGGCAGCGTAGAATTCTTGAAGGCGATCACGCAACTAAAAAACTCAATTGAAATATGAGTAAACGTAAAAGTTAAGCTTACAAGCACTTAGTTTATTACCGTGAGTACACGCACTAAGATTGCGCAACCGGCGAAATCGGGCGACACTTTTACTAACACGGCGAAAATATACAGTTAAAATGTTCATTAAAATGCTCATTAAAAGTTCATTAGCGCGGTCCGCACTATAAGCACATTAACGAACGAAAGCGGTACTTTAAATTGTCTGAAACAAAGCCATGCGGAAATAGGCTACGAGGTTTAACGTAGAAATGCACTGTTCGAGGGTCGGAACGATTCTACTTTGTCTTGACGCGGAAGAAAGCTTAGAAAATAAGAAGGGAGTGGGGGTGCAGCGTTCATCCAGAGAAAAAATCAATAATTTCGGATATCGATTAGCGGGTCAGAGATCACATGACCAATACGTCACGGCACAGCTGTTAGGTAGGTCAAAGTAACTTGAAACTTCGAGCGCTGACTCGAACAACCCTTTCTTTATCACATGTAACAATATGACAAAAATGTGGTAATGAACAAACAAGGCGCAGATCACATATACTCATTGGTCACCACTTCTAACTTTCAAAAATTGGTATTGAAAAGCACAACTTCAGCAATCCTAGAGCAGTCCTAGCGACAAAAAAGTTTCCTCCAAGTGTAAGTTAACAATTTCATAACTTATATTAACAGAATGTCTGGTGGCAAGTAATTTCAAAGTGTAATAAGCATTTGTGTTTTAACAATTCACATTCAGCTGATTTTCTTTAAAACACTTGTAAATATTTACAAACTTTCCTATAGTAGCACTTACTTATATTTGTTGAAGACAGCCGTTTTGGGAGATGTGTCCCATTGTCAATTCAGACCGTAACTGATCTCTAGGTTTACGTAGGTTATAGTGTTAGGGTGGGGATGGGATATTATGGTGGGGTGGGTGTACTTTGTGAGTATTAGGAGTTATGATGTCAAAAAGTGTGTGTGAGTTACAATGTAATTGTGTGTTGAGTATGTGTGTAGGGTGTAGTTTGAAGTGTCTGTATATTTCGTATTGTTCGGTTGTGTAGCGTTGGTTATTTCTGTGTTGTTTATGAAGAATTTATAGGTTAGATGTTATGTCTATGTAGTCATGTTTTGTGGACTTCAGATAATCTTCGAAGTTTGATTGGTAATTATTGTTTGTTAGTGTATAACTATTGTTTGTAAGACCTCCCTATCTTGCCTATGTAAAAACTGGAGCACGGAAATACAGAAATAAGCTGGATGCAACCTCAGATATTGGACTACACTTGGCTTCTTTAGAGCTGAACTTCAAACAAACTTTACAGCAAAACTTGGACAGGGGTCCACTATTTTGAAAGTAAATAGGCCTAAAGTGTTTCTATTTTTTCCTAAACTTTGCTATATAAATAACAAAACTAATGCGCAAGTTGAATTTTAAAAAGTTTTAGTTTTGAACGTGTTTCCGGTTAAAACTGTAATGCAATGCTAAAATGTAATCACAAAATATGGTACTTATATTAGGGCCTATTTTAATTTGTCTTTATTGTTACACCAAATTTGATTTTTATTATTCTTCTAATATAGAATCTAATCCAGGGGTACATTTTATGATAATAATTTAGTAAGGGGTAAGTAAGAGAAAGAAGGTCAAGAACCTGATTTAAATTGATAAAACAATTTTTTTAAACAAAACAAAAAATAAATTCATTATTATATTATCACTATGTTAATTTGAAAATTGTGATAAATATGGATTCATACTGGAAACAAAATTAATATAAACACTTATCTATTAACTTAACTTGCAAAAACCACAACCTACTGGTATTTTTCAGCAGACGTGATTTGCACTTGGTCAGTGCATTGTTTGATCTTGTGATTTACAAACAGGACTCATAATTGTAATACAGTTAAATTGATAAATAAGTGATTATTGAAAATTCTCAAGAAGTAACACAACAATATCAAGATTTAAAGATTGTAATGGGGTGTACAGTAAATAAAATAATACAAATGTTAAATAATACCTAACTAAATGAATACGTAAGGGTTTACTTGTGGAAGCATTTCAAAACAATTGTTCCTTTTAAAAAGCAAAGTCTCTACTGGTGGCGTCCCCACTAAGTACAACGGTCTGAGATTTATGAGTGTGACAGGGTTGGGTTGTTGTGTGCTATGTAATGGAGCAGGGTGTTGGCTTCAAAATGTGTGGGTTTATTTAATATGTTTTCTTTATCAGTTGCATTCACACTCATAAATCTCACACCTTTGTACCTAGCGGGGATTCCGCCAGTAGAGGCTTGCTTCGTAAAAAGAACGATTGTTTCAAAACATGTTAGCAAGCAAGCCCTTATTTATTCACTTAGTTAAGTACTATTTAATTAAATTCTTTAATTTTGTAGTCCATTACGTTCGGTGAATCTTAATTAATCCCTTTAACAATAGTTTATGGCTATCCATTTAAATTTTGTAAATTTGTTAAAACTTACTGAGACAGAACATTTTTGATCGCTATGTGGCGATCTTCATCAGTGTCTTCCTTATAATTAATTTAATTAAAGTTAATTCAGTGAATTCAAGATGATTACAAGAAGCAAACATAAATGTAGTTTATATTATAAATGCTATTAAAAAACTCATTTACCAGGAAAATGTAAATATTTAGATGATGATGTCAAATGAGATCAGTTAAATCATTTTTAGAAATATTAGAAATATTTTAAGAAATGTGTTGCAATATAAATATCAAGTTCAGTATTTATATCTGAAACATAGAGTGAAACTTTAACAGTTTTAATTCGAAGAACAAATATATTATACAGATATAGTATTTTGAGCATGCAGGGGATTAAGACAAGAAAAAAAAATTTGAAAGTGATGATCAATGTTGCAACTTAACCATGAATTAGTGTGCCAAACATGATTAAAAATTATAAAAAATATCTTCTTCTTCTTCCAATGGCTCTCATTTGGCTTACGCCATTCAAGATCTTGCCTCCCATTACAGTCCAGGTGTCTCTTCGATGTTGTCTTTCCTTATCTAGTCCTGTGCAGACCAGGAGGTGGTCCTTCTCCGTAATAGATGTTTGGCATCCACATATTGTGCACCTGTCTGATTCTAATATTTTCATTCTCACTAGAATCCAACAGGTGCACAATATGTTCATGCCAAACATCCATTATGGACAAGGACCACCTCCTGGTCTGCACAGGACTAGATAAGGAAAGACAACAACGAAGGGACTTATCTATATTGTATTGCAAGGCAAGATCTTGAATGGCGTAAGCCAAAAGAGTAACAAAGTTGATCATACAACTGAAACGTTGGTAAAGTTGCAAAGTTAGTTTTACCCATACTTTAAGCTATACGAGTCACCTGGGTAGTGATAAATGATCAACAACGCTGGTAAAAGCCTCCCAAAATTAGAATTATAAAAAACATACATTCGGGATGAACTACTTTAAAGTTTAGTTTAATATTTGTTGATTCCATCTTAACGTGAGCTACAAGTTTTCATTAAGTCCTTGTAGTATTTATAAACTTGCCTATAGTAGCATTTACTTATATTTGTTGAGGACAGCCGTTTTGGGAGATGTGTCCCATTGTCAAGTCAGACCGTAACTCCAGAGTGGTGTGGGTGTAATACTCACAAAATACACCCACACCACCATAATATCCCACCCCTACCCTAACCTACGTAAACTTTGAGATCAGTTACGGTCTGTGTTGACAATGGGACACATCTCCCGAAACGGCCGTCCTGAACAAATATAAGTAAATGCTACTATAGGCAAGTTTATAAATACTACAAGTGTTTATTTAATTTAAATTAGTATAACTAATTGAATGAATGTTAATTTCAAGTCTTGACTGTGATAAGAAGACGGAACTATATTGGTTTTTGTAGTTGTCGGTATTGAAAGAAGTAGAAATTTCAATCTTGAAAATAGCTCATAATAATAAAACCACAGTTTGATTAAATATGGGCTTGTAGATTAAACCAACAAATAAAAGATAATATTATTAAAGTTTTCATAGAGTTTTAATTTAAAAACGCTTGTAAATGTTTCACAATAGGAACAGCCATCCTCAAAAAATATAAGCAAATACTACTACAAGCAAGTTGTAAAATATTTACAAGTGTTTTAGTGAATGGTAATCTTTTTGTCTTAATCTCTAGGAAAATCTCTTTACAATAAAAAAATTAAGAATTATCAAGAAACAATTGCAAATATTTGTTTTAATCATGGTAATTTCATCAGTTGTAACAGAGATCTTCTTACTATTTTAAGATTTGAAATGACATGGTGACATCGTATATTTCTTGAATTTTTGTAATCCATTACATTCAGTGAAACTTAATGAAACTTACTGAGACAGAACGTTTTCGAATGCTTAGTTATTACAAATTTACAAAATTTAAAGTTTGGATAGTCATAAACTAATGTTGAAGTGATTGATTGTTAATTTGTTTAGAAAAATGTTTACGTAAACTTGAAATAGGTACTCAATTTTTAAAATTTTGTATTATCTGATTCAGAAATAATTGAAGCTATTATGAGTCTTGATGAAAGCGCATCCCAAAGTCTGGATGTACCTTTACTTGGTCAAGGGCTGTACTTACATATTGGCTTCATACCTTAACACATTATTTATTCTTGAATTGTGTAGTCCATTACGCTTGGTGAAACTTAATTACCAACTTCACATTAGTTTACGACTATCCTAACTAAAATTTTTTTAGTAAATTTGTAAAAACTTACAGATTATTTCATTGGTCTATTTTAGTAGGTAAATGGTTTTGCTGCTTGAAAACTCAGTTTTTGTATATCAATTTTACAAACAGTGATACATCAGATGTGAATAATTATAAGCATATTGTGTATTGACAAAATGTCTCCATACATGTTCAAATATTTTTCCTTTAAAAAACAAGTCTATCCTTATAGGTCAATGCAACCAAACCTCTATTCCTATCAATATAAATGTTTGACCAGTGGTTTTAGTTACCACTTGGGGGCCCCCCACAAAAAGAAATGTGGGGTCCCCTTTAATAAAATGTGTATCAAACTGATTTTTAAGATGCAATGCAGAGCTTACAATATTTTCTTTTATTAGGCCTACTACATCTCTATTACAGGACTGAAAAAATATTTCAACGTTAATGCAATGAACAGCATACTAACGTAAATCAGTCATTGATTAAATTGTACGAGAACATTGGGTGGCCGTTCATTATATGGGATTATATATTTTTGCTGTGTGCTGAAGTGGCTGGTACCACACAGGAGCAAATTAGTATTGGTGCTAAATACAATTCAGTTTTACTGCATTCATTCATACTCGAGGCGGATCTTCCGAACGTGGAGTGACTTGTATGGACCGACACGCCGCCGACTGCCTCAGCCCTGTGAAGCGGGTGAAAGTTTGACCAGTAAGGTTATTCAACTCAAATTTCAGTAGTCAGTGATGAGTTGTTGGAATTAAAAAATGAATTAATTTGAATTACAAAGTGGATTGAAACACTAAATGAAACAAAATTACACACTGTTACAATAATGGAAAGAAGTTGAATAGAAAACTAGTAATATTAAAACTTATCAACATCCAAATAATCTGAAGGAATAGGAACTAAGCTGGGATTTCTTAGTAAATGGAAGAAGTAATGTTCCGGTAGCTTCGGTCATTATATTTCACTTTCTACAACCCAACCACAGTTCACACTTTTACTTAATATATACAGCTTATATATTGTGTATAGTTTTCTAGTACTAAAATTGGAATGTTTTTCTTTCAGTGCAGTAGTAGCGTACAGCACTGCCTATTGCAATGTGTTGGTAGCCGATAGGTGCGTACGGTTGGAGGCTACTATGTTGTTTCCATTAAAATTTAGGCTTGAATTTGTTTATATGGATGAATCATTAGGGGTCCTTATCGCCGCCGCTGTGCTTGATTAAATGCAGGACTTGTTGTTGACTCTGTCTTTGGTAGAGCGTTTGATATGGCAAATCGTAGCCTATTGTAAAAAAATGTCTGCTTAAAATTTATTTTATATAGGTCTCTACTTTCACAAATTGAATCATTCCTTACAATAAACCTGAGGAAGTAAAAATGAAAATAAATTTTATTCTAAGACCATTTGTTTGATTGTTCCTCAAGGTAAACTAACACATTGGCCCTTTCTTATTCTTAGTTTTCAATAATGATTTAGTTTATGTAATTGAGCAACCCTAGCGTTCTCTGCTGATGACACAAAACTTTTTAAATTACGTCAAAATGTGTGCAGAAAAGAGTACTTTTACAAGCTGACTTAGATTCACTTAACCACTGGTTTTGTTTGTAATATAGATAGATAAATGTTCTAGTATGTATTACTTATGGTAAAAATCGATTTAATATTTTTGTTTATAAGCCCAAAATCCAGCTACGCAACAAACACACACATGGACATAATACTAATTTAAACATGCTCCATACAATAAAATAAAGTAAAATACTAATAATTTTAGAAAAATACGAGATATACAAACATTATGCAACAGATAAAGAAAACATATTAAATGATTACACACATTTTGAGGCCAACACCCTTATCCATTACATAGGGCACAACCAAAATAACCCCCACAGTCATAAATCCATCACAACCTTTGTATCTAACGCGTATGCCGTCAGTAGAGGCTTTGCTTTGTAAAATAACTATTGTTTCGAAACGCGTCAGCAAATAAGTCCTACTTATTCACTTAGTTAAGTAGTTTTTAATTATAGTTTATTCAGTGAATACAAGATGATTATACCAAGCAACTTCATTAAATTTGAGATTTATTTAATTTGTCTTAAATTGAAATATTAGGAATTGCTTAAAATAATTATATTTTCTTGCCTTTGTGTCTCCAAAATATTCGTCCCTATATAATTAGTAATAATTTTATTATAAATATTGTTGTTATTCTTTTTCAGTATTGTACGTAATCCAGATAGCATAGGCTAAAAAAATTGCTCACGTAAATACGTAGATTTCCCTATTCTTTGGTCTGATCTCTGATTTTGTCTTAAAACGGGGCATTACGGCATTACGGAAATAGTATTTGTTATATGAAATTGTATTTGACATGAAAAAAAAGTTCATGAGTATGTAAGTAATATTTTGTTGTCTCGTTTTATAGAAATATATCTAGTTAATGGGAACTAAAATATTACAGTTAACCAGAAATTCATGTATTCCTCTTTAAGTTCATGAAGAAAATATTTATTTTTTAATGGGTAGTTGTAAATAGGTTTATTTGTAAATACATTTTTGGTTGTAAATAATTTTGATTGCTTTTAATATATCTCCCTTACATTACTATGATATTTAGTTTGAGGATGATGTAAGGTATACTCTTTTAATGTAATGATCTATTATCCCTTTGTTATTTACCAATGCATGAGCTTGGTAGTACATCGTAATATAATTACCACATTGTGCAACGATTTTTTTAAAACAACATATATGGAACAACCAGTGAATAAGGCGATGCATGAAGGTACATGTTTTGATTGCCTTCAAAAGTAAAAACGTAAATACTATAGTTAGTGATTTTACTTTAATAAGTGGGCAGAAGTTTGAGAAGTAGGTATTTGTCTTTCTTGACAAATTGTATAAATTGTAATGTATTTAAATATCACAACTGTATTTATATAGGTTTTATAACAAAATGATATTTAAAAAAATTGATTAGTTGTAATCCAGATATATATTTCAAAAATATTGTATGTTGTAATGTAAAGTCTTAAGGAACACATAATACATAATAATTACTGGGGCTAATGGCCCAGTAATTAAACATTTTTGAGAAAAAGTATTAAGCCACTCTTTCCAATTACACTTTATAAAATTGATTCCTTATGAAATAGAGCTGAAATTCACAGTAGGTGCTGATTTTTGAAAAAAAAAACATTTGAATGGTGGCTCAACACAATTTAAGGTATTTATTTCTCATTTCCATGTAATCGATTTTAATAAACAATGCTATACCAGGCGATGCAGAAAATCATTAGGAGTACGAAAAAAGGTAAGGTAAAAATGCTGAAGCTCGGCGCCATACGATATTTTGGGAAATTGTTTAACACCACCAAATAGGACGATATCCACAAGAATTTTAGTGAATTTAGTAATGCAACACTTCTTTACGCAATGCAGAAGGTAGTGTGCCTCTTTCTAAGGATGTTCCCTGATAGCACCATTGCACAGAACATGAGATTGGGGAAAGATAACATTTCCTATAGTGTTGTAATCGGTTTATCAAATTATATTAGACCTGTTACTGACATCATTAAATTCAAATTCTAACTATGTAATTGGCTTTGATGAAAGTTTAAACAAAATATCACAAAGAGCCCAAATGGATTTGAGTGTTAGGTATTGGGATGCAGAGACGGATGAAGTAAAAGCTCGATATTTTGGTTCTGTGTTCCTTATAGACACAAAAGCAAAAAAGTTACTCAATTCGTTCTTCAAAGTCTGGATTTATCCAAGATCCTTCAGATATCAATGTAAACTGGGCTTTCTATAGACATCTAAAAGAGGAAAAGTCAGGGAAAACTCAGGGAATTTCTTCAAGCTATTTTACTAGACACCCTGGAAAAGTCAGGGAAAACTCAGGGAATTTCTTCAAGCTATTTTACTAGACACCCTGTAAACAATTTCCAATTAAAACCAAATCTAACCTGATTTGACACTTTTTAGGTATATTTTAATATAGGTATACAGTATTGTATAAATTTAAAACCAAATCTATCCTAACTGGAGAAGTTGTTTCTCAAATATCTACACACGTAAGGTTGCGTGACATACTGCGGTCGATGCATACAACTTTATGCGCAGCACTGTGACATAAGTATCACTCCGTGCCTATTCACAACTTCTACATTCGCGCTGAATTTATTACCCTACTTTAAATTGAAAAAAAGTAACTTTCCTACTTCAATAAAAAAAATTCTTTTGGATATCGTCCTATTTGATGGTTTTGAACAATTTCCCAAAATATCGTATGGTGCCGAGCTAATGCACAATAACCAAAGGTAATTGTAAGAATTTGGGAATACCTGAGAATTAAATTGAAAATTTTTCAAAACCAAAAATTATTATAAAATCTTTGGCTCATACTCCAAAAATTAAAAATTAGAAGTGGTTTAAGTTCTATTGTTTTTTGGTGATAGAAATAAAAGGTGTATAAATGTTCAAGGAAATATTTTCTGTTTCAATAGGGGCTGTAAGTGTTTGTCCTTTTGAGTAATTTTGTGACTTATTATCGCCAAAAAATAAGATTTTTTATAATTATAAATGCAAGTCTTATAATTATATACAGTTTTTGTGCCAGGTAAAACGTGGTGCTAATAATGCTTTGTTAAAGTTGATTTCTTTTATTGAAATTTGTAAAATCTGGGAGTTAGCAGCAAATATTATTGTTTTGAGATACCTTGTATGTTATTACGTCAAAAAATAAAGCCAACACGTTGAATTAGTAGCGTTTTACGTGTGCTGTAGAGGGGAAAATTTCTGCTTTCTATAATTTTTAATTTTTGGGGTGTTAACAAAGGTTTTCATAATTTTGTTTGAATTCTTGATTACTTACTACATCGCCTGATATAATTTTTGGTAATTATTAAGATCAGCAACTACTGCTTTGATTGGCAAAAATCTGTTAATCCGGGTCAATTTTACCATACTGTCACATATTATTTTTCGAAGCTTGTTTGCTTCATTGCCAATGATAGGCCAAAAAAAGGAAGTGTGGGTGGAGGGTTTCGGCCAAGGTCGGTGTGGTTTTTAGAGCAAATCCAAGTGAACATAAACCAACTCGTTACAATATCAACTTTCTACCCACCAAAATACCTCAAACGTAAGCCCCTAGGTTAGGTCCAACTACGTTATGTTAAATTATTTTGTTAATATATGTTTGCCGTTAAAAATAGCTTCTGATTCATGTTCAGCTTGGTAAAATCGACCAGGATTAAAAATATTTCGCCGATTAAAGCAGTAGTCGTTGATCATTACCTAATTATTTTTGCTAAAATCGTTTATGTGGGAAAAGAAAATAAATACCTATTTTAAAATTCGTGACTTTAGATCCATGAGTATAATTTTACTACAGGGTGTAATTTACTTTTAGTCCAACACTTTCGATTTTTTGTTTTTTACATATTCTACATGGAAAAAACATTCTACACCAGCGGTTCTCAACCTGGGGGGCGCGCCCCCCTGGGGGGGCGTAGAAGAATTCCAGGGGAGGCGTCAACAAATTTTTAAAAAAATTGAATTTGATGTAGGACACAAACACACAATCATTGAATTTTTTTTATAGCTTAATTGATCTATAAAGCTCTATTTCTTTACTCCTTTTCTTCCTTTCCAAAATCTCCTTGATGATACCCAAAGTCTTCCAAAAGACCTAGTAAATGAAATGAAGGACCTAATATCTGAGCGTTTGTTGTCTCTGAAGAACAAAATCGGAGCCTATTTCCCAGATATAAGCTCGGAAAACTGGGAATTCAAGTTAACAAGTGACCCCTTTCAAATCAACATTGATATACCTCCTGATCACATTCAAGAACAAACAATTAACCTGCAATGTGATTCCAAAGCTAAATTGGATTTCCCAAACATGGATCTCGAAGATTTCTGGCTACTATATCTTCCTGTTTACCCAGAAGCAGCAATGGAAGCAGTCAAGTTGCTTGTACAATTTTCATCAACTTATCTATGCGAGACAGGATTTTCAGCTCTGGCTAATATAAAATCTAAACATCGAACCAGACTAGATGTGGAAAGTGACCTGCGGCGTTCTTTGTCAAAATTCCATCCAAACATACAAAAAATAGTTAACGAGAAACAGTGCCAGACCTCACACTAGTACTACAAAAGTAGCGAACATTTTTTTGGTTATTACTTAAACATATTGTAAGTAAATTTATCATATATAAGTCTAAATTAACTTGAAGGGAGGCGTGACCTCACACCAAAGTGTGAAGGGGGGCTCAGAGCCTAAAAGGTTGAGAACCCCTGTTCTACACAATGAAAAAAGTAGAGACCATAAATAGAAAAAAAAAATGAAATGAAAAAAGTGCTAACTTTAACTCAGAAACACATATAACTGTATGAACAATGTTTCTCTATAAAATAAATTACTATTTTAAACAACATAATAACACTTCAGTTATAATTTATACAACAGTTGAACGAAGTTATTGTAACACTTGATAGTGATTGGCTAAAATGTGAAAATTAGATAACCTAACTTAACAAACTCAATTTCGTATCAATTAAATGTTGAAGAATGTTGATCACATTTTTAGGAATGCATATATATATATATATATATATATATATATATATATATATATATGTATGTATGTATATATAAGTTTTGGCTGATTATCAATGCAGAGCCGAAACTAAAAAGAGCCAAACTAATAGAGCCAAAATTGATTTGAGAGATTGTTTCTCACATGGACATTTTTATGTTGCGTGTTCTAGAGTAAGCTCTTCCAGTAGTTTATTAATTCTTGCTCCATATGGAAGAACCAACATTTGGAGTTAAATATTACCCTATTATAACTTTGTATTTCCATTCCATAAGCATTATCAATTATTAGTTGTTTTAAATTTAATTAATTAACATGTAAAGTGGCAATTCAAAACAAGTGCGGGCAAAGACACGGTAAATAATAGTTTAAAGTATTCAAAGTGATTATTAATCTAATTAAGTAATATTACTCACTAATAACAATTTAGTAATTCAAGGTTAAGTAATAATTCATCATATGGAATCATTATTAGTAATAAAAAAATAATTATATTTAAAATAATTATAAATATATATATATATATAAATGAATAAAGCAATGAAAAATAAAATATTACTTATCACTATTAGTATTACTAATTTTACTCTCATTAGTAGTACGCAATCCAACATGAACAATCTCAAATTAAGCATTGTGACACACAACCGAAACGTATCTTAATTCTAAAAGAATTAAGACTAGTAGACTCAGAGGTTGACTTAAATGTCCAGCCGATAAGTTGGTTGTAAGAAACTGTTGATACTGCAATACAAATCCTACTTTATTTTTCCTGTCATTCAGAGGACAGATATAAATATCTTTAATTATGATGACAGTTTTAAGAAGAAAAAAGCCTCCAACTCGTGAGCCAACTCGAAATGTGATGCGCGAGCTTATCTGAAACATTAAGATGATAACACATATATGATCAATCTACGGTATTTGGTTAGTGACAGATAACTCATGACAGTAATCAACAATGGGTAAGGTAGAGTTTATTAAAAAAAAAAGAAATAATTTTTAGCAACTAAATATAACTTATTAACAAAGAACGTGACAAAAAGTGGATTTTGGTTCAAGCTTTGTTTTTGCATCGCTGTATAGAAAGAACAAGGTGGCAAAGTTCACGCAAGACATGATTGTATGTCATAGACTAGTAGTTATTTTCTTATAAAAACCAAATCTATCCCAACTGAATACTTTATAGCTATATTATAGTGTAGCTATTTTGTAATATGGTAGAAATAAAATTATTGAGATGAAAACAACGGATATGATAATTACATGCAACAACATGCTGTGCAACCTGCATAGCATTTCAATAACTCCACTGCCGTGTAGTTTGATGAGATCTCCAATATCGCCGCTGTGCTGAATTTGTTAAAACAAAACCTAAGATCGCTAAAAAATGCAAAAATCTTAGTACAGGTTAGCATCTAAATTTAACAACAAAGTACTATATAACATACAATTTAAAAATTCCAAAACACATACAATTTCAAGCATCAAATATATAGAAACTAACCTGTATAATCTGTGACAAATTCTTCATTTTTTTGGCAAATAGGTTGTAGCTGTCAACAGAAATTTATAGAACACATATATTCAACTAAATATGAGTCACTCATCCTTCATTAATCACATAGAAACAGGCCAGACTTCCACGAGAAACAATCATAACCTATAAATTCTTCACCTCAACAAAAAAAGTACCAAACCCAACACAATTAAACAATATGAAGTTTACAAATGTGCTAAAACAACAACACAAAAAAGGAATACATACATTATAGAACACATTTCTTTTTTAACCACATCAAAGATATTAAAACCCAATTGTCCCCTAACCAAAGAACAGTACCTAGCAGCTACAAGCAGCCACTTTTAAAGTGACAAAGAGCACATAATTTGATCGAAAATGTATATAGCCTCCTAAAGTTTTGAATAAGTTTATTTAAAATATAATTTCTGTATCAGGGACTACCGCTCCGATCAGCGAAATTTTTTTCCTGATCAATTTGACCTTGCTGAACACGAATCTGAAGTTATTTTTAACGGCAAACACATATTAAGCTAAGAAAACCAGGTCAGGTCAGGTTAGGTGAGGTTATTTTTTTAATGTAAATATGTGTTTGCAGTAAAAAAAACTTCAGATTCGTGTTCAGCAAAGTCAAATTGATCAGGAAAAAACAATTTGCCGATCAGAGCAGTTGTCGCTGATCTTAATAATTACCATTAGTTTAATAATAATACAAAGAAAATGAAGTTTAAATATTAAAACTGTAGAGTAACTTGCACAATTAAGATATGTTATAGTACACTTTAAAATTTTTCATTACAGTTTGTATGATTTCAGATGATAAGGAAGAATTTGATCAAGCATGGGAAAAAAGAAAGGTAGGTTACTACACGGTAGACAAATCTATATCTAAATCGCGAGATTAATATTTTCCAGTATTAAATTCACTTCTTCAATTCAATGAGATATTTCTTTGAAGTCTCATTAAAGTAATTTATATTGTCTGTATCTGCTACCTTGAAAGTGAAAACTAACAATTGTACAAAACGTATAGTTACAGAAACAAGTTATTGTTAGACTTCTTGAAGATGTCTATATTAAATTATTTTAGGATTGCCAATATATTAGGTTTTTGTTTTGATAAGGACCATTACAGTACTGTGAAGGGTTGAAAATTTACAAGAAATTCATTACATTTTAGACAAATATTTCAAATGAAATTAACTGCAGCAAAATTCATCCTCAACTTGTTGATTTTAATAAAAAAACAAGTACAATACAAAAATACTTTTTAAAATCAACTCCTTAAATCAACAATGAAAATTTTTACTTTAGCTTCTTTTTATTTTATAATTACAATTAATATAAATATGTATATACATATGTCAGAATAACAATATAAAGTGACAAAATATTAAGCTAATTTCTATTTTCTTGCAATTCTCCATTTTCCTTTCTATGTATGGTGTTGAAGAATTATTTTTGTTTGTTACAGTAAAACATCGTTTAACCGTCACTCTTTTGACCGCCAGTTTCTGTTCACCCTCATAACACAATAATACTATAATAACATAGTGCTTTAACACTTAAACTGCCATATCGGGCCAATTGACTCAACGCCGACAGGCAGTAGACTGAACCAAATATCTTTAGGCTCGACATTGTTATCTAGTAAAGTTTTATATTTATTAGTTCTATTCAACCGGTGTTGCTAATTTTGGAAAAATTAATACACAGTATTAAACAAGTTTCACACTACTTACAGATATAATTACCATGGTTTTTGTTTGATAGATAAACACCGACAGCATTAAAACATGATGTTATTCTAGAAGCTTTTTGTTGGGTTACGGGCAGACACACTTATTTGTTATCAATTTTAGTGAAGTTGAGTTGATTATTTCAACCAAAAAATTGGTTCATTGAAAGAGGTTTACCTTTATATACTATAATAATAAAATAAATAATTTTTAATGACGTATTATATTAATCTTCACTATACAGTAAAACTTCGAATAACCGTCAGTTTCTGGTAACTTGTCATCCAGTTGACCCGACGGCCAGTACCCTGAACCGAATACTGTCAGGCCACTAGGCTCTACATTGTCTAGTAACGTTTTATATTTATTCGTACTACTCAACCAGTGTTGCTACTTTTTTAAAAATGAATGCACAGTATTAAACAACAAGCTTCACACTACTTACAGATTTAATTACGATGGTTTTTGTAAGATAGATAAATGCTGACAGCATTATAAACCTGATGTTATTGTAGGAGCTTCTTATCAGGAGTTACGGGCCGAAACTCTTATTTGTTATGACATATTATATTGATTTTCACTACTGTTTTCAAAATTTCACAAAATCTAAAAATTAAGTCGAAATAATTGACTAAATATTTAGCTGTAAAATAATCCTTAAAAACGGACTTGGTTAAAGTTCAGTACAAACATTGATACACTTAGATAAACTCATCCTTACTAGGAAGTAAATTATAACATAAATTCCTTAAAAAGTAAATTATTTGGTTTTAAAACTTTTACTTGATATGAATCTTGGATAGTATTTATTGGACCTGAAGCATTACTTATCAGATAGAGAATATATTACACTTGAGCTATATACAAAATATTTATAGACTAATCAATCACATGTGACACGTTTACATGTCTTAGTGATAGGTGCCAAAACACTTTTATCATCAGTCAGCTTATTATGTGGGTAACCTGAACATGAAATTGTGGTTTTGTTGTTTATTGTTTACACAAAACCCAAAAAAATATTAAAACATTGTTGCACAGATAAGAAAATATAATTAAATAAAAAACAATGTCAGGTTGGCCCTGACATATTTTTATAAATATTATGATAAGAAAGGTATATTCCTACTTATATATGATAGGGGAACAAAGAATAAGTAAACATTATTTAAAAATAAGCTTAACATATTTTGACAATTCTCTATGAAAACGCAGATAATGTAGCCGACAGCTAAAGTATTAAGGTCCAGTGATGCTTGCTTTGTTTGTTAAACTACATGAGTTATTTCACCTGTAAGTTTATATTACTGTACATTATTTTTCTATATTTGTAGCTACTGGGCGGATCTTTTTATCATGTAATAAATAGTTTCATTTGCTATTACAATCGTGTTTATGTTCTTTTCGCTCCGAAATATATTACATTGCTGTGAGAATGATATCTATCTATAATAAAATTGTTTGAGGTTAGGTTTTGGAGGTATAATGCAGTGTTTCTGTTATCTGTCTATTCTCTCAACCGTCATGGCCACAGTCCCGGCGATGACGGTTAATCGAGTTTTTATTGTAGTTTTAAAAATTTAAGAAAATCTAAAAATCAAGTCAGAAATATTGCCTAAATATTTAGTTGTAAAATAATTCTTAAAAAAAAAAACGGACCTGGTTTAAGTTAGGTACAAACTTTGATATGCTTAGATAAACTCATCCTTACTAGGAAGTAAATTATAATGTAAATTCCTTAAGAAGTAAATTATTTGGTTTTAAAACTTGTTATGAATCTTGAATAGTATTTATTGTATTCTGAAGCATTACTTACCAGAGAGAGCATATGATTACACTTCCCTTCTATATACAAAATATTTATAAACTCACAAATCAATAACATGTGACACATTTACTTGTCTTTGTGATAAGAGCCAAAACAATTATTGCCAGTCAGATTATTATGTGGGTAACTGGAACATGAAGTTGTGGTTTTTGTTTTTTATTGTTTACACGAAATACAAAAAGTATTACATATAAGAAAATATAATTAAATAAAAAACATTGTCATGCAAGTTAATCTGATGGAGTTTATTTACGTTTCATTAATGCTATATTCGCCAGACATGTGTTTTTATAAATATTATGATAAAATGTATTTTCGTACTTAGATATGATAAGAGAAACAAAAAATTAGTAGATAAAAAACTGTTCTACAATCTGTGTCACCATTTCTACTAGGAACCTAGCCATTTTGATTTGTTTGAATTTTACTAAACGTTACTAATTTGAAATTGAATTGAATTGAATTATACATAATTAAATGATGCATCTTTCATGGTTTCTAAAAAAAGTATATGTTAAACAAAGTGTTGAGTAGTTTAGCGTTTTCTGCTACTTTCATAGACTTGATATATATTTATATAGCTTCCTTCAGCTTAATACACATTATACGGCGTACACTCAAAGATAAAGTTTTTTAATTTTGAATTCAATTAATCACTGTTGACTTGAATGTGTTGTATTAAATCTCTCTCTATTTTTTAAACTGAAGATTAACTCTTTGATTAGCATTCATGTACCAGTATGTGCGCTACAGCCAGCGGGAGCATTCCAGTATATGTACGTTCTACCATTTCTCTCAGATTAGCATTGCTGTATGTTTATGATTTGTTTACTTGTGTATTGTGCTGTATTCTAGATTAAGTATTTGCAACTATCTGGACAATAAATGCCATACAGAGTACTTAGTCAGCATTCTTTTGTGTCCAAAGTCTATGGGTTTTCCGATGTATTTATAGTTCATTTTGAAGTTTGTGCGGTGTTTTACAATGAATAGGAGATAGAATAGTGAAGAAGTTCTTTTGTGTTCAAAGTTTATGGTTTTTCCCATGTGTTTACAGATCTTTTTGAAGTTTGTGCGGTATTTTACAGTGAATAGGTATTTTACAAAAAGAAAGATGAACAGATAAGTTTTAGCAAAGTAATTGTCGATAAACGTAAGTTAAAGTTTGGCTAACATGAGAAAATAAGTAGATAACACAAAATATTAACGAATATTACTTTTTTTAAAAAGAATTAGTAAAATAGATTAGAAAAAAGAAAAAGTGTAAAATTCTTTAAAAAATATGTAGCTCTAAGAGACCATATCAGGGCAGGCAGATATTGCTAATCAAAGGGTTATTTTATATTATATATCATAAATAAATAAAAATATCATTTTTTTGCAACATTGCTATTATGAAATGGTTGTTATAATTTTTCATTAAAGAACAAATAATTGATTTGTCAGGTTTTCATGGGGAAAAAATTAACTTGATCAGTAAGAAATAAAATCACTAATTTTATTTGTTTCAGCGGTTTTTTTAAAATGAATGTTCTAAAAATATATTGTTATAGGTAAAAAATCAGATAAATCATGTGTCGATAAAGAGAGTCTCCCACCGGCTCCTGATAAAAAAGCAGAAACTCCGGATGAAAGACCAACTCCAGGTGCAACTGAAGGTGCTAGCGCTGGAGCAGCCGAAGTTAGAGCATGGGGGCCAGGAAGAGGTAAACCAATACAGCCTCCATCCCTTTCTGGAGATGATGGTGTAGCACAGTCTCAGATCCATTCAAGTGGGAGGGGTCTTGGAGTTGGTGCTCAAGGTGATTTTGAAAATTTACCACCTAAAGGGCGTGGTGGTGGTCGTAAAGGGAGAAAAGGTAATGTAAAACCAGGAGGAGGAGGAGGAGGAGGAGGAGATACAACTTCCACAGAAGGGTTACCTCCTGGACCAGAAGGGCCACCAGGGTACCCAGGGTTACCATCCTCATCAGCAGGATATCCAGGATTACCACAATCAACACAAGAATATCCAGGGCTACAACCACAAGGTCCACAATTACAAACACAGAGTTTTCCAGGTCCAGGTGGTTCACAAAGAGCATGGCAAACCCAACAATTGCCAACTGGACCTCAAGATCCTAGACCTCAGAAATTACCTTCTGTACAACAACCACAGCTGCAACCACAACAACCTTTACAGCCAGAACGGCAACCTCGACCACAGTTACAACCTCCAAGGCAACTACAACAACCACAACCACAAAAAAAACCACAACCACACCAGCAACAACAACCACAGCAGCAACCACAACCACAGCAACAACCACAAAAGAAATCACAACAGCAACCACAACCACAGCAGCAACAACAACCACAGCAACAACAACAACCGCAACTGCAACTACAAACTAAACCAAGAGGGCCTTTAACCATAGAAGGTAGAGCACCACCAATCAAGACTACACAACCTGGTAAGATAACACATCTTTTTTAATATAACCATATTTCAGTTGTATATAAAATTGTTGTTTTTATTATACACATAAACAAAAAACATATAGCTAGCTGTAGTGAATTTAGTATAATCAGTAATTAAGGTATGATTGATTACCGATGAAGAACATAATTTCTCCTGGAACAGGATATTTACATAGTGTGAAATACTTATTGAACAAATATAATCAATAACATTTTAGAATAATAGAGCTAATTTCAATAGTTAATTTAGTGGCGGTGCTCTCTACATTAATACTTGAATTTTATAGTCCATTACGTTAGGTTGAATCTTATTATCAATTATTAATAGTGAATGAGAAGATTTCAACAGCTACAAATACAAGTTTAAATATACATAATATTTATTATTGACTAATCTGTTGAGTAATAAAAAATTAAGAGTGTGATTCTGGAACCACTATTGACAACGTGCAACAGATAGACCACATAAACGCACATGCAATATAGTTTACTCATCCTAACAGGCAGCATAACACAGAGGCAAAAAAAAACATCTTAGTTTCTTTTTTTGTTCATTTTTGAATGCTTTGTTTTGACCTGTCTTTAGCCAACGTCCAGTTGAATCAAATATTTCTTATTCCAAACCTCTAAAAAAAAATTTATTTGAATTTAGAGTATAAAACTATACTAACCCTTAGAGCACTCCGATTTTTTGAATATGCATTGGCTAACATAAATAAATGAAACCTCTGTACCACAAATCACTTAATAGTTGGCAATAGTTGATGGCACTGTTTAAATTCTATCAGTAATATACTAGCCTAATGTGTATGATATTAATAATTAATAGCTAGAGCAAAATTAGTATGTGAGAGTAAATTTTTGATTAGCTTAAAGCTCTATGTAAGTTATTACTATATTTATTTAAACAAAGGAAATTATTTTTCAGTGGTTTAGATATTGTTGATGGGCTAAAAAGAATCAAAATGGTTTTCAGATATTCGTTTGGAAACATTTGTATAAGTGTGACACTAATTGATTATTTTGAACTTGATGTTGCAACATGAAACGTGTTATATGAGTTTGACAAAAATTTGACTTATCTGAGATATCCCATAATACCTATACTAAGGCTTAGTTTCAGAAATGCGGGAAACTAAATACTTTATTACAAGTTTTAGGTTATGGCCTACACACATCATGTACATATCTGACTTATATACTTTCTACTTACATATACATCATTTATTTTAATAACATTTGGTTACTTAGAAAGGTCCTGTATATTTTAAATAAGGATAAAAAAATGGAGCTACAAGAATTTTTTTTACTACAGCATTATACTGATTTGTATTTCAAAGAAATAATTTGATTTTTAATGTCTTTTTGCAAGTATTTTGTAAAACTAAGTAAGTTTCTAACTCTTGTAACTCTTCTCTATGACTTCAGAAATACATAGAACACTTTATTCAGGATCAATGTACATGAAAATATTTTAATTTTTTATGTCTATCAGTATTGTTCTAGTTTGTGTTACTTTACGCTAACCAGCATATGTTGAGAGGTTTAGATATAAGCACTACTGCTTTCATTAGTTTTAATTTTTTTTAGAAAGCCTTTTTTATTCTTTAACACGTTCATTGCCAAGCTGAAAATTAAAAACTTCGTGTGGTGGCCAAATTTTTTTTTATTGTTTTATTTGGTTATATAGTGCTTAGAATAAGTAAATATAATATTTACAAACGTTTATTATTATGTACTTAGGAATTATGGTCTCTTATATCCATCACACGATATCGCGTGATTGCCCATACATGAAGGGATTTTTGCCCATATGGCCAAAACACGCGATATCGCATGATGTATTATTCAACCAAATAGGTTACATAGTTTACAAATAAAAGCCATTTCAATGTATTAATGGTAATTACTTTAATTAGCAGACATTTATAATCAGACAAAATTTGAAAAATTCATTCTAGATTGGAATTATACACTCAAAATTTACAAAATGGTTTCAAAATATATAACTATTTAGCATTGTAATCATGCAATTCAAAAAAAACAGTCAAAACATAATGGTGGAGCACCTGGACAGTTTTTACACTCAGATGTGGTGTTTACCCTTTTTTAATTTTTATAGCAATTTCTGCAATCTTTTCTAGAAGTTGCATTTATTGTTTTGCAGGTGCAGAGACTTCGCGGTTTGGATTTCTCAATTTTAGTTAGCTTGTGTTGGACTCGGTCTCCTCGTGTCTTCTGTGTTGTTTGTGAGTCAGAGGTTATTTCTGTCAAATAGGATTCAATAATTTGTTCCCTGAAATCATAAAGTGACATGCTCTTCTGATTAGAATATTTGTTATAGAGCACCCGGGCGTTTATCAGACTCATCATCAAAGTATATATACAAATTTTCATATACCATCGTAAAGTTTTCTTTTCGCATGGGTAGTAACTTAGCATTTGATCTTGTAAATCAACGCCGGACATACTTCTGTTGTAATTTATGATGGCTGCAGGTTTTGTTACCACAGTACCACCACGTTTTGTAGTCACTTCTTGCATTTTGTCAGGAAATTCAGTAAATATGTAATTAATCTCTCTCTTGTCCTTCCATTTTCCAATATGAACACCGTTAGGACACTGCGAAACATTTTTGCCTTTTTTTAGTTGTTTTGTGACTATACAATTTGAGTTATCTTTACATTTCTTGTTCAATGTGCCAGTGCAATATGTATTTTGCTCCAAGAGTTTTGCAGCTAAACCATAGCTGTTATAAAAATTGTCCATTAACACTGCATGGTCAACATTCAATTTTCCCTTTTAATAACTTTTCCACTATTTTTTCGGTGTGGCCTTTCCCTGCAGTTGGATCCAACGTACTGGCAAACACATGCACTTTTAGGATGGTACCATTTGGTTCCGCAAGTACATACAACTTAATTCCATATTTGTGTCTCTTCCCCTTCATGTACGACGGAAAATAAGTCAACCACGCCATAAAACCATTGATTCATCCAGAGACAAATTTTTACTGGGGTAATAAATACACTCCATAACATTATTAAAATTATCTACTATTAATTTGCATTTATCCATGTGATTGTCATTACTTTGTTCAACAAAATGAAGCCATCTCAGAATTATTTGAAATCTATTTCTTGACATATATTGAGGAAAAACTGATTTATATAGATGGTGAAGTTTCCAGTAATCAAGACGATTCATTTTTGCTGTACTAGTGTGTAATAGTAACCCAATAAAGTTTTTCAGTTCTTCCAGGGTGAGCGACTTCCATTGTGTAATACGAGACTGAATCTGACTAGATGAATGTTTTAGGGTTTCAGAGTATCCATTTGAGTAATCAACTATTTTTTTGTAAATAATTTTCACTGACAAATAAATTAAAATAATCCCTTGGGCTATTGGACGCTGGCACTAGTAGTGCATTTGTCCGAGTAAAGGGAATATCCTTCATAGAACTGAAGTCAACACTCCAACCATTTGTGGAAACCAGTGTTAGTATAGCATTTATAATGTCATTATTTTGTCTCACCTGCAATTGCGAAGTTTCGTCTTCATCGGATTCCGAATCACTTTCACTATCAATAAATTCATAGTTTATATCATCGACATCACTTCCTGTAGAAAAGTTGTCATCAGAATCTAGTAATAACTCTTCTACCTCGGTAGTTTTTAAATGTTTTTTTTGAACGATCCGCCATTTCACTGAGCCTTTTCGAGGGTCCTGGTTGGTCACTCATAATTAATGCAACAAAATTAACACTAAAATTAGTAAAAACCTAACTTCAAAATGCTAAATCAACGATTAACTAGACACAATTATTTCGTAATTACCTTGTCCGAACGCTACCACTCTAGGCACTGGCTGATAAGAAGAAAACAAAATGGCTGGTGGCCAATTCCACTACAACAAGGTCAATCCATTCCCTAGCGGCCAATATAAGTACTATGCAGCATTTCGCAGTGGCCTCTACAATATTTCATTTAGAATTTGGATAGGAACGACCACGCGATATCGCGTGATTGGCCATCCGGTAAAGATCTGAGATCACACGATATCGTGTGATTGGCAATGAACGTGTTAATACTGCAGTCAAATCACCTTTAACAATCTTAATAGAATAGTATCAGAATAACTCATACAATCAGATGTTTTAGTTGACATGGATCGTCTACTAAAATAGTTTTTTAAAAAATTTCATCTGTTGAATATTGATTTTTACATAACTCGATATCGGTTTCAAAATGTACTGGAGTTATTTTTACTGGAATAATGTGATTTTGAAATTTTCTCACTTGCGCGCATATGATCAGTTTATTGACCATGTCCATAATGAGTAATCTGATAAGTTAACATTTCATGTTCCTGGCTACATTTGGGTTCTTCCTGTATGTGTAAAGGAGAATTCATATGAATTTACAAAGAAGGGCTCATTTCCACTATGGCAAAGTTAAAGGTTTCTAGTAGTTACATTTTCAGTTTACTTTAAAAAATTTAGTCGGAAGTTTCTTAACCTCAACTACATTTTTGTAGTTTTCTTTTGTGAGAACCTATTTTATACTTGTGTTAATCCTTCATAATTATCAGTTGATAATATCAAGCAAGTATGTTCTCGAGGTACATTTTCTACCTTACGTTACACACATAGTGTAAAGCTACACCAAGTACTATGAAGCACAAAAGTTTGAGCATAGCATTGTAATATATATCATAACTTTTACTGTTCAAAATCCAATAGGTAATTTCATATTGCAGAGCACCAATTGAACAGAACTGACGACACCATAGTCCAAATGTTTACAACTTAGATTTTAAGATTTGGTTTACAGTAAATAGCTGATGACTTTTTACAAACAAGTCGGTTATAAATTCTGATGATTTATAGCCCTTGTGAGAATGTGTAAACTCGGAAGATACTATGATGACGTACAACGAATAGCATCTATACTAATTCCTTAACAGTTTTAAAAACTTTAGGTTATGTATGTTTAAGGGAATGTTTTATGTTCATTGATGTTTATAGAGGTTAGAGTCAATTATGTAGAGCTTGACACTACTCACTCAGTCGGCATTTTTTCTACAAAAAGATTTTCCAAATTATAAGTTTTGGTTCACATTACAATGTATCATGGGGTATTTCATGCTAGTCACTTAGGGGGGTCCTCTGCCCTGCGAGTTTTGCAGGGACCTTATTGTCACCACTGACAATTTTAGTACAATAGTAACAAGCTGTACAGATTTATAGTTTATGTCAAGTATAAGTTTAATATTTTCTACTAATTTGATACAAAGTATGTCTTATTAAACTTTTGCTATTACTTGCAACCAGACCTTTTGTTAACTAAAAGTCATTAAATTGTTAACTTACACTCGGAGGAAACGTTTTCGTCTTACAACTTCTTCAGCCTCCTGAAGACTGATAGGTCCTCCTGAAGGATTAGCCTCCTGAAGTCGTAAGACGAAAACGTTTCCTCCAAGTGTAAGTTAACAATTTAACAACTTTTAGTTAACAAAAAGTCTGGTTGCAAGTAATAGCAAAAGTTTAATAAGAATTAACAACGAGCTCGTCATGAACAGCAACAAGATTTCGATACAAAATATGTAATACTAGTTGATGGAAAATTAACATTTTAATAAGTTGTATTTTTACTATTTATTTTATATATGCAATTTTATTTTTCTATATATGTATATTACAAAATAATCTGTGGATATCTCCTCTACTACTTGGTCTTACTTTTTCTTTTCAGTTGAGGATGAAAATTCAGCTATAGATATTGATGACGGTAACAGAGGTCAATTTAATTATTAGTTAATATAACTGACTATGCTATGAGTCATTTATAGCTTGGTTTGAAATTTGTTTGAATTAATATGCTTATTTGTAGTAGCATTTGGTTTTTTAAGTTTCAAATTAAAGCGGCATGTTGTAGTGTTTTTCTGAAATGTCTGAGTATGTCTTTTACAGTGTTAATTAACTGAAACATTTATAATTGTTATAACTGAAAACATACTACAAATAACAAAATGAATAAGAAACACAGCTGTTTTTCCAAATGCATGGTATGAAAAAATGTCAGTTATTTATCGGTGTATATATGAAGAAACTAAATGTAGTTAACTCCTAATAAGTCATGAGCTGATAATTCTTATTTGGAATAAAAGTTCATTCAAATATTTGTCTGTCATAATACATGCTAGACATTTGTCATAATAGAAGTAATGGCATTTATTTGATGACAAAGGATCTCATAAATATTTTGGTCAAGCAGGACAAACAAACAAAATTATGTAAAGAAAACATTCAATTTATTACCAAGAACAGACATAAATAAATTATCTAGTCATAAATAATCATACACTTATTTACAAAAAAGAACTTCAACCAACTACATTATTGCCAGCACCTTCCTTTATATATCATCAATGATAGCACACTTTTGTCATATGCTAAAAATCTATATGAATTTTCATTTACAGCCATTATGCATTTAAGAAATTTACAACCTATTATAAGAAAAAGTGAAAGATTAGTACAGAAACATTAAAAATCACACGCACGCGCACACACACACACACACACACACACGTTTTAATATATTATATGTTAATATGTTTTAATATTTAGATTTTTTAATTTGTAAATATGTTAGTATTGTATGTTGTTTTTTTCAATAAACCTATAAAACACATACTAGGGCCTTTTTTTGGATGTTTATTGATCAATGTTTGCAGGTAATGAATGAAAGTTCTTAATGAATTATTGGGAGTTACCAAGGAGATAAATAACAAATTACATGTCACACAGATATGGAGATGATAGGAATATTTAGAGTGTAAATTGGTTCTCAACACATTATTTTAATCATGTTCATATATTTTGCCAAATATACATTAGTACACAATGTATTCAATATTGTAACAAATAATTCAGTATTAACAACTTGAGTACCTTCACTAAAATACTTGTATCCCACTAAGCTTCTTTTAATAATAGAATTCAAGAATCAAACACCCCAGACAACAATAATTTCTTCTAGTAAGAATTGTTCAGTCATAAATTATTACTATATATATATATATATATTAATATATATATATATATATATATTATTATATATAAATTAGATAATAAATTATACCTTTGACAAAATATCTATTACAATAGAGCCTCTCTAATTCACCACGTTTCGGACCGAGGGGGTGACAAATTCGAGAAATAGACGAATTTCGGAATTTTTGAAATTAATCATGTTGTACTTACACGATTCCCGATAAAATGTTATACATACATGTTGGACTTATGTCAGTCAAAAAACTCAACAACGCTATTACAGAACACTATAAAATACTAGTAGCCGGCAGTATAGATATAATTACAAATACAGTGTGTTACTCTATTTTCATAAAAGACATAAAAACATATGTTACAGTACCTTGTAAGAACAGAGACCCTAGCAAGAAAAAATAGGATATATATTAATTCTATTTACGTTTTTATTTTTAAAAAAATTGTCATTTTCTTTTGTAAGAAAGAGTTTTTTTCTGATGGCACCTATACCATGTGACAGTGCAGGCGATTTTTGTTATTACTGTGACGAATTACAGAAAGTGACGAATTTGAGAGGCTCTACTCTGTTTAGAATGTACTCTCATAATATGCAACAATAGTTATATTATTCATTTTAAATCCATTAAATAATAATTACCATAATTTATTCTGGACCTTGCTTGTGAAATCATTATTCAGCACTACTCCCTGATCCATTGGTTGAAGCAAACTTGTTCTGTTTGGTGGTAAAAATATCACTTTCACGCGTGTGTCGAAATTAGTTAAAGTAGTAGAATTGTCAGGTGCATTGTCAAACAATAGGAAGTACTTCAAAAGGAATTTGTTTAGACTGACAATAACGTTCGACTTGAGGTATGAAATGATGATCAAACCAGTCCTCAAAAAGAGATGCTGTCACCCAAGCCTTCCGATTTTACTTAGAAATCACTGACAAGCTAGCTTTAGAAATATGTTTTAATGCCTTTGGATTTTCTGAGTGATAAACTATGAGAGGATGCAACTTACAGTCAACAGCTGTATTTGCGCCAACTATCACGGTCAATCGGTCTTTGGCGGCCTTAAAATCCGGAAATATTTACTTTTCATGCGCTATAAAAGTTCTTTTAGGTATTTTCTTCCAGAACAGGCCAGTTTATGCGTATCTCGGAGACGAAGATTTAAAACCGCGTAACTTGGGAATCACATAAGACAGGGTAGCGTAAGTCTAGGTGTTGCTGTATCGAACTATTACACTAATATTTCTAAAGGTTTGCTGTAGCCTCTTGTACCTGTGTATCTTGTATCTGTGTGTAATGTAAATAATTATTACAGTAGTATAGAGTGGTTTTTGAAAAAAAGCATGAAATACATTTCCAAGTTTAATTAAATCAGTTTTATTATCACAGTTATTTTTTAACTGTGTTATTGATAACTGTTTATTGATAACTGTATTTTTGGACAAAAAAATGTGATAATTTTAATGAATTAGATGCATGGGAAACATTATTTATAAATAGAAATAAAAATAAAATTGTTAATAATGAATTAGGACCAATTCAAAGTTCAATATTATTTTAAATTAATTAATTGTTATATACAGTGAAATTTGTTTAAGCCGGAATCCATTGGGACTGGCATTTTTTTCCGTCTAAGACAGGTTTCCGGCTTATACAGTAGTAGTGTACTGTATGATGGTAATACCATCACGAAACGTTTGCAGAGTCTATTTTTAGCGTTGGGGTGAGGGTAGGCCGTGGGGATTCTTAGCTATAAGACTATTATTTCTACTGATCAGCTGTATGGCGCTGTACCACATAGATAACGGACAATTAATTGTCGTGTCTACATTTGCTCTAATACAGTATTTAATTTAATTATTTATTTCCGATTAAGTACTGACTGTTTATTTCCTAAAGAGATAACACTTCAACATATAAAGCAAGTGTATTTAAATCACAAGAAAACTATCACATTTTAACGTCTAAATAAACGTCATTCAACAGTAATATCAGTTATCTTAATTGCCTAATGACAGCCCGTAGCCTGTGCCCTGTGACGTCACAACTCTCAAACCTTGTTTTCTAGGTGGTGTTGGCTATGCACACTACAGAAAATGTTAAAACCTACATTACATAATAAAAATCTTACCTTTTAATGCAGCATCCTTTTATCCTTCTCCACAAAACATTTTTAATAGAAAACTATAAAACTAAAACACATATACACTTGTCAACAAAATTTATGAATTAATGATGCAATTTATTAAAAACTATATTTTTCCTCTTACTATATTTAGGCTAAATACTGTACATAGTAGGCTTACGTAAAAATAAAATAAAATCAATTAGGCCTGAAAAAATCTAGCATTGACTTTTGTTTTTAAAAGGTTAGTTTTACTTGTTTGTGTTTCAGTTATTGTTTTTAGTTGTAACAAGTGGTGACGCATTTCCGGGCTGTTAATACGTACCACGAAATCTTCTAACTCACAAATTTTCATTAAAGCCTCGTCAAATGTTTTTATTTTGTTTTCTACCACTGGTCCATTTTCAATTTATTCTTTTTCTTCTATTTGTGCATGTTTTTTGCCTTTTAGAATGAAGCGGTCTCTCGCCTTTCAATATGTCAATCAATATGTCTAGCCTTGGATGTTTGTAAACCTTTCATTGCGTTATCTTGAAGGAAACGAGTGCTCACACATAGCCTATCGTAAATTATGGATGTTTGTCTACCATTGCATTATCTTGTGCATATCAGCAATTCTTAACGTTGTTACAGAGTTCTCAGAAATAAATACGATCCCTTACAATTAAGCAGACCTATCTGTGAATTTTGTTATGGTAAAAAAATATATTATAAACTGTATTTTATCTAAACGGAAGTCATTGTAACTTTATATTTTACAGCATGTATATGATCATATTTTCCGGCTTATGCAGAATTAAGACGTAGTAAATACGTATCACTCATCCTTTTGCTTATTCCGCTTCCGCGTTTGTGACAGTTTTCGGTTTATGAAGATTATTTACCAGTTAAATTAAATAGGCGACAGTCGGGACGTTTAAAGTTTTCGATGATAGACGGGATTCCGCCAAGACAGGTTTCACTGTGCTATCTTTTAAAAATTTTTTAAATCATTTAAATAATTTTGTTATTATTATGTTTTACTAGTAATATAGGCTCATCAAAATTAAATATTTATAATTATCATATGTTATTTAATGTAATGATATTAGTAGCTGTGGCTATAAATTTGACAATGCCCAGATATGATTTTTACATTTGTTAAAACTTTATAGGTTATATTTAATATTTTTTTAGTTAATTTGATTTGTGTAGCTTCACTGAGGATGACGACAAATTAGTCGTTGAAATAAACATTTTTATATTTGTGAGTTGTAGCATATTTTTATTCTTTAATTACAGTTATTTTTGTTTTTTTATTCTTTAATTACAGTTATTTTTGTTTGTTGTCTAGTTATATTGTTCTTAAGTATGGAAAAGTTAACATAATGTATATAACAAAGAGAAAAATATGATGGCATTTATTTTGTAATTATATCGCTGTTTTCATATTTCATGTAATAAACTGTAATGACAGATCAATTAATTGATGGTTTAATAATTTGATTTTAAAGTCATCTTAACTTACAATGAAAATATTGGAAAGAACCCCAATACCACAAAAGTAATCAAAAATAACAATTAAAACAAGTTACTTAAGATTAAACCTTTATGTACATTTCGATGACTATGTCATCATCAGAGGTTCTTATAACAAAATTACAATATAGCAAACAAGAAGTTACAAACTAGAGTGATCTTGTTTTATTTGTTATTTTTTGATTATTTTTGTGGTATTGGGGTTCTTTCCAATATTTTCATTGTAATATATTGTACCACTGTGCTCTTGATATTGTATATTAACTTACCTTTATTATATTTCTACAATGTTTCTGGTGGGTCAAAATCTCTAAACGATAATATATTGGCTTTTTATGAATTACTCTAAGAATTTTTGAACACTTTTAATCATTACACTTAGCAAAAGTGTAATAAGAATAACAGCCAGCTCGTCATGAACAGCAACAAGATTTCGACACTTTTAATATTACTGCACTTTTTTAAAAACAAGCTTTTAACCGGTAACTTTTTAAATTGGATTATGACATTTTTAAACTAAATTTCATCTTATTTCTTAGTTTCATCTGGTGTAGACACAGTATCTGAAGACATGGCAAAGGTTAAGATAACAGCAACACCTGGAACACACTTCCAAATACCACACAGGAAAAAAATGGGCCCAATCGTTGGAAGAAAAGGACGACAGATTGTAGTAGAAGTTAACCATTTACAAATTCAACTAAAAAAGACTAACATTATTGCCGTTCATTATGACGTGACATTTAAACCTGATTTGCCGAAGAAAATGCTGAGGTAATACTTTGTAGTGCAATAATAATATGTGTATTTAGTACAATAAAACCTGTCCATAAAGAACCTGCTCGACATAGAACTAAATTTCTGTTGTAAACAAGTTCCATTTAATACAGGTTATAAGTCCAACAACAGAATAAGCTGTTTGTATAATATAAGGCTTGGTTAAGAGATACTGTAGTTTAAACATATTTATTTATATTCAACTTGTAGTTATTATATAGAGCAAGTGTATGAGTAATTGCCCTGATTCTTGATGATTCCTGGTATTTTTGCTTCATTTTAGAGGGTGTATCAAAAAGAATTATTTGATTTGGCATCTCTATATTTCAAAAACTAATAAACATGCAATTACTCATTTTCTTAGCTGAAAAAGAAAGTTAAAAAGTTTATTTCCATACCTTTTCAAAGGTGTTGAATATGTTTCCCTTTAGATGCACGGCCTATGCCTATGCAGCATACAAAGTCTTCCCACACTCTATTGAGTATGTCTTGAGTTACAACTATCACTGCTACCGTTATGTGATTCCTCAGATCCTCCATTGTTGTTGGTAGCTGAGGCACATAATTAAAGTTTGATAAATCCCCCACAAGAAAAAATCACATACAGTAAGGTCTGGTGACCTCGGAGGCCAGAAATATAAGGCTGTCGAAGTGAATTGGAAGTACACTGCTGTTACCTTAAGGGAACAATCTAAACTCGAGAATTTCCTTTTTCTAACAGTATATTCTTGGCGCATCTAGCTCGAATAACTGAATAGCTACGACTTTTTTGAAATCGAATAATACTTTTTGATACACCCTCTACTCTCCATTCTTCCTTCTAGGCCATCAAGATAACTCATACAATTGTAATTAAAATTTTGTTTGACTTGTTTTGATTCGCTGAGAAGCAGCCAGTATTTAATGATTTTTTTGCTTTGCTAAAGGGCGTTGTGTTGTTGTATTCAGAAAAATGTTACTTGTGGACAATAAATTTGTTGTGAAATATTTCTAACCTATGCTGCCAGCATGCAATAGAAAAATTATGCTGAACTTATATGATCAAAGAGATGTGATCAAAGAGTTGCTCTTTGTGGTGCAAATATAGTAATGGGAAGACTTTCTAACGCCGATTCAAGATAAACCAAACAGAGGAAGTCTATTGTATATAAATTTCTTTAGAAAATAATTTCTTTTGGTATTTTTATGATACTCTTTGAATAACTTTATAAAATGTAAATTTTCTTGATAGATTTTGGTTTATGTAAACAACATTTATATAATTTTCAATATTTTTCTGGCAAAATTAATTGTGTTTTTTTTTTAAAACACCTTTTGAATTCTATAATAGCATAATATAACTAAACATTTTCACTACTTTTGAAATGAACTTTTCTATCAATATTTCATTTTTGTTTCTATAGATTTGCGATGGAAGCTTTTAGAAAGAAAAATTTTCCACAAAGTTTTCCTGCATTTGATGGTCGTAAGAATTTATATTCGTGCGGAAAACTGCCGTTTGGAAATGAAGTAAGTTTTAAGCTAATGTGGAAATTTAAATGTAAATGTTTAGCTTTGCTTTTAAGTTTTACTTTACACAATTTTATCTGTACTCAATTTTCTTGTAATTTAATTAGTTTTTCAAGTTAATTTAAAATGTTAGTGAGACTTCATTTACAAATTACACTAAACACAAATAACAAAGAAGGCTGAGAGACTTAAGAAGGAAAATGGTTATAGAGGGACCGCCAGAAAAAGTGGATGGTTTTGAAATGAATAAAACAAATTTGGAAAAAGTTGTAGAAACAAATTTATTAAAAGATTTGAAACATCATTTCTTGCCATTTTTAATTAAAGCACTTGAATTATAAAATTATATAATTTTGTTTTATAAATTATGTCAGTATTGTGACAACCCTTATTCTGCACGCATTCAAGTAACCATACCTGGACATTATCCAGTGCCTTCACAATCATGTTGTTCGGGATTGTCGCTATTTCAGTGTGAATTGCTAGCTTCAGATCTTCAGTTGTTCGTGGCCTTTCAATATACACTTTTGATAGCCCCAATGAAAAAAGACACATGCCGAAAGACCTGGGGAGTGAGCAAGCCATGATCACCATTTCTTGAAATCACATAGTAACATTTCTTGTAACATATTCATTGACACTCAAGAGTGTCAGTGTTAGGTGATGGTTTCCCTATCTTGTTGAAAACAATCCATTTGCAGCATAAACTTCACGACGTTGTAACTCTGATGCAAGGAATTTATTTAGCATTTCGACCTAACAACTTGAAGTAAATGAACTGTTCAACCATTCTCTTTCTTAAAATATGGACCTGTCAATATGAATTTAGCCACACATTCACAATGAAGTGGTTTTTCGTGCAGGCTACAAGGATTTTCTGCCACCCAGTATCAGAAATTTTGTTTATCAACACAACCAGATAGGTGAAATGTACCTTATCTGTCATTATGATTATTGAATTGTTAGTTAAAATATTCAAAATTGATTGTGCACAGTCTCTTTGGTTTTGTAAATTATGTGGACTTAGTTCTTGAATAGTTTAAGGATAAAGATTTTCTATAAAATTTTCAACCTTATGCATTATTTCATTGCAACTGGGAACACTACCACGTTTGCTTACTCCAAACTTTGTACGAAACAAACGCTGACTACTGAATAACTGTTACTATAAAAAGTCTTTATGGAAAACCATCGACTTTTTCTGCCGGTCCCTTTATAGTTTATGTTTGTTCTGGTAGAACTTGAAGTTTGAGTCTTTTTGGTCTAGATGGAAGACTGCCTGCCCTACCTACATTAGTAACAGTCAGGCATTTATCTATAAAATAAACAACCTATAAATACTAAAACTCTTAAATGATATATTTCTTACATACTGAATCTTTTGTTAATCATAGAGAGAGAAACTGTGTATAAGAGTATAGACATCCAAATGTGATTGTTGTATAGATGTGTAGTTTACAAAGTTATTGTTTTATACATTGTCTTTTATAAAATTATTATACATTACTTATAAAGAATTATTACACCATTAAGTGTAATTAATTTTTACCTTGTGATGAGGCACCTTTCGGTCACTTGACCATTGTCAAATCAATGAATTATTTTGCTGATGGCGTTTTCCGGTTTGTGATGTTGGTACTTTGTAGTTGACGTCATATACATTTTGTCGTGAGTTCTATGTATGATGTTTTTGAATAATGTGTCTTCTGTATGTGTTGTCTATTAGGTTATTGTGTTTGTTTTTATAAATGTATTTTTCTAATGATATTAGTTCTTTTGGATTATTATTTATTTCAAGTATGGTTAGGTTATTTTTATAATTTGTTATTATACGGTTGTGTGATATTAGGTGTTCTGCTACATTTGATGCATTTTTATTATTACTTTTGAATGCTCTATATTATGTTCTGAAAATCTTATTTTTGAATGATCTAGTTGTTTTTCCAATGTAAAATGAGTTGCAGTAATTACGGGTAATTTTATAGTTTCTAGATAGGTTATGTTTTTCTGTTTTTAATTTGTGGTTTGTGTTGAGACATTTTATTATTTTGTTGTTTGGTTTGTATGTTGGGCGTGTAGTGTTCTTTATTATATACTTTTGTTATTATTTCTATTTTGTTGTTGGTGCAATTATATTTTAGATAGGGTTTTTTATGTTTGTTTTTGTGTTCTGGTTTTAGCGTTGTGTTGAGGTTAGGGTTTTTTGTAATTTTGTTGTATATGTTATTGTATGTGTATAATGAACAATGTTAAATATCACAAATTATATTGAACTTATGGATATTGATGGTTAGATTTCGGATATTTATTTATTCCAATATGGGTCTAATTAAATGTACACAGGGGTAGTTATTAGGTAGGATTTAATTTGTAGCAGAATTTCAGTGGTATTTTGTCATGAAAGTATTCTTACTTATAAAGAATTAAATAATATATATTTTATGTGAGTGAAATTTTTTTATTAATTGTTTTGGATCTTATTAAAATTTTGAATATTATTACTTATAATAGTTATGAGTAAAAACAGTACAATTTTAATTAAAATCAGAAGTTTGATTTGGTTTCTAGGCTTCCGATATTGTTCACTTTGATGTACTCAAAAATTCTTAATTTGAAAAAATATATGCACATAGATATATTTTATAGTTTTACTCGAATTTTTAAATTTATAATTTTATTTTAATGTGAAAGAATTTGAATTATTCTTTTTGTACTTGTATTGCAACTTTGAAACATTAAAGCTTTAACAAGCTCTAGACTCATTTTCACTCTTACAATAAATGGTTTATCTTGGATGACCACAGATTTTCTATTTTAACATAATAAAAGGACTCATAACAATCATAAGGAAGACCTAGAGATCAACATCAAGTTAAAACTATACTGAGCTAGAAATTCCAGTTGACGTAAAAACCGATGGAGGTTTGGATGTAAGCTAATAATAGGAAATGTACTTCAGAAGGCACTTTAGGCACCTCTCAATAAAATTGATAATTTATTTACCTGAAAACAATTCTAACACAGATGAAATATCTTTAAAATGTTCACCAATCAAGCAGACAGTTTCATTTTCGATCCAGCAACATGATGCAATCCATGGGCAAAACCAGTAAAATGAATCATATTCTGATAAAACACATATATATATCAATTTCTGCTGCAGCATCAGAATAAAGATCAAGAGCTTAGCTTCTTGAATGCCTTCAGACAACAACACTTTAATTTACAACTCATCATTTACAAAATGAACCAAATGTTTGAATGATTAACACGTTCAGCATGGCTAGCACTCCGGCATGCTCTGGGTTTCCTTGCGAGGCACTGAGAGCGTGCCTTTGTGCTCTCCTATGTCCTTCTGAGAGATGGCGAGCGCACCGGCACGGTGATTAGAAATCCGACCATCCCAAGTTTACTTTATGAGATTCGAATATTGATCCCCTTCTTGTAGCCGAACTCTCAAGAGACCCCGAGAGACATACGTAACTGAACATTTTCCTGCAATTTTCCCGGCCCCTGAAGTAGGAATACTCGGAAGAGGTGCAGGGTTTGTTTACATAAAAAACAAAAGAACTGAAACATGTTTTTATTGGCCCGAGGAGCTTCCCCTTTGCATTCAACTATAAAATTGCTTCAGGGAGTTTCATGAACATATTTAGTTTGGTTTTATTTTTATATTTCAACGTTTGTTTAGTTTTAACCACTTAACGCTGCACAATATCCGGCAAAACGACCATAAAAATAAACTAAGCTTTCTGAACTAACGCAAGAATAAATGATAACTGTCTATTAGAATGAACTGACTCGAGGTGGGAACTGACTACTATAAATAAGAATCAATGACATAATGCTTTAACACCCGAAAACTTTGTGTGTCATCAAAAGATTGTAGTAAACAAGTGTCAGCTAATCTCAGCTATAAATAGTCTAGGACGTGACAAGCATTATCTATGCCTGCTTCACATTATCGATATCTATCGCTTTGTGAAACACATGACACAAGCAGAAACAAACATTTTGAGTTGAAAGTTGAGTGGTTAATTTTAGTATCTAGTATAATTTTTTGTAGTTGGTACGTTAGGTTTTATGTAAATTTTTTTCTCTTTTATTTATTGAGCTTTAATATTTGTCATATATTTTATCATTTGTATTAGTAAATATTTTACGTAAATATCCCTTTCTTTTTTATTGTGACCCGAAAAATAAAACCATATTTAATGTCTAATACACTGTTTTGATGTCCCCAAATAATTGTATATATGGTAGAGATAAAATTATTAAGATGAAACAACGAACACGATAATTAGATGCAACAACAAGCTATGCAACCCGCAAACCATTTCAATAATTCCACTGCCAGGGACAGGAAGGGCATCAGCATGCTATTGATCTGTACAATTAAATAGAGTTTTTACTATTGATTTTTTTTACTATTTTTACCAAGCATTTAAGTATAGATTTTGAGAAAAGACAATGCCGTGAAATGTGGAAACTAATGAAAAAACAGTCAGTAGTTTGATGAGATTTCCAATATGGCCGCAGTGCTGGATCTGTTACTGTGTTCCAATACTTTCAGAGAAATCAGAAAAGGTGTAGAGGGTTCTTCTCCATCCAGCTTATCAATCACAGGGTTGGCAATGTAATGCCCTTTTGATTCAGTAGTTAATCCTCAGTAATTCATATATAGGTGTTGGCTATATGTTGTACATACGTCAAATACAGCAAGTAATATATGAAGAAGCATATGTCAGAGCTTCCTCGTATTGTTAGGTATTTGTCTCAGGCAAATACTTCTCCAAAAATTGATGTTTGGGTACCTGTAGTTTGTGTCATGGGATACTTGTGGCACCATAACAGTACACGTCATAAAAAATTCATTCCATGCACTTGAAGCTTGTTAACTAAGAAGCCACTTATCACTGACTTCAACTGCCTCAGAAATTTGACATTGGTCATTGCAAGACTAAGAACCAATCATTTCAGAGAGATGAAGATTCTCCCAGACAAGCTCTGGACATATGTTACCTGCAGAAACTGTCCAGATGTCAGTCTAATGCTGAGACACATCTTCGAGTATCCAGCACTCTTGCCGCATGTCTTGAAATTGGGAATGGTGCCACTTGAAGACCACTTAAGAGATGTTCTCTTAAGTCAAAAGGCCCAGAAGCTAGTGGCTGCTATCTTCCAGACTTTTGATATTGTTTAAAACTCCATGGACTGGAAAACAACAACTTGAAGCTTGTTGCTTTTAACCCTTAGCACTCGACTGTCGGGGGAACCCCACCAAGCGTATATTGCAGTTTAGTCGTATGTCGGGGGATCACCCGACACGATTTTCAAATGCCTATAACTCGTCTGCTGCGAAGTCCACGACATTTAATCTTTTACCGTTTGGTGCTACACTCTATTGACAATAATGTGAACTAAGTTGAAAATGTCTAGGAATATGTGAGTCATCACAAAATCTAGTTTGCCGCTACGTTGTAAGCTGCAAGTAGGTTACAGTTTTGCAGGTTATTTGTGTACTCATAGTTTGTCGTGGCTTTACGTGCAATTAGTGATTCTGAAATTCCTTATCTTTTACTTGATCCCGTTTTATTAGAATGCAGTTCAGTTTCATAAACAAAATAATTAAACCAACAGGTATTTGTAAATATAACCAGTTTATGGGTGGTGTAGATTTAGCTGTTCAATATAATGAACCGTGCAGTTTTACGAGACAAACAAATAAATGGTAGAGGAAAATGTCTTTCTGGCTATTAGATGTAGCTGTAGTAAACAGTTTTATTATCTATAATAACAAAAAGAAGGAAATGAGAGACAATCTTGTTAAACAAAAATAGTTTCGCCAAAACTTGGTGAGGGAACGCATTGGTGATGTCAGGAATAACCCGTATAGTAAAAGGGTTATCAACTACTGACAAAGAAGAAAGACTGAATGGGTAATTACATTTAATCTATCCAGTGATAAATGTAGTTCTAAGGATTGTGTAGTTTGCAGTGACAGGAAGATAAAAGAAGGTAGAAGGGAAACAGTTTTTCACTGCAAAACATGCAGCAGAAAACCAGGACTTCATCCGGAAGACTGTTTTCAAAATTATCATACTCTGCAAAACTACAAATAAGATAATAAAATCATGTACATACAGTATTAGTGAATAAAAATAGCTTAGTTTACTAAAATCATGTAAGAGAAAACAAAGTTTTCTATAAACAATAATACAACTTGCAGGTGAGGAATTTGTCTCAATTTAATTACAAGTGGAGAAGCAAATCATGTTAAAAAAATCCGATCGCTAAGGGTTAAGATAGAAGAATTTGCGTTTAGATGTTTTGCAGTTCTTGTTTTAGATGTTTGCAGCTCTTTATTCCTAGTTTGCTTGACACTGTACATATTGGATCGAGTAACTTCTTCATGGAACACGTAATTCCATCATGACAGAGAAATCCAACTCCTTTTTTCCATCAGTAATGACCGCAATCTATGACATGAAGTTCAATGATACACTTTTAAACTACAGGAATCATCACAAGTGTAATTTAATTAAAACTGTGGTTTTCATCATGAAAATAAACATACAATTTTGAATAAACATATCATTCTCTAATTATTCCACACTCCAACTGAAATACACTGGGGTTGAGAACTTGCAATAAAATTAAAAAACGTTGAAGGAAGAAGTAGAGTGTGATAAGAATTCCCAATTCCAAAATTTCAAATTATTAGAAAATATAATTTTGATTAGGTGGAAGCATGGATGTTTTGGTAGTTATTGATAGGTTTTTTAGAATTATAGACTTGTTTAACATTTTCAAAACTAGCTCTTTAGTAGGCACCTGTCTCTTATCTGCCTGGATATTTTTAGGTAAAATGTAAAAATTTCCCGACATATTAAATACCATATTTACAAAAAATTATACATTGTTGTAAAGAAAATGAAACAAGCTTTCAGGAAATACATACATATGAATTGATTACTTACATATAGACGGCGTTATGCTCATTTGAAAAATGTATGAAAAAATCAAAATAATAAAACAGCAACACTGTACAATACTGCACTTCACTATACATATTTTACATTGTAATTAAAAAAAATATTACATGTTGTATGTTGTTTTAAAGCTAAAAGAAAATGTAATGTAGAAATATTTCTTTTAAAATTGAGAAAACTCTAAAATGGGGTCATTTACTATTTCCTTAAGTTCATCAATGAATGATATGTCTATTGTACCTCGGCCAAGATAGGTTTCACTGTCACTGTTACTGTTCAGAATCAACAAATCTTGTATTGAATTGCATCCCAAAGTGCCTTTAGCCATTGTATCTATAACGTAAAATCTCTAACAATATATATTAAGTATAATAAATAACTGAGAGATACATTTAAAGCGGAAAAAACAATAAACTCGGAAGCCTAAACAAAAATTACACAAACTACAAATTAAATGAACAAAATGAGGATAGATAAAATTTAAAATAAACAACAACAAACTCAAAATGTAAACAACAATGATAGTAACCCACTCATTATCTGACCAAACCAACATCTGTCAAACAAATGTCTGATAGCTCTCTATCGCCACACTTAACCAAATAAGTTTTTGTTTGTAAAATAAACTCTGAATGGCCTAAAGGTAAAAATATGTAAAGTAGAATAACCAATGTAAAAACAATATCGATGAAACTGAGGATACACGGGAATTATGTTGCTGTGGAAATAAATGTGGAACCCGAGCTATACACAGGCGTAGGCAACTAGAGTTAACTAAATGGCCCGATCTATACTCGGGCAAAGGCTTGAAAGTGTTAATTCATGTATTAGAGTTACCTCAAATTAAAATTTTGAATTGTTTAGAGATATGAGGAATCAAAGCCTGTAATTGATGTTCATCAATGTTTTATCTGTCGGAAACTTTTCACAAGAATTAGGTTACCTGAAGTTATCGACGAATGTAGCATAAAGCATCACCTTAATATTCATGTAGTTTAGGAAATTGAGATATTTTGCCCTACTTTCTTTTTTTGATTTCTTCTGCTTTGTATTTTAGAGACAATAATCCATTTTGACTTTGTCGCCTGTCTTTTAAAAGATTAATTCTTTAATACAGACAATAATGATTTTTTGTTCTGTATTTTTTCTTTTTAAAGTCCTATTCTCTTTTGTCAATCCTCTTCTAATTGCCTATGGGAAAGTCACCTCTTCACTTCACCAATTATTTACATGAATCTTATCTTCTTTATTAGATCTTTTAGTATTTCTTCCAAATGGTATTTGACGATTTGTTTTATTTTTTATTTCTGAAGGAGGTGGTAGCATTGTCTTTAGTTATGGACTACATTTTGTGCATTTAAACTACAATAACTTTGTTTCATGGGGATTAATTTTATATAGCATAAATTTTACAGATAAGTTACATTTGTATTATGTGTTAATTCTAGATACGGGACACAGTAGTGATAATGGATGAAGAAAGACAAAGAGACAAAGAGTTTGACATTACCATTAAATATGCATCTCAAGTTGATATGTCTGCATTGTCAACATATCTCAAGACAGGAAATCCAGTGTCTCAAGAAGTAATCCAAGCATTGGATGTAGTTTTAAGGAATCCTGCATCATTAAGGTTAGTCTGCCTTTAGGATACTGCTAAGATTCTTGCTTCTAAAACTCATAGGAGGTTATATAATTTTAGAATTTAGCTTTTTATCATTACCTATGTAATTTTTTAGTTAATGGATATTAACTAAAATTATTTCTAGTGATTGAACATTTTATTTATATCTAAATGTTATCTTTCATTTAATTTAATTTGTCATTTAATTTTTAACAATTTGTACTCATAAATTAAAATTTAGACCCAATGATTTAATTATTTTTGGTTGTATAATTATTTTTATTTATATTATTTTTCCTTTTTTTGAACTTATTAATAGTTTCCTTTTTATATAAATTTAAATATCCTTCGTACGAGGTTGACGAATATTTGTATTGATTTAATTTGTATTTGGGTTGAATGTAATTTACTGAAATTAAATCCCAATAAATGTATCAAACTATAGTTTATAAACCTATCGTTAAGGGAGTTTCCTAGGCCAGTGGGGCAGTGCTCTGATGGAATTTCTAAATAAAAATAGGCCTATGTGAAAACCAGGGACCCTAAGAATGTCTATGTAAAATTTCTGGTATTCCCACGTGTTCGATAGGGAAAAACTTTTACAGGGTGAAGCAGAAAGTCATCAGGTATAAGAAACGAGAGTTAATGTAAACTCTTGCTCAGGGAAACAAATAAAATTTTTATCAAATTAAAGTTCGGTAAAAAATTGATTGCAGAGTGAGTAATAAGAAGTACTACTTCGAATCAACGGCGAGCCGTACTACTTATATATATTTAGGCCTAAATATAGGCCTACCTATAAATTATCCAATTACAATAGATTTGGTTGCAATTTTATACAATACTATTTACCTATATTAAAATATACCTGTAAAGTGTCCAGTCAGGATATTTGGTTGTAATTTGATACAACATTACCTAATTAAATGTGTATTTCCTCGGAGTAATACTACGTCACATGATCTATATTTTAGCCTTTAATGTGTACATTTGGTTCAACATATAAAACTACAACCAAATATATCCTGACTGGATACTTCATAGGTATATAAAATTAACCTTCTTTGGCAATAACAAACAATAATTGTCAATTTAGCTTGAGGATATGTTTTTGATTCATTTTATATGCATTAAATTGGGTGTGGGCAATGTGCATTTTTATCAGCACTATTAGCACCACGTTTGGGGGGAATTTTTTCAAAATTGTAAACTTTAGGGGCGTGAGAGAGTTTTCATAATTATTTTGGTATCTCTGATGACTTTCTTCGTCGCCCGATATAATTTTTTTTGCTGAAATCGAACATGCGGGAACAGGAAATATATACCAAATTTAATCTCAATGGGTCAGTATTTTTTACGTGAGTGAGTAATACATACTCAGACAGGCACCAATAGATTTTTATATATTAGTATAGATAAATAATATTGTACATACTTTAAAAAACCTGTTCATGGTTTGAGTAGTTAGGTATTTTATCAGTTTGAGTATGTTTTAGTGAAAGTTGTGAAGTTTAATTTATAACCTTCCTTGTAAATAATACGATCTAAAAAGTAATAAAATAATATTTCTATATTTTATGTAAACTATTTATCTTGTTAATTATTATTTTTATATTGAAAACATTATTTGTAGAAACGTATAATCATATCATCTTCATATCTTGGATCTTGGTTTAATAATGAAAATAATTTTGTTAACAGTTTTACTCCTGTAGGAAGATCTTTTTTCACTCCTCCTAAGGGACAAGTGATAGACTTGGGAGATGGACTAGAGTTGTGGTATGGTTTTTACCAGAGTGCTATTTTGGGATGGAAACCATATTTGAATATTGATGGTTAGTACCATTTAATTGGTGGATTGCTTTTAATACAAGACCAACAATTGCGATAGTCACAGAAATAGTTATAAAATAAAAAATATTCATGAAAGAAAAACAGTGAGAACATGACAAATTAAAAAAAAGAATTAATAAGACAAAGTTATTGCATCTGTATTACATATAAATATTAAGTTAGTCAGGTTTTTTCTTTCATTTAATTCTTGTACCATCTCGTATTTAAATCTGTATCTTTTTTATTGTTTTATTGTTATTCATTTCTAAAACTTGGTCAAAAAACTTTTACACGTTTATCTCAAAAGTAAATTTCAGGATGTCAATAGGCCTGAAAACAGGTTAAATTTATGAATTTTTTAAATCTAAGTTAAAGGTGGCTCATGATACTCATTACTATTAATTATTGGTCTAAGGTCGCATCACACTGCTGAGTCATAATATGAGAGAAATGTTTGGAGCTGAAACATTTTTCTTTGTCTATAGTTTATATAAATTTTTTTGGTATAATCTTGTTATAGTTTAGGTTAGGTGTCCGTGCTTAGAGTTGGTTTATGGAAGTGTGTGAATGAAAATTTGTTTATAATGATATAAGACATATATATGCTTAATGAATTCTGATCCAAGATGTTGTTATCCTTCGAGAGGGCGCTTGCTGAGGTTTATTCCGCACAAATACCCTTTAAAATTTAAATGGTTTATGATTTTATATTTGGGTGACTTAACAATTAAATACTATATAAATGCATTGTAAATAATTTTAGACATCATTATTGTACAATTTTAATTTTCTAAATGTCATACTTCTAAAACTATTTTGAAAATTGTTAGAAAGTGTAAGGAATGTATACTAGACCGCTGTTTTCATAACGTGAGAGGTGTTTGCAGGTTATGTGCCTGTAATTAAGTAATTCAGCGTCTAAACGTAAAAAATATATTATCGTGATGATACATATAAGAATATGAAATTATTTATAATATTTAATGAAAGTAAGGAATATTCTTATTAAAATATATAACCCTAAAAATTAGTGGATGAAACAAAATATTGGCTTTCCGGTAAAAAGTATTTATTGATTTTCTTCTTTTTCGACACCAAATAGCTTTTACGAATTCTCTCCTCTTCAAATGGAACAACAGTAAAATGTAAAACTTAAGTACTAAAAAGACATACAACACTAAAATAATAATAACAACAAAAACAGTAATAATTTAACTCCACAAAGTCTTTTGTAATGCAAATAACTGCACGAGGAACTCCACACAAGTAACTTACACAAAAGGGTACTTGCAGACGAAAACCTATGCAATTTGACCGCGATTGACAAAGATTAAATTCACACTAATGCTACTTGGAAAAAATTAACAATAATAGGTTGGGCCATTTCCTAGAATGCAGCTTGTGGAGTAACGAGCTGGAAATAAACATCTGACAACTCAAAAGACATTTTCTTAACAAATAATGATACGTACCGAGAAAAACTCTGAAAGCGGCCTCTCGAGAGTTAATCTGCCTCAAATAAACCATTTGATTACTTATATTGATTATTAAATATATAAGGTTGATTTTGGTATTCCACAAATACTTCAGAAAAATTTATAATTTTTGTAAAAATTGCATAACCCATTGTTGATTACTACTGCAAGTTATGCATCATAAATTATTTTCCTGCAGAGGTATACTATTGAGACATATGTGTCATCAATAGTCAGTAGTTGACTGTTTATTCGGCTAGACACTTTGGAGACCGTTGTTTTCTCTTGAACCTGTCACCATAAAGAAAGATATTTGTATCGAAATTAAGTAGGATATTTATTGATGTCCTATTGTATTTTTATGAATAACTTATCAGTTGACCGCTTCGGTTAGGCTCTTAACCTAATCTTTCCTCCTTTATCGTTCTTCTTGGTTGTGTGTCTCGTTCAGGATCAAACTGTAATACAGTAGAGTCTCGATAATTCGAGGTAGATCGGACCGAGACACCCTTAAATTAATGAAAACTCGGATTATACGGAAATTTGTTCCTGTGGATTAAAAAAAACAGGAGTTCCAATGAACTCTAATGTTATAAATAAGAATGCACAAAATACGTTTATAGAATTGTGTTGATTACAGTACTTTCGTAAATTTAATGTCGCTTTGGAATACATTGTTTATCACCGTTGCTACATTTTTTGGAAAAAGTTATAAAGTGTTTTCTGCGTTTGCTCATCACATCGTTTTTGTTCTCTGGTGTCTCGTAGAACACATCTTGGCAGAAGCACTTCTGTTGTGTCGGTTATTCAATATAGCGCATTGCTGTTTCTAAGGCGGCCGTTTCTTAATTGTGACTAATTTTCCCTTCTTGTACCTTTTCAGTTGAACTTTCATCTTTATTTTCGTCATCACTGTATTCAATAGTTTTTTGTACCATTTTAATAGTAACATGTGTTATTGTTACTTACTCATCCATTGACGTAATCCGTATTATCGACATATTGACAACCTGAAAGTTTCTTGATAAGAAATCTCAAATCTGTTTCTTCTTGTGGATCAATAACACAGTCATCAGTTGTATTATGATACAGGATTATATTCAACGACTTACTTGTTATTTCTTCTTTTATTTTGTTCCATGATTCGGCTAACCAGTACACAACTTCCTTAACCATACATTTTCTAGAAATCCTCTAATGCTTTCTTCTCTTTCAGTCGCTTTCAAGAGAGATTGTGAAAGGTAACATCTTTATTTTTTTTCATACATTCTGCAACACCCATCCATCAGCTGGATTAGGCTCATATCATTTGCGGGTAGAAATAAAGCACGGATATCATCAGGCCACAGTTGATCTTCATTGGATGCTTTGTCTAACAGTAAATAATTTGAATTTCTTTTTAAATAGATAATATAGTCTGAAATAGAAATAGGCTCGAATTTAACAGAGACTCGGAAAATCAGGACTCTACAGAATTTTGGAGACTCTACAGTATCTAAATTTTAATGATTTATTTTTTATATTTATTATTCATTATTATTTACTTAAAATATTTTAACTAATTTTTTTCAATTATAACGATTACAATTAATATTTAACCTTTAATTATTAGAAACTAATAGTGACTTAATTTAATTAAGTAAATAATTCTTAATACTAACTTTTATTACTTTATAGTACTATTTATATTGATACTTATAAAATTATTAAAGTTGGTATTCAACACAATTCAGTTGTCGAGACCACTTAATTCGAAATTAATTTGTACTCGCTGAGTTGCTTGGAATTAATTAATCTGCAATGGGTTAATATTTATTTTTAGTTGTATAATTTAAATTATATTTAACACATAATTTATGGTTATGTAAATCATTCAACATGATCAATTAATGAAAGGAACATGTAATCGAAGGATTATAACAAGAGTTAGTATTTTGCTTTTTTTTTTAAATCAAAAAGCTACCTCTTTCTCCCAGAAATCAAAATTAATTTAATGACACATTAAAGTGATTAAACAAAAGATGAACAATGGTGGGTACTATGTGCATCTTTGTTTTCTAATATATTTCACCTGTGTGTAGGGTTGTTAGGTAATTTTAACATATTAATTTTTGAATATCTTAAATATTTGAATATTTAGAATACTTAGAAAGGCTTCCAGTTTAATATTCTGTAGTATAGATATACTTGATACGATGTTCTTCTAACAGAAAATAGTAATGATATATATTTAAAAAATATTGAATGTTTAATGCCATCGGTTACCTGTTACTTATGTTTGATTAGAGTTTCCTTATCAAGTTTTCCTTTATATCTGCTTTGATCGTACTGATATTTATTCTTAAAACATTTTCTGCCCACAGTCTTTCCCCAATTTATTTTTCATGTAAAACCCCACAGAATATTAGGTATTTATTTAACAAAATTATACCGGGCGATGCAGAAAGTCATCAGAGATACAACAAAAATTATAAAAACAAAAATTATAAAAATAAAATAATACAACTAAAATTATATAAAAACTTTGAAATTGAAAATTTTTGAAAATACAAATTTCCTCCCCTCCCCAGGAATTGAAACGCTACTAATTTAACGTGTTGGCATTATTTTTTTAAATGTAATTACGTGCAAAGTGTCTCAAAATGTAAATAAATTTCATGTTGACTCCTAAAAATTACAAATTAAATAAAAACTTTAACAAAGCACTATTGGCACCACGTTTCACCCGGGACACAAACCTTTTAGAATTATAAAACTCACACACATCTTATTTTTTAGCGATAATAAGTTGCAAAATTACTTAGAAGGACGAAACAAACATTTACAGACCCTATTCCACACGCAAAACGGAAAATATTCCATTGATCATTTACATACCTTTTATTTCTGTCTAATGGTAGAACTTACACAGCACAAAGTGTGTGGAATTGAAGTGTTGAGGTTGTTTTTTTTTCAAAGCTTGTAATATTTTATGAATCACCAGCAAGTTTCAAGGCATTTTGGGAGTTAATACATGAAATAAATAAAGCCAAAACGTTGAATTTGTAATGTTTTAGATGTGCCGTGTAGGGGGGGGGGGGAGAAACAGGAATTTTACAAAATTTTTAATTTTTGGGGCATGGGTGAAAGTTTTTATGGTTTTTTTTGTATTCCTAATGACTATCTGCATCGCCTGGTATAAATTTTTTTACTAAAATTGAACAGAAACGGGAAATAAATACCAAAAAACATGTTACTATGTTACTAAGAAAAAAATTTGACTTGTAAATGGATATTTATTAAGAGTTTTGTAATTTTTGATTTTAATATGTTTTATATATGTTATGTATTTTATAAATAGTAGGTTATGTATTGTAATTGTTTAATTAAAATTTGAGCTCTTGGACAGGAATTTTGGAAAGAAATTCAAAACGTTGAGTGTTTTAAAAAGCAAAATTGTCTGTGATCTGTCATTAGGCTATATAAAAAAACTATGTTCACATTTATGTGTAGACCAGTAGAATTATAAAAATTAGAACCTGACTCAAAAAATTGAAGGACTTCAAAAAGTCGAATAGATTCTCAATTCCTAGAGACATCGAAAAATAAATTGGTGTTAAGAGATCTTTTATTGAACTGTCAGGGGGTTGATTGTATGAAATATTTCTTGCTGCCATTGCTAGTTAAAAATTTTCATGAGAAAGTAGGTTTTAACTGCAAACATATTCAGAAATATTTACATTAAGTCCTACTTTACAAAGCTCTTTGTTCATTTTCTTATTGATTTCCTACAAGATGAAATGTGGATATCACAGGAAAGTGGTAATGCAGTGTTAAAATTTTGTCAGTTCTAAATCGACTGAGATATGTTTCGTTAATGTCATATGTATGTAACTATTAATAAAATGGAAAAATGTATAATTTTATTTCTAAAACTTGATAGGGTTTTTTGGATGACATTAGATTTTTTAGAAATGTATACACATTCTTAAATATATAAATAATTCACTAAGAAATAAATTTTATATTTATCAACACTCGAGAACAGGAAACATTCCACTATACACAGAAGTTTCAAAATTAATTGGTAATAGTGATCATAAATTAGTTGTAATTAATTTTTTTTTTCATTTTGTTAATATAGTGGCTCATAAAGGATTTCCATCAGCTAAAACACTGGTTGAAATAGTAATGAATATCAGAAACAGTAACAATTTAAATACACCTCTAGAAAGTTGGGAAAAACAGAATTTGGAAAAATTTATCAAAGGGTTGAAAGTTGAATATCAAATTCCCAACCAGCCAAACACTAGAAGAACTTATAAAGTGAATGGACTGAGAGGCCCTGCTATTAATGAAAGGTAAGGTTATCCTTGTGTTTCAGCATTCTGCCAGGTTTATTACAGAGTTTGCCAGTTTGAAATTTTTAAGAACCAATATTTATTAAAATGTAAAATAATTTTAGAGCCTCCGCACATGGGTCGATGCTCGAAGTGGTCGACTCGAGAAAATTCGCGTTCGTCTCTCCCCTTCACTCAACTTCCTTCGTCATGGCATTGGCGTCCGCAGGCGGGTCGTTTTGTGCTCGTCAAAAACCGAGCAGATCCTCGTCTCCTGCGTTCCTCATCTCGTGCGATCGGTAGTGCACGGGATTTATCGAGAGGATCGTCCGATTTTACGTCATGGATGTGATTATAATTTCATTTTCTTTCTTCTCTTTTGTGCTTTATTAACATTTACAAATTTTTTAAATGATCGGTGAATGTTATGTTCGTTGATTGTAGTACTCTTAGCTTAAATTATAGTAGGTTAATGTTTAATTAGTTGTAATAATTATTTATAATATAAAATTCTGAAAACATTGAACTTCTAGTTTTATGTTTTTAATGTAAAAGTCATTGGGGAAGTCTAAAAACATCATGAACTTTATGAAGTTGCTTGATATAATCATCTTGAATTCACTGATTAAAATAATTTTAAAAATACTTAACTAAGTGAATGCGTAATTTCTTACTTGCTGACGCGTTTCAAAACATTCGTTCCTTTTACTTAGGATACGCATTCACTTAGTTGAGTATTTTTTAAAATTAGCTGAACTTTAAATTCACAATTCTCACTAGAGTGGTGTATAAATCTTTCGACATTCTATAAAATGCTAAAAATTTAGTGTCACTCTGTTCGCATTTACACATCGGGCGGTAAAATAATTTTTTCGGTCAGAAGGTCTAAACTCAAAGTCAGAGTAACAATCTGAGCCATCGACAAACTTGCTTTCAGGTCCAGCTTCATAGACCACATCAAATAATCTTTCATAATTAAATAATGTTTACCTCTTAGGCGTATGTGTGTTATCAGATAAACTAAAATTGCCTTCATTAAAATTACAACCTAAATCGCATTGCAAAAATCATTCATGAATTATACGAACCATGGCTATATTATTTGGAAAATAAAATAAATATACGAAATTACTTTAGAAAATAATTGTCACTAAGAAAATCAGAAAATAAACTGTGAAAGAGAAAACAACTAAAATAAACTTAATGTTTTTTTAAAAGTTTAGAATAATATTGTTAAACAAGGATCTAACACAACAAAGTAGACAATGAACTGACATGTGAAACTGACAGTTGAGTAATAATTTGGAATTTTGTTTTGTACAGCTAAACAGATGTTCAGAAACGATTCACAAAAAAGTCACTTGGAAACAAATAGGTTCTAGAATGTAGTAAGATATCAGATACCTAATATTTTGTTGATATTAATAACATGGAATTTTTTTATAAAATTTGGTTGTCTACATTAATTTTTATTCCAAAGTGTCTTATCACTTTCTTTATACATTAAGTACATTAAGAAGATAGATCATATTCAAAAGTATTTAAATTATAACCTAATAGTACAGGGTGCAGCAGCATAACTTCTTTTTTCAAAACTCAGTAGAATCCCTCCTAAGAAACAAATTCATAATTTTTTTTTTTATAATGTAAGTACATACCTGAATTTTTGTTTCACAAAGTTTTGAAGAACAAATCAGGTAGGTGATGTCCGCCATTGTCGATGCACTGAGTAAACCGATTTCTAGCGTTTTTCATGACTCTTGCCAGCAAAGCAGGCGTTATGTTGGCAGTTTTTTTGTGGATTATGGTCTTCAAATTTTATATGGTCCTTGGGCAGTTAACGAAAACCCGGGATTTCAAAAAACCCTATAGAAAGGTTTACACGTTTGTGTGCAGAACGCCGTGGTGAATGGAAAAATTAAGCTTTCACTGCCTCAATGTTGTCTGGTGGTCTAATTGGCCAAGGAACTGCAGTTATTCGTCTTATCGCACTTGCAGTTTGTCTAAATGTAGCAACCCACGTAATGATTGATGTTCAGTCTGGAACATAGACCAACGGGGCTAAATTAAAGCGGTTTTGAGAGGGACACTGACATGCGATTACAAAACATCTAGGTAGGCCTCAATGGAAAAAAGACACTCCTCACCGTTCTAACGCATAATGGCGACTGAACTGTATCTGAGCAAAACTTTAGATTCAAGCCTATCGAACGAGACCACTAGCGTTTCGCTATGACATCAACTGACTGAATAGCGCGAATTTGAAAAAAAGGAAGTTATGCTGCCACACTATATAAAGAAAATGTTCATTATATTTGTGTTACTAATTACACATTTTTGACCATAACTTATAATTTTATAAATATTCATTACATTTATCTTATGTAGAAATTCTATAAGTAGTTAATTTTAAGAACTAAGTCCTGGCCCTCTTTGTTACTACATGTTTTAAGTTCTATAATAATTCTGTTCATTATTTTTTTAAAAACAGGTTTAAAATGGAAAATGGTGCAGAAATGTCAGTTGCGGAATATTTCAGTAAGGAGAAAAGAGTTAATCTAAGGTTTCCTTCGATGCCATGTGTTCATGTTGGTAATGAACAGAAAACAATATATTTGCCCCTTGAGGTAATTTAGTTTAATAATCTTATTTATGTAAGTGACAGAATTCATTCGATTTTTAACAACAATATATTTAGTTGTATTTATAAATTTAAGAAATTGCTAAAACTTCAAACTTTGGTTTATGAAAAGAAATTCTACAATAAAATATTTAGGTATGCACTCAATATAGACCTATCTTTCTTGCTTTATATTTTAAAATTAAAGTTATATTTTGCTTTCCTTTTGTTGGAAATAAATATTGTACAAATTCATTCTATATTTTATTATAATTTTTGTTACTTGCCATAGCCAGAAACATAGTTTTGTTATGATTTTTACTGACACAAAATACCTAACACGTATTATAGTAAATGTTAAAGGGTGATATATTCTTTAATACTGTTGTAATTTATTTTATCTGACTTTACTTATTAATTTGTACAATTGTTTATTAGAATCAGTCTTTATGTTTGAATTACAACACACTGAAAGCACTGTATATTTAGTGAAATTTACAAAACTTACCATTTTATCAATGCTATTTTCCTTTAACACGTTGGCGGCTATGCCGTATGAGATAAGATCATTCCCCGTGGCTGAATGTTTAAATTCTGAGCCTGTCGAAGGGTGTTCGACGGCCGCCATTAGGAAGGGACATCTATTATTGCACCGGAAATGAAACGCCGATAATATTTGAAATATCAATCAATTTTATTTTTATTTTCCTTTATTATATTAACCCATGTCCTAAGGTACAATCAGTTATTAACCTCGTTCAAATCGGACCAGTTTAAGTGATCCAAATTCAAATTTTGAGTTTTTTAAAAATTTTGGAAATCTACAGTTTTAGCATCAGAAACGCGCAAGGAGTCATTTCCAATGTTTTTTGGGTCGAGAAATTGATTAAAACAAGTTTCATTCAAATCGGGTCAAAATTGAGCGAGTTAAAATATGTTTAATATTTACATTTATAAAAGTATTAGTTGTTTTCAAAAAGTCCATTTGCCATATTTTTGTTGAATGAGGTTTCAATGAAAAATTGTATACCTCTGGAAGAATTGGATGTAAAGAACCTGCAAAGGGATTGTATTGTCTTTGGCCTAAAAATATCTTTGGAAATATTTATTCCACTTAATTTTACTTGAAAAGGGGGTGTTAACAACAAAAGATCTCTTACCGGTCAAATGGAACTCAGAGTCGTAAAATGATAAAGTCTGTGACGAATAATGTGTAATGGGATTTCCCTTGACCTTTGAAAATTAATTCTTTAAAATGTTTACCTGTAATGACCATTCTTAGAAAAATGTCCTTTGAAAGAAATAAGTAGTCATCAAAAGGGAAACCAAAGAGCAATGACCAGGCTAGGATTTTATCATCTTTAGCAATTTGAAACACATTATTGACAATAAGAGATAATTTTACAGTAAGGTTTTAGGTTTTCAAATTAAAACAAATTTAAAATGAAAAAAGTTTTATTGTCTTATTCATAACATTTACAGTATTTTTATAGCATTATAAAGTTTTCAGAAAAATTTAAAAATATAAACAAATTGTTAATGTCCACTATAGTAAATATTTATATATGTATTTTATTCACACATTTTATAAAAGAAATACATTTTTATTTTCTTACAAACAATTTATTTATCATTTACTGTTTAAATTTATTAATAATTGTGATACGGTTTGAAACAATCAATACAGAGCCCTGGTTTTCCTTCGCAATCATCACAAAAAAAATTGGATTCTATACGGTTTCCGTTTTTTGTACAATATGATCAACACTTTTTCATGAACCTATTTTTTTCATTACGGGGCACCTTTTTGATTGCGGGAGAAATTTGGATGCTGGGACGATTCCTGTACAACAATGCCATTATTATGCTGTCCCGAAATTCCAACAGTCTTAGACCTTCAGGGGCATGTTTTTTATGCAAAAGATATGCATTATTCATGATCATATGAAACATATGGAAACCCACCTTCATTCACTATCGCAATGTTTTTCTCTCGCAAGGGTAATAACTAAGAAGCTGATCAACACCTCCCATGAATTGATTTTAGAACCGCCTCCGGTTTCTCTAATTCCTTACCACTTTTGGATTTAGTGGGTAATTTTCTATCGTCGAATTCGGAAGATAATGTTATCACTTTCCTCTTATCTCGCCACTTGAGAATAAATATGCCTGAGCTTTCGTTGGCAGACTTCACTTCCCCCTTTTTTAGCTTACTGTTTATTACTTTTACAGGGTTTCCTTTTCTGTTACCCCTCAATGTTCCTGTCGTATACGTTTTATTTTCTGATGAAAATTTAGCAATGGAAACTGAAGAATAAAAATTGTCCAAATAAATGGAGTGGCCTCACCTAAAAAGTCGTGAGTGAGATCCTTCACAACCTTCTCAATGTACCTTTAATTTAGGTTATTTAAAGCCGTATAAATATTCAGAAAAATAAAGATTGTGAAACTTACTTTTCGAATCTCCGGTGAAAATTTTAAAAAATCCGGTGATGGGTGGCTCCGTTATAAAGAAGGACTGTTTGAAATGGCGAGGAGAAAGTTTAGAGTTGTTTCCAGTTGGCTAGACCGATACAGAACGAATAGAAACAGCACTAACAGGTGTCGAAGGGTCGTCGACGGCCGCCATTTGGGAAGGAGGGCTAGTGTCGAATACCCTTTGACGGCTGCCGCAATGTGTTAATGCGTTACTAAATTAAATAAATTTCACACCTCTTTCTTTTGCTCACAGTTTGAAATGTATTTCATTTGAAAACAGTGACTAATTTAAAATAAAATTAGCCTTTTCTGAAATTATATTATTGCAAGTTCGTAAAACTGAAAAAACCTGTTTCATGTACTTTAACACTTTCAGCACGGCGGATATATTTGGTGATCACATCAAACTACTGTATGTTTTTTGTCAACTTCCCCCTCTGACGGCAGTGGAACGCTATGCGGGTTGCATAGCTTGTTGTAGCATCTAATTATCGAGCCCATTGTTTTCATCTCAATAATTTTATATCTAAATTAGATTTTTTGGACTAGGAGACTGACAGACTTACCTTGGTAAGAGTCCACACTGTAGTCTTGAAATAGAAACACATAAAAGCACTTAAACAATGATATATTTCAACCACACAGTGGTCTTTATCAATCGAAGAGAAAACACTCTCCTAGTCCAAAAAATCTAAATAATCTTTACCAACCAAAACTAACCTAATTTTATATCTAACATATACATGTTTATTGGGGACATCAGAACAGTGTATTAGATACTAAAATTATTAGGTTTTCGGGCATCCAAGCATTTTGTCAATGACTAGTATTTACAATAGTCTGTTCCCACCTTGAGTTGGTTCATTCACTCTAATAGGGCAGTTATTGTTTATTCTGGCATTAGTTCAGAAAGCTTAGTTAATTTTTATGATCATTGTTTTTACCAGATATTTTGGTTAAATGGTTCAAACCAAACAAAAACATTAAAATATAAAAGTTAAACAAAATTAAAGTAAATGTTAAAAGTTAACAACATTAAACTCCCTGAAGCATTGTTTTAGTTGAAGCATCAAAAGTTAACTTGGGATGGCCGGATTTAAAAACGACTCAGGCACAATGTTCTCCAAACTCTCCTTATGCACTGACGTAAAAATCAAACCTTTATACAAACACATATCGACACTAGAGAAGTTTCAATTAGCCTGGGAGTGAGCGTGCCGGTGAGCTCCCCGTATCTAAGAAAATAAGCTGGGAGCGCATCGGCACGCTCTCTGTACCTCGTAAGGGAACCCAGAGTGTGCCGGAACGCTAGCCGTGCTGAACGTGTTATATATGATTACTCTTATTTTTAAAATTCTTCTCTAGTCTTGCAATTGCATAAATGAAAGAATAATACATAGTTCATTACTTTGGAGTTAAGTAAGTTAATATAACTTAATAGAAGTAGATATTATTAAAAATTGTATATTTTACTTATTTATAAAATGTTGGTGTTTATAATCAGCTATGAACACAACTTTCCATTTGGTTTTTTCTTCGCTTCAGTGTAATTTCAGTTTCTAGTTTTCAATAACTTATTGTCATTTCTGGTAATAAAACTTATAATATTTAAGATTTATAAAAGAGGTTATAAAATAACTTCAATTTGTTTGTGCTATTTCAGAATATTATGCATATTTGTTTAACATATATTCAATGTTGTATATCTTAGCTTTACAATGTTTAATTTATTTAGTTTGTTTTAATACCATTCTTTGTTCCTAAACTGTTTTTGTTCTATACGTTTTAAAACTACTAACTCTCTTCTATTAATATTGATTCTCTTATTATTTCTCTTCATTATTTGCAGTGTCATTTCTACCACTTAATCACGTTTAGAATTTTTGTAAAATGCTGTGCCCATCTCTTGTTTAATGCAACTTCTCCCTGTGTCAGCTTGCCTTTTCATTTTTACAACCATGCAACGTTGGCCTGATAACATTTTCAAAACTAATTGTCTGCTCTGTATAATTGTCTGCCTATATTCTCCAAGTTCAAGGCTTTGATTTCCTCAATTTTTCTCTTCATCATTTTTAAATTGTCTCTTCTGCTTAATACTATTAGTGTCTCTTCTAATGCCCATTAATTTTTCTCAGTCTGTCTTCGATATTTTTGTAACAGTTTTATTTGTTTTAAGATTTTTTTTCTATTGGCGTTCTACATTTTTTGTGAATCCATTGCTCACTTCTCTCAAACTTCTTCACTAATTGTTTCAATGACTGCTTCACAGATTGAATCCTTAACCATCCTCCACCTCTATTGATTTGTTATTTCATTGATCATTGTTGCTCAGGTGGCTATTTAACTGTCCTTGCTATTTAACTCTTTTATCTTCACTTAGCAATTTTTAGTATTCCATCTGGTACTTAAACCCCTTTGGTCTTCTACACTGTTGCTATCTTCTAACTTTTGCTCTTACCAAAAAGTGATCACAATTACAATACTCTTAGCATCAATGATATTAGATGAGTGTCTAGCTGATATAAGGACATGATCAACATGGCTAACCAAGTCCTTCATAAATATTTTTTCCTAAAAAAATTATATATTATGAATTTTTAAACAATATGCCAACTGACCGGCTACACTTTTTATGAAGTCTTTTTTTGTGCGCCTATTTTAGTGTTTTAAGTTACTTAATAGTATATAATCACATTGTATTTTAGTACCTTTTCAGTTTTTGAGCCTATAATGGGACCATCTTGTTCCACTGCTATTGTTATTATCTGGTTTATTTTTTTGCCTTTTTGAACAAGAGTTGTTCACAAGGTTGGGTCTTTAACCATGAGGTCAACCTCATACCAGGACAGTCTAGTCATTTGTTTTCGTGGTTAATTATTATCCTCTTAATTTATTTTAAAAAATGTTATACAAATTTTACTATATATTGTTTTGTAAAAAGATAATTTTAAACATTTTGTATGATATTTTTCTGTTATTGGTCGATTTATTCGTCATGTCAAATGACTTCCATCTATTAGAGCGTATTATTTACTCTACATTATCAGAAACGGCAAACAACTAAGAATTTGACAAGCTGGCTATTTCAGAAAAACACCATACCCAATTTATTCAAAATATAAACCTAGCCACAACTCATGATGTTGTAAAATTCTTGGATTCTTTTAATAAACAAAACTTCATAATTAAAAACAATCTTTTTTGTGTAAAGATTATTAATTCTTATTATTATTACCTTTCAAACGATATATATAAATTTATCATTGTTTAGATTATGATTCACCATGCCTTATACTTTTTAATAAAACATAGCTTTCTTATTCTATTGAAATGATGAATATGACCTTAATTTTATTTTAGCCACTAAATAACCTAACCTCACCTTTTATAATTACAATAACAGTAATTAAGCTTACTTTGCGTTATTCATGTTACACTTTAATGTGTTTGACATTAGTTTACCATTTTCCTATCCATTTACTTTTACTCTTAACACATTTCCTATAACAGAAAAGCCAACTAAAGACTTCTTTTATTCCATTGTTCCTTAATGAATTAAAAGAAATCATCATAAATAAAAACACTAAATTCATATCAAATAACATTGGAGTTATGTAGAGGAACATCTCAATAAATGAGACAGTTGAAATATTAAAAAGCAAGATAATTACCTAGGGAATAAGCCTCAAATGTGTGCACCAGTTTTTAAAGTTTCTCTCACTTTTGCTTTTGACAAATATTATTCATTGTTTTTAAATATAAAATAAAATTACAATATAACACTATTATACTTAACAGTATGCTGAATAAATAAACTGGCTGCTATCAAATATTTGATAAAGGTTTTTTCCTGATTTATGCTCTACTAAGTAAATCTGAACTGCTAAATAAATAATTCCTTATTCTTTCTAAAAATAACTGCCTAAAATATAATAAGTGATTTAGTTATAAAAACATCACTGACGTCATTAGGCAGGGTTGATTTCCTCTATATAAGGAGCAGAGCTTGTTATATTCTTCATTCACGCTTTATCTCTTATTTAGCATATGTGAGATTCTACAAATAAATATTCGCAACAATAAAATTAACAATCTGCTCTAAAACATTTATCGAGATAAATTGTCAGAGCATTTTCAAGAGCTTGTAATTCTTTGAGTGACAACTCAGCTTGACAATGTATAGAGTGATGTGTTTTCATTCAGTGGATTACAAGCACTTGAAAATACTAACACTGTGTATCATTGTCAAAAGATGAGAGCAGTTTGATAATTGTAGCTCTTACAACGCCCAATATGATGGAGTCTCTGTTACTGCTGATAGAACCTTGAATATTAACTTAAAAATACATTTCTGATTATGAAAAGATCATCTTTCCATTCTACAACTTCTGTTTTGTACTCTGTTGTAGTTTTGTCGAGTTGCTCCTGGTCAAGTAGTGAATCATAAATTGAACGAGACACAGACAGCAGCAATGGTAAGGGCTGCAGCAAAACCCACAGATGTACGCAAGAGTCGCATTTTGGAAGCAGTAAGTTTATTTGATTAAAATTTTTTTTTGAAGTAAAATGTCATATATAATTCTAAATTTATCATCATTAATTTCATGTATCACTTATCAACTAACTCTAAAAAATAAGTACTTAAATAAAATTTATTGTTTAAACATACAGTCAAATTATTCTATAATTTTAAAACTTTGTTTGAGGTAGGAATACGTGCCTGTCATTATTACCATGGATAGCAATGGCACTGATTTTATTTGAACAATGTGTGGTTTTAAAAAAAATAATGATGTAAAAAATAACATCTTGTCACACGATTTCGTTTGAACTAGTAACACTGTTAGCTATTTGAATATATTCACTGTTAGCTAGTGAATAAAATTTGATAGTTGAACTTTTGTGTTGGAATTTTAAAATTTGATATGAAAATTAGATGTTATAAGTTTAGTTATGTGTAGAAAAAGAGTACAGTACAACGTAAGTAATCTGGACATGTAAAATTCAGACCATCTTAAATCTCGATTGTCAATTCCAGATCGTAGTTTCAGCGTGCACGGCACTCAGTGTGAAATAGCGAGTGCCACTATAATACATATCTAAGCTAAGTGTTATTTTAAATTATAAATCCAAAGAAGGTAAATCAACTCTGAAAAAAATGTGTCATAACTAAGTTAAAAACGCAATATACAGTATATTTATTCATGATTTAAATTTTTAAGTATTGTATGTTCTACTCGTTAATTAATAATGTGTATTGTAACCAGTTAGAAAAGGAATAAAATTTATTGTTAAACTTAATCTGTAGCTAAGTTGTCATATAATAAGCTTTTGTTCAAAAAACAATTAGAGACTTTTCAACTCAATAGGTGTGTACCGGCATGTTTTTTGCTTTGTATTTCAGTGCTATGTATTAGTATGTACATTATATATTCACTAAACATGTTTGTTTATTTGGCCCTCTGACGTCTATTTTATAATACTTCCTGGTTTAATTCAAATCTACACAATACTCTAAGCATTAAAATACATTTTAGTTAATGAAATATCAATTATATGCAGTAGTTTAGAGATCGTTTCAAAATCTAGATAAATGATTAGTCAGAATAGGTCCCGGTCGCAATTGAACCAATAATTCAGTATATATATATAATTATATATTGTTATTATATATATATATATATATATATATGACAATTATTTTATTTCATTCTCTCATATTTCTTTTTGTGTTTTCTCTTCGATTGACAAAGACCACTGTGTGGTTGAAATATATGATTGTTTAAGTGCTTTTATGTGTTTCTATTTCAAGACTACAGTGTGGAATCTTACCAAGGTAAGTCTGTCAGTCTCCTAGTCCAAAATATCTATCTATCTATCTATCTATCTATCTATCTATATATATATATATATATATATATATATATATATATATATATATATATTTAGGTTAGTTCTAGTAGAGCTTAAAGCTTATTTAGGAATTTTTGGACTTGATAAGAGACTGACAGACTTACCTAAAGGCAATAGTCCAAAACTGCAATCTCTTGGAAATAAGCACATATAAAACACTTAATACACTTTTATTTGAAATATTTCGATCAACATGATCTTCTTCAGTCAAGAAAGAGAAAAAAAGAAAAAAAAACAAAACAAAAGATTGAAGTGAACCACAGATGTGTATAAACATCCAATGTCACAGATTTATAGTTTATGATATAGTGCTATATGTGATATGTGTAGAAATTGTTATATGTGAATCGTGTTAAGATTGGTTACTTGAAACTAGATATTAAAAGTCTGTCAGAAGGAAGGCAATGGAGCTGTTAAAAATTGTAGAAGTTAGGGGGAAGTTAAAAGGAGTTTTATCTGATGTTGAGGTTAGGAGGCTCTCTAGATTTGGACTAGGAGACTGACAGACTTACCTTGGTAAGAGTCCACACTGTAGTCTTGAAATAGAAACACATAAAAGCACTTAAACAATGATATATTTCAACCACACAGTAATCTTTTTCAATCGAAGAGAGAAAACACAAAAAGAAATATGAGAGAATGAAATAAAATAAATATAAGTTGTAATCACAGATTGTGTAGAGTAGAAATCAGATGTCACAGATGCACAGATTAAAGATATATATATATATATATATATATATATATATATATATATATATATATATATATATATATATTGTTTCCATGAGCATATGAGTGATTATAGTTTATATAAGTCTGTCAGGGGAAAAGAGATAAGGCTATTAGGAGAAAAAAAAAAAAGAATGGGTTTATCTGATGTTGAGGTTAGGGGATTCTCTGGACTTGGTATACCACTGGTATGATAGTTCCCACCTTCTCAGTTCTGAGGGATTGCAATCAGGGGGGAGTGATTTAATTATTTTTGTGGTATAGCAGTCATCAAAAGTTGTGATGTTGTGACTCGCAGCATGTTGAGCTGTTGGTCTATCCATATTCATAATTTTAACATCGTGTCTGTGGCCATTCATTCTGATATTCAGACCATCCGTGGTCAGGCCTATGTACTGTGCTGAGCAAAGTTTACATTGTAGCTGGTATATGACATTTTTCGATGTACAATTATGATGACTCTGTATTTTGAAGACCATTTTTGTTGTTTGGCTGTTGAAACTATTTGCTGAGGGGTGTATTGGACACGTTTTGCATCTAGGTCTATTGCATGGGAAGGAGCCATGAGGAAGTTTGTGTGGTTTCTCTGCATCAGGGTCTGGTAGTTTAGGATGTACTAGGATGTTTTTCAAGTTGGGAGGTTGCTTGTACCAAATTTGCGGTGGATCGGTGAAAAGATTTTTGGTGTGGACGGAAGCTTGAAGAATTTTGAAGCCATCTCTCAATATCTTGTTGAGTTTATGTAGACCAGGATGGTAGTCTGTTATTAAAGACAGTTTATTTTGTTCTGTTTGTGGTTTATGGTGAACCGAGGATTGTGCTGAATGAATTTGGTTTTCAATGAGTTTTTTTGGGTATCCTCTTCTCTGGAAGGCTGTTGATATCTTTCTATTAAAATCTTCCAATTCCCTATTATTCGGACAGATTCTCTTACCCCTGATTGCTTGACTGTATGGAATGGATCGTTTTATGTTTATTGGGTGGTTGCTGTCGAAATGGAGATATTGTAGGTGGTTTGTCAGTTTGATGTGAATTCCTGTGTTGATATTTCCATTCTGGAGTGTTACCTCTACATCCAAAAAGGTGATGGCTGATGTAGATTTCTCCCAGGTAAATTGAAGTGTGGAGAATTGTGTCAGGCTGACTAAAAATGCCTCGACGAAGATCCATCTGTATGTCAGTACTGTGGTGATATCTTCACAATAAAATTTTTTTTGGAGGATTGTGTTGCTTTAAGCAAAATTCGTGCCCTTTTTAATGTGAAAGACAGTTTAAAAGTGGTGTTGCGGTACGATGCCTCAGCCATCTCTCTCTTGCACCAACATATTTTTTTAAATTTAATATTTAAAAATATAATATTGTGTTTTTATATTTATTTCTTTGAGGTTGTGTTTTGTGTATAGATGTCTATTTATCTAATTTTATTCTAATGTTATAGTGTTATAAATATATATTTATTGTTATATTTATTTCTTTATAATTGTGTGTTGTGTATAAATGTTTATTTATTTAACTTTATTATAATTTATTTTCTTGGTATAGTGTTATAAATAATCATCTATTGTTATATTTGTAAATGATTGTTACACTTTATTTATTGTTACATTTCTCCTTATTGTTAGATATTTATTGTCACATTTATTTTTATATTATATTATATTTATTATATTATATTACCGTTATGTTTCTATTATGTTTGTTAGGTTTTATAATTTTTGTGTTATTGATATTTTAATTTAATTTCTTAGTTTGCCTGATGTAGGCAACATAATAGATATTGGCAAAAACAATATTGCTTTTGTTTTGTTGCTGATTGGCGATGATAACCATAACTGGTTTTTCGCCATGAAAACAAAGAAAGAAAAATACAAGTGTTAAACTAGCTGCAACAAGTCAAGCTGGCAAAGCAACAATGTGTATAACTCTTACAAGTGTTGGATTAGCTGCAACAAGTCAAGCTGTCATAGAAACAATATTTATAACTCCGATAGGTATTGGACTAGCTGCAACAAATCAAGCTGTCAAACAAACAATGTATAACTCTGACAGGTGTTGGACTAGCTAAAACAAGTCTAGCT